>CM076575.1:1271931687-1272512278 GCA_034641835.2 Pinus albicaulis | reverse complement strand
AAGAGATAGTAGGTGAGTCCCTTGGACTGACAACCCAAACTATAAAGGACTCCTTGCTATATTAAGATGTCCTAGGCACTGGTCTATGGCAACTCTAGGCTGTCTCTAGGAGGGTGACAAAATCATCCACAACACCTCCAATCAATCTCGACCGTTGGATGATGCCATCCAACGGCCATGCTTCCTCCACGTGTCCTCTGCAGCAATAAACCTATATACGCAGGATTTTATAATAGTTTTTTGTATTTTGCAGGGTTTAAATGGTTTCCTCGCCATTTTTGAAGAAAATTCGAGGGCAGAGGATGATGATCTTCCTGCCTTCGATTCACCATAGAAAATCATCACAGGGTGTTAGAAACACATTTCATTAGTGTTTCTTCAGGCATTGATGCCATATCGCCCCTGCGCAGCCCTGCATACCAGCAAACAACCATGAATCGGGCGCAGTCAGAGAGTATCAGTGATGAAGACCAAAATTTATAAGAACAGAGGATTAAAGACAGATTTTGTGGGGATTATGGCTAAGAATGTTTATCAAAAGCCTAATCCCCGATTTAAAACACAATTTAAAGAAAATCTGAAGTGTTTTATCGACAGGAAACCCTTCACTGCCACAAATTGAGGCAAATTGATCCCTCTAGCTACCACGACGCCACCTGTGCCTCAAAGTATTCAATCAGAGGCCGAATTTATTGATGAGGATCAGATATTTGTCTCAGCACAGCCAGAAAGTTACTTCTGCAAGGAAACTTAATGCAAAGAACATCTGCAGAGTTACTTCGACGCCACACAGAGCCTCAAAGGTCAACAAAAGCTCCCACCGAGCTTAAACCTTTATGTAAATCATTTAATACAGAGGATATGTATGTAAGTTTCTTCATTAAGCCCCTCAAAGGCCAAGAAGCTATTAAGTCTGTATTAATTGTAATTGAGATCTTTTTTCAGATCTCACCTCCTCATTCTTCTATATATACTATAGCAGAAGATGAGTGAGGGGTTGGTTGTAGAACTTTGAAATATATTTGAGCTTAAACTTCTGATTGTAAATAGTGTTCACTGGCCCTTGGAGCTCTGCTTGTGATAGATTAGTTAGGCTGGATAGTGAAGATGATTGCTGAACTGAAACATTGGACCTGAGTACTATAACTGGTTTGACATCAATATACAAGCTATTTCTTGGGATCCTGGTCTATATCACTGGTGAAGTGCTCCTTTCTTTATCATTGTTTTTCCTTCTATGTATGTCATATTGTTCACTTTCTTTGATAAATAACAACATTTATAGATTTAGGACCTACTGTATATCAGTAACCTTCTCTAGCTGAAAAGCTTTATCTCAATGTTTTCCTCCAATTTGTTTATTTAAGAATGATTGAATACAGTTTAAGCAGTTAGGAATGATGGAGTTCCCTCGTCCTACTGTTTGTTTTAAACATTGTTATTGAAAGTTATTTTTCTTATTTTGCTTATTAAAGATGACTATGGAAGATATGTTGTGCCCTGGTCCTAGTTTTTCTCCAAAAGCAGATTCTGAAAGTTTCCCTTGGTGTTGATTGAAAGCAGAATAGGTTTAAAAGTACTTTATCTGATCTTAAGTTTATACTTTGTTTCCCTTACATGTTTTCATACTTTCTGAAGGTAATTATGTGGATTACTGGATTGTTTGTCAATTAAGCTGCTTTAATACAAACTTGCCCAAGAAGTCAATGGTTAGCCCTGCACTTGGTTGGTTTTAAACAGTTACTTAAGAGGATTTTCTTGTTTGGACTGACTATAAATCCTTTGTGAAATTATTATCAGTTTCCACCCCTCCAACACTTTATTGTTTCCATTCCATCACTCTAATCTCAATAATCTTGTGATATAGATGACTTTCCCCTTGGATCACTCTTGATGTTGTTGTTCAATTAAAGCCCTGTTATGACTCCATAGCCCAATGGACTAAAAACCAACGTTATATCTATCTTTTTAGCCTAGCTTTTCTATCACTTGCAACTTCTCACCTTTGAAACTTTTTGCACTTAGGACTTTCCACCTCAAACAGTATTCATGCTCAACCATCCAAAAAAAAAACAAAACCCTTGGCCTTCATAACTAGCCTAATATCATTACCCTAAACTTCAAAAACAAATCCATCTTTGCACTTTTTGGAGAGATCCCTCTCCGGATTCAGGAGGGCTAGATCCTAGAATCCCAAAGTTGGTTGAAATAATGTTGCTTCTGCAGTCTTAGTCTCACCAATATGCTAAAATTACAGATTCCTAACACACCGCTGACTGCCACTTTTGAATTTCAGTGGCCAATACAAATTCTCGACCTTCAAACAACTCTTCGATTAGGCCGGTCTGGTTAGCTGCAGTGGAGACTTCAATCTTCAGCTTTGTTGCCCTCCATTTGTAGATTTTTACTTTCATTTTTAAACGTGAAAATTGCTTCTTCAAATCCTGAACCTCCCTTTTGAGTCTCATGGTTTCACTGAACTGCAACTGATACCCATTTTTGAGAGGTAACCTTCTTTTCTCACACTGTTCGACCCATTCCTGTTTAACGGTGAATTCAAGTTCTGGACCTATGACAGGCTCAGAATGTGGCAGATTTTTGTCGACATCCTCTACAGATTCTTTTGTCAAGCCCTTCTGGCTGGGTCCCCTATCCACAAGGCCTTCTTCTTCTAAATTTCTTCTGGGAACTCCTGCAGTTTTGTTGGAAATTTCATTGATCCCCCTGTGTTCTAATGTTTCTACAGGAACTCTGTCTTCCTTGTGAACCTATAAGTGTTCTGGTTCAGTAGTGTCTGGGCCAATCTTGGTCGTGTCAACAAATTTTAGTACTGGGGGAACAACCACTTCTTCCATTAACCGTATGGGCGAGCTAAATCCCCTCGCTCCTCTGGGCATCAGGGACTCAAACGGAGAACAGGGAACAGACCCATCATCTTCATTTCTGGTTTGGACTAGAAATTCATGCATTACTACCTCAACCGGAGTCGATGCTGGTTCTTATGGGGCAACATCGATTCCGTGGCTCAATTCCCTTCTTTCCTCTTTCCCTTTTCTTACCATTTCTTCTTCATGGGTCGATACTGGTTCTTGTGGAACAGTATCGACCACCTTATTTATTCCTTCTTTAGCTTCCTTTTCCTCAAGAATCACCTTTGTTTTCACATTTGGTGCCGATTATTGAAGTCCAACGTTGATTTTGCGGGTTGAATCCTCCTATTCTAGCCAAATTGGGGGTGATTCTTGTGTAGCACCCCCACCTGTATCCATATCCATATCTGTCTGGGAAGGTGATGTTGTTTCTTGCGAAATAGAATCACTTTCCATTCCTCTGTCCACAATTTCATTCCTTTGTTCTTCATTGACAAAGGTTCACGACTGTATAACGGTATCAATTTCCTGCACGATGTCCATAATTCCTTCCTCTGTGGGTTCTTCACGCGAGGCTAGTTCTTCTGTGGCAGCCTCGTCTGTGTCACCAACTACTTCCTCCATACTCATCTCTTCTTCCTCTAGTTCCTCCTGATAAATTTCCGTTTCCATTTCCTCGGGTTCCTCTTGATCAATTTCTTATGAATATTCTTCTTCCGCCTGACTAGCCAGAGAGGCTGGTTCTTCTTCTCTAGCAGCAATCATAGCTGCTGCCGCTTCTTCTAAGGAACCACAGAGTTCCACCCAGGAAACCCGCAGCTTGCCTATTGCATGCACGGCAAATAATCGCACCAATCCATGGTTAGAAAGTACTGCCATCATCTGGCGAGAGCACCGAGAAGACTATGCCATATGCTGTAGTTGTTTCAATAGGAAGAATGGCATATTTAGGGCATGCACCTGATTCTGTGGAAATTAGAGGTGTGTTAGAATTTTAAAGTGATACTTAAACGAGTTGAGGCTCGACCCTCACAGGTAATGTATTTTATTACGAAACCTGCAACTTCGTTCTAAGGATACGACACAATTCTGTGCTCGTATCCTCTGCCCAATTGAAGGACACTCTCTCTTGCCTGCAAAAATAATTTGGGAAATTTCGGGAGAGAAATTTTTCGAGAAAACCATTGTTGCCCCTACTGTCTCAGCCTGCTAACATCTGCAATTACCTCCTCTGTGAAAATAAATTACAGATCTCTAACCCGCGAATAATTATCCTCTAAAACGAGTGTGAATTCCATTGTGATACCTCCATCAAATCCTTGCAATCTGTCAAAGTAGATATCCCACCCTGCATTGACAAAAACTTGCCAAAACTCTGGATTGCTGTGAACTGAAACTATGTTTTCACGCTCATGCCGCACAGCCAGCCTACCCATACTTTGGAGAATTGTAGCAGCAAACCGTTGGGCAAGGCGGTGGGTACCAAATTCAGAGGAACAACATAGTGAAAATGGAAAGGTGGTAACGGTTGGTAACTCTCGAAAATTGAGAAAAATCATAAAAGAATATGGTAAGTGTGGTAAAAAAGAAATAATAATTGTTCGTACAGGGTGGACGAGACATATTACGAATCCCAATACGATTTAAATGATG
This sequence comes from Pinus albicaulis, assembly GCA_034641835.2. Lineage (NCBI taxonomy): Eukaryota > Viridiplantae > Streptophyta > Pinopsida > Pinales > Pinaceae > Pinus > Pinus albicaulis. The sequence continues at coordinate 1,272,507,755 of CM076575.1, read as the reverse complement.
ATACCACATGTTGATGGAAATCGTAGGGTGTATCATGAGCGGAATGTCATACTTAACTTATGAGACAATTATTACACTATCCTTGGCATGACGACACCCCCCCCAACTTAAATTTTTTCCATCCACGACATTAAAATATTCACATGGGATATTTAATTAAATCAGTAAAATTCACATGGAGGCATACTTGACAGCCTACCTGGATGATGTGACGGTTGGTAGGATGACAACACAGTAATGATGTGCATGGTGTAACAGCATTGGTGTAACAACAGTGGAGTAATAGCATCAGAGTAACAACATCCAGTGTAGCAGCATTGGCGTAACAACATCGGTGTAATAGCATCGGAGTAACAACATCCGTGTAACAACATCCGTGTAATAGCATCTGTGTAACAACATCGGAGTAACAGCGTTGGAGTAACAACATCGGTGTAACAACATCGGAGTAATAGCATCGGTGTAACAACATCGGTGTAACAACATTGGTGTAACAACAACAGTGTAACATCAACCGAGTAACAACAACATGAGTAGCAGCAGCCGAGTAACAACAACATGAGTAGCAGCGACCGAGTAACAACAATGCGGGTAACAACATCCGGTGTAGCAGCATTGATCAAGGAGTAGCAACATCTAGTAACAACACTTGGTGTAACAGCATCATGAGTAGCAACATACGAGTTAAAAAAACATGAGTAGCAGCCACCGAGGAACAACATCATGAGTAAGAACACCATGAGTAGCAGAAACAAGAAAATTCCTTGATTTTCACTCCTTAGTCGTAGCTCCTGCAAAAAGACAAGAAAATAGAACAGAATTATATATATATATATATATATATATATATATATATAAGACAAGAAAATATAATAAAATTATATATATATATATATATATATATATATTTATAGCTAGGGTGCAGAAGAAGGATTCTCTGCTCTGATAACCTTCAAACCAGATTTCTCAAAGAGTTTTTTAATAAAAGCATCCTTAGAGGTTGGCATGTGGTATAGTCTCAAGAGATGTCCATTTACTATAAAGGTAGTACCTGTATCGTCAATTGTGACTAGCCTGACTGTTCCATTATCAAATGCAACGTCCACCTCATAAGGTCCCATCCAATGAGTGCAAAGCTTTCCCTTAAAATTCTTAAAATGAGAGTCATAAAGTAGTTCCCAATCTCCACTTTGAAACACCTTATTTTTAATAAAATTATCGTGCCATTTCGTTCTCTGCTACTGGATGGTAGTAGTTCGCTGGATAGCCATTGAACGTATTTCATCAAGTTCATTAAGCTGAGCCAATCAGTGTTTCTAGGCATATGATAGATCTAAACCAACTTCTAGAGCTGTTATGAGTGTGCTTATTTCAAATTCTATTGGAAACAACGGGGATTTCCCATAAACCAACTTAAATGGTGAAAACTCGGTTGTATTCCACCATGTTGTTTTGTACGCCAGCGAGCCTTTGGAAGTTTCTGAGCCCAATCCCGACAATGGCATGCCACATATTTTGTCAAAATGTTTTCTAATGTCTTATTTGTGCTTTCCACTTGTCCATTTTCCTGGGGATGGTATGGAGATGTCACCCTGTGCTTGACCCCATATTTTTGCATGAGCTTTGCTATCTTGTGTGATGTAAATTGTGCTCCTCCATCTGAAACAACCTCCCTTGGAGTACCGTAACGAGCAAAAATTTCTTCAAATAGAAAATCTGAGACTACCTGCTCTATTGCTTTCGCAACAGCTTTGGCTTCCACCTACTTAGTCACGTAATAATTACAGACCAAGATGTGGACTTTCTGCTGGGAGGGTGGGTTAAAGGGTCCAGCGAAGTCAATAGCCCATTTCTCAAAAGGATCGAGGACTACCTGTGCCTGCAAAGGCATCTCATCAGCTCTACCGAGATGCCCCATACGTTGGCAACTATCACACCTCCTGACATAATTCTGAGCATCACGAAAAATGGATGGCCAGTAATATCCCATTTGCAGCACCTTATGGCCTGTTCTTTTGTCTGAAAAATGCCCTCCACAAGGGCCATCATGGGCAACTTTCAATACTTCATCTTCAGACACACAGCACCGGATCTGCTTATCTGATCCTATATGAAAAAAGGTATCTTGCCATCCAAGAATATCGGGCACTATGATGAATAATATTTCGCTGTTTCCTATATGAAAAATGAGGAGGCACTTTCCTTGTAGCAAGATAGTTAGCAATATCTGCATACCACGGAGGTTTAGTAGAAACTGCAAAAATATGTTCATCGGGAAAACTGTCTTCTATTGGTGTGCATTCATCATTATTATCCATTCTATATAGGAAATCAACTACTACATTATCTTTACCTGGCTTATCTACTATTGTAATATCAAATTCTTGAAGAAATAGTAACCATATTGTAATACGGCTAGGAGTAATAGGTGTATTCATCAAATACCTGATTGCTGCGTGATCAATATGGAAAATAGTAGAGTACCCGACGATGTAGTGCTGGAACTTATTAATAGCATAAATGACAGCTAAGAATTCTTTTTTTGTCACCGAATATTTTAATTCAGCAGGAATTAGACTCTTGCTAACGTAATAAATTGCATACGGTGTTTTGTCTACTTGCTGTCCTAAAACAACCCCTACTGTTGTCTGAGAAGCATCAATATGTATGTGAAACGGTAATGCCCAATTATGTCCTTGGAGGATTGGGGCCATGCACACCAGCCCCTTAATTTTCATGAAGGCTGTCTCACAATCTTCAGTCCACAAAAATTCTGCATCTTTTATTAGCAATTGAAATAGTGGATGTGCTATTTTAGCAAAGTTTTCTATAAAGAGCCTGTAATAACCAGCACAACCAATAAATCTACGTACCTGTGTGGGTGTTTTAGGTACCGGGAAATGTAATATTACCTCTACTTTAGTCAGATCAACTTGAATTCGAGCGCCTGAGAGAAAATGTCCCAATACTACTCCTTCTTCCCTCATCATATGGCATTTGACTGTACTCAACGATACATGGTTCTGTTTACATATTTTGAGTAACTTCTCCAAATTTTCCGAGTTCCCATATGGAGTAAAATCATCCATATAGATTTCGACACTATCATCAACCAAATCAGAAAAAATTCCCAAGATTTCCCTCTGGAAGGTAGCAGGAGCATTACACAGGCCAAATGGAAGGACCCTATATGCAAATATTCCCCATGGGCATGTGAAATTTGTCTTGTCTTGGTCTTTCGGGGCTATCTGGATCTAGTTATATCTGCTGAATCTGTCTAGGAAGGAAAAGAACTTCTTTCCAGCCAAGGTGTCGAGGACTTGGTCAATGAATGGCAAAGGAAAATGGTCTTTTTGTGTTGCCTTATTTAGTTCCCTATAATCTACACAAATCCACCATTTACCATTATTTTTGGGAATGATAACTAGCGGGGATACCCATTGGATATTTGAGATGGGATAAATGAATCCTACATCCAACAATTTTTGTAATTCTTCTTTAACAATGTTTTTGAGAGTAGGATTCATCCTCCGTTGAGGCTGTCTTACAGGGCAGAAATCTTCCTTAATGTAAATATGATGAGTGCATAAGCTGGCAGGGATACCCCTCATGTCGGTATAATCCCAAAAAAAATATTCCTGATGATCTTGAAGTACTTTCAAAAGTTGTTTTGTCTGAGATTCAGATAGGTTCGGGTTGATATTAAGTGTTTTCCATGGTTCAATTTCGATTGGAGTACTATCCTGGAATGGGGTTATAGGAATGTCCTCAATGTCGTCTTTTGGTTCAATGTTTTCCCGTGTCTCACAGCTCATAGAAGATTCTAGAATATGTCGAGTTCAATCGGGAACATAACTGGAATCATTAATGAAGGTGTTAATGGCATCATCTTCAGTTTTTGTTTTAAATCGAAGGGCCTGGCCAATAGTGAGAACTGGTCTAACATCTTCATTTTCAGGTTCAGGCTCTTCTGCAAGTAGATGTTTCTGACTGGGTAATGATTTTTCAGATGGGCTTGGTTCAGCAGGAGAATAGAGCTTGAGATTCTTCGTAACTATCCCATTTGATATGATCATGTGTCCATATCAGCGTCCTATGTAGGCATCTGTAGTTTCCAACCAAGGTCTTCCTAGGATCAATGGGTGGCCACCTACTAAAGATCGAGTCTGAAAAATAAGGAGGTCCACAGGGTAGTGCCATGAGTCTACTGAAATGATCACATCCTCTAATTTCCCTATCGGTTTGATTGTGGATCTGTCTGCAAGTTCCTGGATAGTAGGGGTTGGTTTAATGTTTCCAATTCCTAATGTGTTCATTGTTTCAGTAGTGATAATGTTAATGGCTACTCCAAAATTCACCAGTCCATTTGGGATTTCAATCCCATTAATTTGTACTATTAGAATCGGGTTCCCGGGGTCTCCGTATTTTTTAGGCATGATCTTTCCTAACATGATATTGGATAGTCTACCCATTACATGAATAGTTAATGGATCCTTAGGTTTCCTACCTGGTTTCTTTGAGCAGTATTCTTTCAGAGTTTTTGCATAAATAGGTACATCCCTCATAGCTTGTAAAAGGGGTATTTTAACAAAAAGATTCTGCAGTTCCCCTAGGAAGTCAAATTTTGCTTGAGGGTTTGGTTTGTTCAAGGTCAATCTTTCAAGATATGGGCGAGATATTAAATGACCTTGATTGGGAACAACTTGGGGAGGTGTCTCATTTATTACGTTTTGATATAAATTCTCCCTCACTGTTCTTTTTTCTGGTTTTGTGTCTTCATCGTCAAATTGTTTTGTAATAATGGGCGAAGTAAGTGCATTTACTACCCAGCCAGACCGTAGATTTATCCCATTGAGTCGTGCGATAGAAATGCTATAGGATGGAAGGTTCAGAGTGTCAGTTTGTTGAACCCCTTTATTATTCGGATTTGGGATGGGTTGGATAGGAAGCTGGGGTCTAATAGCTGGGTTTCCTGGGGGCACATTGGAAGGCAACTGAAGTTGTTGTTGAGCCATAGGCTGAGGAAACTGTCCAATGGGAGGGGGTCCATGCCAAGTCTGATTCAATGAAGGATTCAAACTGGCTTGAGGAACCCATTGTTGCTAAGGGGGATACTGATATTGAGGCCACATGGCTGAAAATGGTGCATATTAGGGACCCATACTAAAATTATGAAAGTACTGGGATGGGTCCTGAAACATACCTAGATTCACCGCCAGTAGTCGAGGTTGCCATGGCTTCTTCTGCCCCATAAAGTATAACTGGTCCACCGTGCTTTCCTCGATTTCTCCTTGGAAAATCGCTTTCAGCCTGGGCAAGGAAGGACATGCATTGGCCACGTGAGTTTATTCACAGATCGCACAGGCTTCCACCGTGTTCAGTGGGCATTCCTTCAAAGGGTGTTTCTTTCTGCACTTAGGGTAGAATATGGCCATGGTTTTTTCCAACTCCATCATCTTCTATTTTGCCTGTAGAGTGTCCATTTGGGCTGATAGCATGCTCAGGATATTGGTCCTCAGATTGTCTAGTAGATTTCCAATCTCTGCTTTTTTGACCCCTCCACCGAAGGTCTTCGATGACTGAATACTCTGTCCACTTCTTGCAGCCCCCCACGAACATTTGATACAGTAATCACAGATAGTTTCGAAGTTTTCTTTCGAAATATCCCCTTTTCCCACTATATTTAGAAGTTGGAGAGAGTCTTCACTGAGTGCTTTGAGAAGAATGATCTTTAGAATGTCATTATCCAAGTCACTATGTCCAGACCTCTGCAATATGTATTTAAATCGTTCTACACATTCCTCCATATTTTCATCCTCCTTATGTGCAAATTTAAATATTTCCTCCTTAATGTCACAGGACTTACAGGAATCTTGGTAATTTTCTAAGAAAGCTTTTTTCATTTCTTCCCATGAGGTAATCATGCTTCCCCCTAAACCCATGAACAATCTCAGGGTTGTCCCTTTTAAGGTAGCAGGGAATATTTTTAATTTCTGAGCATCAATCATATAGTCATATCCTTGACAAACAATATCAAATTCGAAGAGGAACGTATCAGGGTCTTCAGAAGAGAGCCCATGAAAACTAGGCAAGGCTGTTAAAGGGATGGGTCTCATTAGTGCATCACCTGAAAAATTCCCAATAGAAAAATCAATAGAGGAACTTACAGGTGCTATAAATATCCTCCAATACTCACTTGAAATTTCGACTGGTTTCGCAGTTGGTATCTGGAGTGATTCAACCAAAGATGGTCACACTGCACTGCCCCGGTCCCTTGGTGAATCATATTCCTTCAAAAATTCCTTTACCGGATCAGAATCACTGAACTCAGCAACGGAAATATTTACAGTGCTGCCCTGGTCTCTTGAGGATGAAAACCCTTTTTGAGGTTCTTCTTCCCAGTTGGAGTTGCTCAATTCTTCTGATCCCTTACTTGCCACTTCTTCCACCTCTGTTGTAGAAAGAACACCTTCTGGTACTATGGATGGCACTGGTTGTTCCACAGACTGCCCTTTGGACTTCGTCTGAACCCTAACCCTAACAACAGCACAGGATGATACCTCAGATCTATATTTTTCAATAATATCCTGAATATACGTCTTCCTTCCCAGATCCTTCCCTTTCTTTGGGGGTCTTCCTCTACCCCTCTTGTTTGGATATTTGTTCATACAAGTTGTGGATAGGGTTCATCAAAGAAAATAAATCAATCACTCGGACCCGAATTAGGACAGATAGCTTCCTCCTCGGGATGAGAGAAAAGATTCACAGAAAACGAATCAACAGGAAAAGGAAAAATTGAAGTTCATGACCTAGAGCAGAGTAATAACGTACCCTCCTTAGGACGAGAAATTGGCCCCTAAAAGGAAACAACAGGAAATAAAAACAGAAAATAAACTAGAATATGCCCAGGACTTAGGGCAAGGCTGTACAAAACACCTTCCCCAAGACGAGGGTTTAATTCTACAGAAAACAAAGTGATAAAAGAAACAGGAAATAAAGCAAAAAGAAAAACACAAGGCACTTACACTTAGGACTTGAAATTGGGCAGTAGATTCCCACCTCAAGACAAGAGATTGAATTTGAGATCTCTTGCAGATCTTGTTCTTGCACCTGTTAGCCTTCCTAAGAAACGACGCCAAAATGTTGGTGTCTGGATATGAATAGAATTCAACCCTTTTTCCACATAAATTATCAACCCGAGGGCGTTAGTTATTTCAAGACTAACGACAAAGTATATGCAGATACAAGAACATGGTCCGTTGTAGCTCATAGGTTTAATATATAACATAAATACCACTGTAATAGAAATGAAATGAACTGCAGAAATAAAAGGCATCCACAAAAATTAACGCGACTGTAGCAACAAATAAAGAATCACACCACACACAACACTGCAAGGAAAAGAAAGAAGCAGCAACTGATCACAAGAGTGGGCCCAACTCTTGGATCAGGGTTGCGGAAAATCAAATATTACAGGAGAAACAATAAGTTTTTGTGCCTTCAATTAATGATAAAAATATTGATTACAAAGTCTGTATGTCCAAGGGTCTCTTGATTCACAGCCCGTAGGCCACTTTATACAATTGTCCTGAAACCCTCGATCCCTCTCAATGACTCCATTGTTACAAAAATACATCTTGTTACAATGGCAACCAGATTTCCCAGCAAGAAACCATAAGAAAGCCTAAGATAGTGTTGATATACTCATGTCTATCATGCTGTAGCAACAAATAAGGAAGACGCTGGAGATGATGGGTTGTGCCTTGACTCACGGTCGCAACGCTCCTGTTTTAGCCAAATCTGAAGAAATATCGGAGTCAATATGTAGAAAGGTAAAACCTCCATGACAAATACATCATTAATTAAATATCCCATAAAAGATAGGAAGAACGGTTTTACCTCATGCTTTTAAGATAAATAATGGCACAAAGAGATAGAAAGATAGGGTAAAATGGGAGAGGAAAGTATACAAATCCGGTACCCAACACCATTCATCTTTTTATTTTTTTATTTTGTGGGATGGATTTTACTTGTACTTCATTTCTTAATTAATTGTATTATCGTGGATATAATCTAGCAATATTTTTAACGAGTAAAACTACACAAATTCAATAGGTTGAGCCATCAAGGGGCTACAAGTCAGATGGAGACGCAACCTAAGGGGAAACCACATGTTTTTCACTTATTTTGCAAGTGGATCGCTTCGATCAATTGAACCATTCCAAAGGGGAACTTCAATTTGGGGAAATTTTCATATTCATATCTCATTCAAATTTAAGATTGAAGAATGCCACAAGGGGCCACTCCTAGCTGATTTCAAATGTTAAAGAATTTTCTAAGTCAATAGTTGGGGTGTATTCTCTTAAAAAACCAAACTCACTCCCTCAACCATATACAAGATCAACTTAAGGATGCATGAGTTTCACATCCCTACAAGACGAGGTAATATTGGTACAAGCCATAATATAACAACAATTTTTATTTATAAAATATAAAACTTTTTATTTCAGCATTAGATTAGGATTTTTGGTTGTTGATTTTTCAACGATTTCATCATATTTAGCGATCTTTACCATGGAGAACTTGATTCAAATTCTAGAACATTTTTCACTTGTATCTAGTCAATTTTTTTTGTAGATTTGAGATTATAGTGGTTGTAGCATACAATAATTGCACCAAAAATAAATTTTTATGCCAGTTCACAAGTAAGTCATACATGAGATATCTTAAGTAATTCTACTATGTTCAATATCATTTATTTTACTATTTAGATGAATTTTCCTCAATTTCAAACCATATTTAAAGCATACATTTGGGTATGTATATTTAAGGGCACTTTACCCAAGATATTCTCAACCCATTTTAGTAAAAATCAAATTTTAACTTACTATAAATTGTATTCTTCAGTTGTTACAAGTTAAGGACATGTCTCGCAAGCATCAAATTTTGTCCTCCAACCTTCCCACCCATAGAGACAACATCTAGGAGTACTTTGGCACTCATAGGGTGATTAATTTTGGCTTAAAATTTTGTTCTCCCTAGGATGTTACACACACTTTATAGTATGTTCTGATAGGACAACAATATTTTTTGACTCATACATTTATAACCAACAGTACAAATTGAACTTTAATACCATATATGGTTCGATTATTTTATGTACATGAATTTTGGCTAGTCGCATAATATATCATCTATGATTTGATGTTACTTTAATTCTTTTTTAGTTTCCTACTGCTAAATCATGCTAAAAAACAATGATACATCCCTATATAACAACTCATCCACTCCATATTAAATCCATTTAATGAACTAGTCTTACATGGAGTTAGTTTGGAATACCTCTGGGAATCCTCCCTTGACTATTTAGGAGGTAGTTAGGTCTAAAGAGTGGGGGATGGGGACAAGGTGGCAATGGGTCCATAATGTCTATGTGCCCATCCAACAAGGTCGGGACTTTAGCAACCTTGCTAATTGGATCAATAAATCTTTTTAGCATTATTTACAAAGAAAAGATCATTTAATCTTGGTTGTACATGACAACACCAATGGTAAGCTTCCAATTTTATACTTGATGAGATTTTCGTTTGAAAATTATCTTGTAGGATCTCATCTAATGACTCCACTTCAAAAAATTTAAAGAAGTAAAATATAAGAAACATCTTCCCAAGGTAAAGAACAAGTGAGGTATGTATTGGCGACTCCATTGTGGTGTTTTCAATGATATTTTTCATTTTATGTTATCATTTTGGACTTATTTCCAAATTCTATTGACTAACAAAAGGATGGATTTAACTCCTTGTATGGAATCATTTTATGATCCAATTGGATTTTGAGGTATGGATGATTTTCCCCATTGTTATAAAAGTGAGTCAAATGATAGACATGTATTATGTGGACACGGGGATTCAATTATAAATCACCTTTATAATTTTATCATGTTGGCATTATGATTCATTATGATTTCATGTGTTGTCCTTCATGGTAACCCACTTGTAAAATATGAAATCACAGTGGTTTAGAAGAATATGGATAAAGTAGACATTTAAAGAACTATACGTGAGTTCGTTCAGGCAAAGTTGCATATACACGCGTAAAAGAAGAAAAAAAGTAGTGTATGTCTTTTGCACTCTAAATTTATGATACCATGGGTCCTTACCATGGTTTCAACCCACAGTATTGAGCGTTTTGTTGTCTATTTGATTCCATCCAAGAATACCATCAGCACTTGTGTGGTTTTGGCTTAAGGTATTGGGAAAGACTCAAACTATATAAGGAGAAGAAGATCGTAGTGGAAAGGGTGCATGTATGGGTATTGAATGAATACTTCACTCTGAAGTATATCTGCATGGAATGGGTTACAGTTTATTGATATATTTGAAATATTGATGCACCTATGGATATAATGATGGACCAAGATCTCTTGACCTAAAATGACAATGTATTTTCTTGATCTATTTGTGAGATGTTTAGATATGTGATCTGAGGAATGTTTTCTGAAGTGAAGGGTAAGATATGAGATGATTATTTATTCTGAAGAGTTACGCAGTCCTGAAATGTTAACAAATCTATGCATAGGTTCGTCTCAGTAAAAGTGTGTATATACACAATTTCATTTTAGCAAAAGCGTGTATGGAATCTAGGGTTTTGCTGAAGAATGGTGAAGGAAATTTCTGATCAGTTTCACTATGTTTCTATTGTCTTTCAATGATGTCTTCATATATATTTGGGTTGTTTGAGTATTGATTATGCTGATAATTGATTGTGATTAAAGATCAATGATTGGTTAGTTGATTGATGATTCAGTCAAATATTTTATACAGTTATGAGTTTCAGTTTGATGTATTTTCTTTGGGCTTAAATGAGTGGAGCGGGTCCAGTTTGAAAATATGATGAAAAGAGGCCTACAAGTTATGTTGTGTTGAAGCTGTTGGATCCAATGTGAAAATTTATGAAATGCGGTCTGCAATGGTTCTGAAGGTTGAAGCCTTCAATATGGAAGTCTAAGCTTCCTGCCAGTAGAAGCTGGTGATCAGTTCAGGGGGTTCTATCTCCCTTTCAGTAGTGGCCGGTATATGAGATCAGGGGGTTGAATTTCCCTTCTGGTAGAAGCTGGAGAACAAGAGAATGTTGTAGCCTTATGCAGGTGGGTGCCCGCGTGCTGGTATGATTTTGCGCCAGTACAAGATTGCAAGAAGTTTTCTTTATAATAAATATTGGAGACAGAGACGTCAGCAGTGGTGGTTTTCTCCCGACTTGGGTTTCCACCTTAAATCCTGGTGTTCATGTGTGTTTCTTATGTGTGAATATTTATTCTTTTCTTACTGCACATGCTTACTGCTTACTAAATTTTTGATGAATGAATGATGCATTGATCTAAGTAAAGATTTATCTACATAATAAGATCTCTGGACATGCAAAAGTTTCATTAAAGATAGCCGCGTGTGTATGCTAGTTGGATTAATCAAAGTCACGTATAGAAATCAGTAAATAAAAATTAAAGGTTATTATGAGTTTTAAATATTGATTCACCCCCAACCCTCTCAGTATTTTTCCCAACAATTGGTATCAGAGCAGGTCCTTCTATAGAAGCTTGATTGCTTGAAGGAGATTCGTCACAATGGGAAGTCATGAAGGATTATTTTCTATCATTCCACCGCTGTTCAATGGAAGTAATCTATTGTTTAGGAAGATACGAACAAGAGCTTATTTGAAAAGTCTTGGAGCACACGTATGGGGAATCGTGGAAGGAGGTTACCAGTATCTAGCAACCATTCCTACAGATGCAGCAGAAAGGAGGAGATATGAAACCAATGAAAAAGTTGTCAATTCTTTATTTGGGAACCTATAAAAGAAAAAATTTGTCAAAGTTATGCAACTAAATTTAGCAAAGGAAATATGGGACAAAATCGTTCAGAGCTATGAAGGTGATGCAAAGGTAAAAAGTGCCAAAATTCAAACTCTAATAATTCAATATGAAAATTTCAAAATGCATGATGATGAAAGTATTGCAAGTTTATTTCTAATAATAGATGAGATTGTGAATTTTATGAGGAATATGGGTTAAGATATAAAATACACAACTTTAGTAGAGAAAATATTGAGATCTCTAACTCTAAAGTTTGAGTCAAAAGTGTTAGCAATTGAAGAAAAGAAGGATCTGCAGACTCATACTGTTGTTCAACTTCACGGTATCCTGACTGCTTTTGAAATGAGAAAAGGAGGTCCCTCACAAGTCAGAGAAGCCACATTTAAGGCCTATGCAAAAGGAAAAGAAAAGGAAGTTCTCAATGAATCAAGTTATATATCAGAAGAAGAAGAGGCAAATTTTGTAAGGAGACTTCAACCAGGTACTGGAAGATTCATAGGTAAGCTTCCCTTCAAGTGCTTTTCTTGTGGTAGAGTTGGTCATTATGTTGCTAAATGCACTTATAAAGAAAATCATGATAAATGGAAACAATTTGAAAAAGGGAAGGAGTTTTTATACAAATGAGATAATGATGGATTGACAAATGAAGAAGAGGGATATTTTGATCAAGATCTACAAGTGCTCATGGCATGTACCATGGATGATGATAATTCCCTAGAAGAAAGGAATCCAATTATTAAAGAATTGCATATATAAATACGGAAAGGATGCTTTCATGGTTGTTGTTTCTATTGTAACTCGTTTGGGCATAAGGCCTGTTTGTGCTCAACCTAGTCTCCTAAATTGAGTTCATTAATTGTCAACCAGGGTTGGTAAACTGCTGAAGTGTGGTGCACTATATGTGCCTAGGTAATTGTTTCTCACTACGTTGTGTCTAGTGTTTTATGATGTTTTTGGATTTTTTTATGGTTTTATGTTCACAAGGGAAAGAACTAAATGCTGGTGGAAGGAAGCTACTGGTTGAAAAATAGAGTGAAGCCTAAATTATGGATGACAAATGACAAATGTAAATACTGAAACAAAACAAAGCCTAAACTATGGCTAGAAAATTACAAAGCTTGATAATGACTTCAAGAAAATAAATCACAACATGAGCTTAACTTGTCCAATTCATTCATCAAAGATGTTTTGGAAGAGCTTGAGAAATGGGCAGCTAAGTGTAAATGAAATTCTCCTAACTAAACAATCAAACAATCAACTTATAATGTTACAACATCTCATCCATGATTATAGGTCTATTAAAATATATTTGGAAAAGAACATTTGTAGCACCATAAGATTTATATTCTAAACTAGCTTCTAACTTTGTTCTGCAACTCAATCTAGCACCACTAGGCCTCATACAAAAGTTATAGATTTCTTTTTAGAATGGTCTTTGAGAGAAGGCTTGTTTGTGAAATGGTAAAAAGGTTGCAAAAGTACTCCAGGCCTTAGACTGATACTACCTTCTGTCTAGATAATTATGTGTTAGTATGAGTTTGGAACAAAAGAAGTTTTGTAAATAATGAAGACCGTGGTGTTTAAATTTAACAACTAATACAATTTGAAATGCAATGGATGGAAACTACACTGGAATGTTAACATAGTGAGCTAAGTTAAGACTAAACTAGGGTACTACTAGTATACAGTGAACAGTGTTAAATTAAAAGCCATTATCAAACTAAAAATGAAATGAAAGAACTGAACCACATGCATTCTACCTCCGGAGTTCTATAACTAAGTTATCATGCAATTAACCTAAGGAATTCTACAGTTCATCCCGTTCAGTATGAATGATGTTTTGGAAGAGTTTGTGAGAACGAGTATGCCTGTATCATTCAAAGCAATTGAACATAAACACAAGACTGAAAGCAAATACAACTAAAGTCCAAGACACCACAGTTACTTCTTACTCATTGTTATGATATTTTGGAAGAGCTTTGTAAGAGTAAGATTGGCTATGCTACTTGGTTTAAACTTAACAACTAAAATCTACAATACCACAGTTATGCCTTATCCATCATAATGATATTTTGGAAAAGTTTATTAGAGTAAGTCTTAACTGTGATAACTAACGAAAGTAAATGCAACTAAACCTACACTATCACAGTTGTGCCTTATTCTTCATAATGATATTTTGGAAGAGTTGATTAGAGTAAGTTTGGCTGTGATAGTAAATATAAACAAATATGAACATAAGCTTCAGAAATATACTTAAACTAGAAATAAAAGCGAAACTAAAACACTTATCTATTGTATAAACAAGGCCGCTCAGGAGGCAGGGGCCCTCTACCACCAGAGTAGCACGAAATCTAGCTCAAAATTGACTCAACGCGTTCAAGGAAATGCTGCTTCTTTCATTAAAGAGGAATCACCTCAAAACAAAGTATTCTCGGACTTCAAAGATCTAGTAGTCAACCATAAAATATAACCAAAATATAACCTTTGTCTCTCGGTTTCCCTAGCATATTTATAGAAAATATACATAACAGAACTTGAGATAATACGGGGATTATTGTCTTTCCTAATAGAAACTAAACTAGGAATCTGATCATGATCACGTAACAGAATCTGGACTGTCCTTATTCTGTTAGGAGTCTACCTCCTAGTTTGGGGTTTCCACATGCTTAACCACATACAGAATTCCGTTCAATCTCCATGGAGGGCAAAAAACGATGAGGACATGACGTGGAATACACCCATGTGTGCTTTTCTCCAAGATGACATCTGGAACCTGTATAAACATGAAGCTGGCTGCAGAATTAGCAACTAGCTACAGAATGTCTGCATTCTGTAGCTAGTTTCAGTTCAAAAAGTACTACAATGACACAGCCATAAAAACATAGCAAGTTAGCCACGATATTCATTCTTAAAGAAATTTTAACTAATTTCATTGATCATTTGAGCCTGGGATTAATAATGGATAAAAGAAATGGAGTGGAATGTGGTGGAAGAAAGAAAATTTTTGGAGCTCAACAAGGCCATTGATTGCAGGTTAAGTATGATGAACAGATCTAAGATAATGGAGAAGTTCCAGCACACAATAAGAAATTTCAAGAAAAGCTAGAAAAAGAAGAAGCACCGGTAAAAAATGTAGGGAATATTAACCCTACTGCAGTCATCCGTGTATAAAGTTTACTTCTCATAATGAGTGCGGGAGTGATGTGAGATACATTATAGGAATCAATAATGTATCATCATAGGGGGAGAAATATATGACGATTCCCATAGTTGGTTTGGTAATTATGGTTGTATTTATTTTTAACAGTGCATCTGATGTGACAACAGAAGACAAGTACATAATGTATAACTCCAGGGGGAGATAGAGTTATGAAATTTTCATTATTTTAATTTATGTACGCATGTTTCATGAACTAAAGCCACATATATACGCGCTTTCCATTGGAGAGAGTTGCGTATGTTTTTCTATGATAAGAAAAAAAGCGACAGACTCAAGAACAGTTTCTGATATGCTGCTGACAGTTATAATTTTATTGATCTGATGTTGATGGTTATATCTGCTGATATGATATTAAGTTTTGATTATCTGATTGATGAAGATGCTATTATAAATAAGTTGTTGTGGTGATCAGGAGCATAGTTTCAGGGGGATCATTAGCCTTGCTGAGAATAATGCATTGTTGGCATTATGTTGGTTGTTGAATTATGATCTCCCCCTTGAGGTCCTTTGGTCTTGGTTATACAAATTCATATATATAATTTTATGTAAGGGCCATGTTGAGACCTATGTTGTAAATATTGTCATATTCAGTCATGTATGGACTTGTTCAAATATGTAAACCCACTTGGTTGGGTAGTTGAGTCAAATTTGTAAACCCACTTGCTTGGATAGTTGAGCCAAATATGTAATTCCAGTTGGTTTGATCATTGATGTAAGTAAGAGTCCTTGGTGATAGGAAGGTCATACTCGGTTGAGTTATAGAGTCATTCACTTCATTGAAAACATTTGTCTGAAGATTCCACATGTGTTCAGGGGGAGCATGTTCAATATAGTGCACATCAGATCTACATAGCTCTTCTTTCTACAAGGAAAGAGAAACCTTGTTTTGGTATTGATCCACCCTTTCCCTTGATGTCAAAGGGGGAGAGTAAATTGGTGTTTGAATAATTATTATGGTTGATAAATCTATCAGGTATCTATAGGTTGTGGTGATCAAACACCAACATCGTTTCCATCAAGTCCAAAGGGGGAGTTTGTTGGCATTATAATTCGTTATGATTGCATGTGTTGTCCTTGATAGAAACCCACTTGTAAAATATGAAAGCACAATGGTTTAGCAGAAGATGGATAAAGTACACATTCAAAGAACTATACACAAGTTCGTTCAGGAAAAGTTGTGTATACACACGAAAAAGAAGAAGAAAAGTAGCGTATGTCTTTTGTGCTCTAAATTTATGATAAAAGGGGTCCTTACCATGGTTTCAACCCACAGTATTGACCGTTGTGTCGTCTATTTGATTCCATCCAAGAATACCATCGACACTTGTGTGGTTTTGGCTCATGGTATTGGGAAAGGCTCAAACTATATAAGGAGAAGAAAATCATAGTGCAAAGGGTGCATGTATGGGTATTGAATAAATACTTCACTTTGAAGTATATCTGCATGGAATGGGTTACATTTTATTGATAGATCTGAAATATTGATGCACCTATGGATATAATTATGGATCAGAATCTCTAGACCTGAAATGACTATGTATTTTCATGATATGTTTGTGAGATGTTTAGATCTGTGATCTAACAAATGTTTGTTGAAGTGAAGGGTAAGGTCTAAGCTGATTATTTTTTTTGAAGAGTTATGCAGTCTTGAAATGTTTATAGATCTGTACGCAGGTTCGTCTCAGTAAAAGTGCATATATACGCAAGTTCGTTTCAGAAAAAGCGCATATGGAATCTAGGGTTTTGCTGAAGAATGCTGAAGGAAATTTTTGATCAGTTTCACTGTGTTTCTGTTGTCTGTCAATGATGTCTTCATATATATCTGGTTTGTTTGAGTATTAATTATGCTGCTAATTGATTGTGATTAAAGATCAGTGATTGGTTGGTTGATTGATGATTCAATGAAATATTTGATACAGTTATGAGTTTAGTTTGATGTATATTATTTGGGCTTAAATGAGTGGAGTGGGTCCAGTCTGAAAATCTGATGAAAAGAGGCCTAAAAGTTATATTGTGTTGAAGCTGTTGGATCTAGTGTGAAAATTTATGAAATTTGGTTTGTAGTGGTTCTGAGGGTTGAAGCCTTCAGTATGGAAGTTGAAGCTTCCTTCAAATAGAATATGGTGATTAGTTTAAGGGGTTGTAGCTCCCTTCCTGTAGTGGCTGGTAAATGATATCAGGGGGTTGGAGCTCCCTTCCGGTAGAAGCTGGAGAACAAGTGAAGGTTGCAGCCTTCTGCAGTTTGGTGCCTGTGTGCTGGTATGAGTCTACGCCAGTATGATATTGTAAGTAGTTTTCTTTATAATAAATATTGAAGACAGATACGTCAACAATGGTGGTTCTCTCCCAACTTGGGTTTCCACCTTAAATTTTGGTGTTCATGTGTGTTGCTTATGTGTGATGATTTATTCTCTTCTTACTGCACATGCTTACTACTTACTAAATGTCTGATGAATGAATGATGCAGTGATCTAAGTATATATTTATTTTCATAATAAGATCTCTAGACATACACAAGTTCCATTAAAGATCCCTACGTGTATACGCTAGTTGGATTAATCAAAGTCACATATAGAAATCAATAAAGAAAAGTAAAGGTTATTGTGAGTTTTAAATGTTGATTCACCCCCCCCCCCTTTAGTATTTTTCCCAACATATCAAATATTGTAAGGAAAATAATTTCCTCTATGAGGATGTTATGATGTGTCAATTCACAGTGGATTTGGGAGGGTCTCCGTGGAATTCATACAATAACTTTGGTAAAGGCATGTTTCCCTCTGCAAAATTGTGAGAAGCATTTTCTGCAAGATAGGATAGTGATTTAGAGAATTAGTTTCCATTTATCCAAGAAATATAAGGGATATATTTGGAACAAAATATTATAGAAGAATTCATTAGGGAAAATTTTAAGGATGGAAATTTATCTTAAAGTTTAGAAACCTTAGCGAATATTACTAGTCCCTAACATGAAAACTAGAAAATGTTTAGCGATATGTTTGCAAAAATATTCAAATTTCTAATGATTTTTTATAGTATTTATAAAAAAATGGCAATTTTTAAGGTAAAATAATTTTATGATATAAAATTTGGGCGAATCATTTTTACGAAAAATGGAAAATGGTGAATATTTTTTTGGAAAAAACATAGAAAATTAGCCCACCTGCAAATATTAGCCCCTAAAATTTTCCCTAGAATTCATGCAATCCCAAAAGGAGGACAAAAATTAAGAGTCCCATCTTATGTAGGAAGACCATGTGGTAGAATTGAAAGAAGGCGATTCTAATTGAATATAAAGAAATGAAAAAAGAGTCTCATTTTTCTCCTAGAAAGATTCAAGAAATAATTCAAGAATGGGAATATGAGGAGAGCCTTAATATTAGGATAATTCAAGAATGCACCCACCCTCCTATAGATGAAAGCACAAGTTCAACAAGTTGTTTTCCTTTCCAATAAATTGACCTTAAAGACACATTTCATGGTGATTTGGGAGAGGAGGATTTAGTGTATTGACCCACTATTAAATTGGATGGAGAGTACAAAGAAACTAAGTCTATTGGTGCATTCCTCAAGTTTGATAGATGTAAGTGGGATTTTTTCTACTCTATCTTCACAAGTGATATTATATATGACATAGACATCGAGGGATATCAAAATAAAAAATTTTGGTCTTGTGATCAAAAAATCCATTCCATAGAGTATGAACAACCATCTCAACTCATACATGTGCTGAAAGGGGATTTCAACATTTGGCATACAACAAAAAACCTTCAACAATTGTTTTTGTTGATATATGATTCATTTTTTTTATAAAGATCCATTTTATAGGAAGGATGTAAAAGTTTCCTTAGTGGGACAGTTGCGGTATTTTCATTTCCAAACATACTTCATGAGATCTCAACCTTCCTAGTCAGATAAACTAACTATAATTAATTCCATTATGTTTTGGATTTTAGTATATTTTTTCATCGTTTTTGTGTACATTTTATTATGGGAAGCAGATAAGGGAAACATTCTGTGCATAATTTCTAAGTGGAGTTTCCATAAAAACCTTCCTTTCTTGCAAATTTAGTAGACAACAATGATAAGTGGTGAAATGTTGGCACTAGGATCAAGGAATACATTAGCCCTATTCATATGTGGATCAAAGAAGCATGTAGTAATACAAATAATTCTTGGGACTTCTTTTAATTTCTTCTACATGATGAGAATTCCATTGTAGGAGCTAGCCAATTCATGAATGAGAATTCCAACATATGCATTATGCAGGTTTGATGTTTCATTGTTTTGGTTAGCAACAAAAAACATAGGTAAAATTAATAGTAATGATAAATTCATTTGTTGGTTTCATTGGTTATATGATTCATACATCATGCTTAACTTATTTTAAGGAGAATGGGATATGATGAATAATATTTTTAGCATGAGTATTAGATTAGATTAAATATTTTTTTAGTTTCAAAATTTTCTTATATGATTTAATTTCATTGATGTGGTATTTACATGCCTTAGAATGGTTATATATTTTTCCTTGTTATTTCATTTTCTAGATTAGTTGTCATTTTAGTTTGATTTATGTTCATGTTAGGAAGAGATAAGACTTCAATCAAACTCTCTGCCTATATTTTAATTTGTATTGGTTAATATATTCAAGTGATAGTTGGAAGATTAGGAGGTTCTCACATCCTCCTAGGTTGAACATGTGTCCCACAACTGGAGCTAGTTGTTATGTCACATGTTAGAAAGGGTACATATAAAACATTTGTAGCATTTGTCACCACCATTGTAAGCCCAGTGTCACAATTCATATCATTGTAACAACCATGCAAAGTTTATATTATGTATCTTGGGTCTGTGTCTTATTCTCATTGTATAAATTTTGTTGACTTGGTCGAACCATGGATAATCCCTTGTAGTTCATATCTATATGGGATTGGAGGGAATTAGGCGAGCTTACTTGAATACTCATGGTTTTATGGGAGCCTCCTTTTATATGGGTTATCACTGGTGTATGGGTTAGTATATCTCATGCCAAGGTGCACCTATGTATTTCCACATTGTTAGTCTATAGAGTCTATAGGTGACCTTGTATTTGGTGCAATATCTCTCATAAATCTCTCATGCATGGAAGTCTCATTTTGAAAAATTTCGCAATTCCTGAGGTAGTTCATGGTTTCCAATTCAATGTGGTTCTAGTGGTAAAAATGTCAACTTGGTCTTAGTTTTTTTTACTTAATGAGAGGATTCCATGCCACATTGAATTTTTCCAATTAGAGGTGGCAGTGGCTAGTTACAACTTGGTCAACAGGTCAAGCATGTTTCTATGTTCCAGAACGAGGGTATCGTTGAATAGAATGATGCATGCATTATGCCAAAAACGATTTGCAGAATGAGAGGAATAGGACCTAGGTGGTAGATTTATTAAATTCCTCATGGAATTATGGAAACACCACTAGTGGAAAATGATGTTGTAGGAACAAGATGATGTGGAAATGCTAGGAAAAATATGAATATTCTAAGAGACACCTAGTTTAGATCATGGTTGGTTTAATCAAACCTAGGTTCCAAAATTGTAAATTTGTCAAGGGAATTGGAGATCCAATGAGTAGGTGGCTAGGTTAATTTAGTAAAGGAAAATATCAAGTCAAACTAACTTTTGGTGAAGTCAACTAGCCATTAGAGACTTCATGGATCAAGAAGCTATGCTATGGACCTAGAAATTAGGTGCTATAAATTCGATTATTTACCCCAAGGACCAAATTTGTTAGTTCCTCTTTCCATGGCGAGCTTTCCATGGACCAATTTAAATTATCCAAATGAAAAATTAGTGGGATTTTGAGCTACTATTCTTTACTTTTCTTTGTGTTTGACCATATCAGGCCATTAGCAAAGAAAATTATGGACTAAATTCAGAATTGTTAGCTAAGGCAACACCCCAATGGCCAAATTGTACCTTGTAATGAAATATTTTATAAAAACATGATATCCCCTTACTTGAAGCTTATGTTGTAAATTTGTTTATATGGTTAAGTGTGATTGTGTTTTAACTTTAAAGATTTATTTGGAAGTAGTTTACTAGTGTGATAAAATTAGTAAAATTTGAATGTAAACTTGTATTTCTTATGCTTTTAATAAAATAAAATATCTGGAAACTAATGATGAAGTTACATCTAGATGAATGATTTATAGCTGCAAGTTAATTATTGATATTGATTAAAACTCATTAAGTCCTAGAAACCTAATCTAAATGGTTAGATTATTAATGATCATGGAAATAATTAATCATTAAATTCCCTAAAATACAGGAGGTTTTCTTTGAGAGTGCGGAGATGGAGCTCATAAATGGGTTAGTAACTACCTGCCCCTTATTGGGTGAGGTGGAGGTAGTTACCAACTACCAATTGATTGGTAAGAGGGTAATCCCATTTTTGTCATCTTGTTGGGAAAAGAGAGTCACACAAAGCTAATATGGTGAGAGGAAAGAAAAGGAAAAAAGTGAAATAGAAAGAAAAACTTGCGGACTTAGTGCTCAAAGGGACACACTAAGAGAAATGTCAAAAGTTGGGTGGAGCTGGTGAGATTTAGTTTCATATTTCCAGACTTATATTATCAAGTCAGTACCCTAAACCTCTTCCATGTGGATGATTTTCTTAATGATGTTAAATAGTATGAGGTTTTTATTCTTACTGATATGTTTGATTTTTTATTTTATATGCATCTATGTATTCCTTAGATACTTGTAAAAAAATATTAAGTAGTCATCTTAAAAGAAAAGTACTTTTTGTAATGTATATTCAATTCATACAAGTACAATAATATTTTCACAAGAAAAAATATTGAATTGAATGGGATTGGCTTGGTTTATAAGTTAAATCGTAATCATATTTGCAAATATAGGTATATGAAATTATGTTGGTTCAATTATCTATACAGAATATGTTCTAAGGACAAAAAATATTTACTCTCTTAGTATAAGAGTAAATATAAGACTTGTAATAGATATGAAACATAGATATACAAATATCCTAGAAAATTATTTTAGGATATTAAAATAAGTTACATAGTATGTGTGTATACACATAAAATATCTATAGTAAGTATGAGTGGAAAAATACATAAACCACAAGTATTTGAGCATCAACAAAAAACATTTCAAAGCTGTACTTATATCATAAAATAAGTAGAATTGTTTGAAAGAATTTCATATATGCATATTGATAATAATCCAAAATTCAATGACTTAGAAGTCATTGCTATGAAAATACAGTAGGGGTCACAAATGACAATAGGAACAATCAACATAAATTATAATTTTTTCTAAAATATGGGATATAGTTTTCCCATAATCTTAGTATATCACATGCTTAAATGCATTGAATAAAAAACTTGTTGACAAGAAGTAATGGTTTTTATTTAGTAATAAATAAGTTTAATTAGTATATAATCATGATTGAATAACCCTGGTTCTTTCTTCCAGATACAACAATCATGCTCAAGTAGAAGAGGAATCCAAGGGTTCGGGCCACTCAACCTAGTAAATGGCAATCAAAAATTCCATAACAGGAGAATAATTGAAAATTCCGCAACAGAATAAAACATTCAAAATTTTTTAAGGGATGTTAATACCTACACAAAAATACCATAAATATAAAATATATTAGAATATGTGTGTGTGTGTTTGTGTGTGAAAATTTTAAAAGAGTTACAGGGAAACCATGAAACAAATTGTGGAAATAATATTAAGAATTTATACCTGAATGGGAATCACAAATTGAAAATTCTTAGCCATAAACTTGCATTATAATATAACCAAATGAGTAGAGTTAGATAGAAAGAAAATGTATAACCCTATTATCATAAAAATAATACATGTGCATAATGAAAACTAATAATGGATAGAAATGTAAACCCTATATAAAAATCATATCTTTTAACTAAGAAAAGAGCATATGAAATGATATATAAAGACTTATGTATACATGCATTTGAAGGGTTAAAACCCAAGCTGGAAAATCTATCAAAGTATTATGTAAACAAAATAAAAATAAAATAAAATCCATGGCTATTTCATGTGCTTGCAAGAGTGGTTGAGACCTATGTTTAGGTTTGAATTTCATTAAAATAAAAAGGATATCAAAGCGTACCCTAGGGGTTAGGGTTTATAATTGGAAGCCCTAAAATTTAACAATGAAAAAAAACAGATAGTAAAAAAATATATGACGTGGAAATTCTAGGGTTACAGTTTTGGAAAGAAATGGAACATAAAACCTTAGAGTGTAAAACATTGTGTCGATAGGGATGGCAGCCAAATAATCCTGAAACAAAAAACACCTACAAAGAAAGCTTGGAGATAAAAACCCTAGAATGCACCTATAAAACTAGGAACAAAAAGAATGAATGCGTTTGAAAGTAGATTCATGATAGAAAGAAAATTGAACCACTATGAAATCAAAAATAAAATTGGGCGAAAAAAAGTACCCACATGATGAAACAATCCCAAACATAAATTATACCAAAATAAATTGAATAATGTATTAGGGTTTAAAATTTATTAACTTTGGAATTCACATTAAACCGAAAAAAGGACTACGATGGTAAACCCTAACTTTTAACCTAGATAAATGTGACTATAAAACATTCTTAAGAAGTTTAAAATTACACCGAAGCCATCAAAATCCTTGCAAGAATAATTTGTAAACTATTGTAGCCAAGACTTAATAGTCCATATCTGAAATGATTTAGTTACTTTGATTACATATGAATAAAACATATCAAGAAGTCAGATAATTTGTTTGGAAGAGAAGAGGAAAACGAAAAATCAAATAATTGTAAAAACCTTCATAAACAAATAAATATACCTTTAAAATGAATGTGAAGTGTGAACATGCGAGACCCTGGCTAGTTGGTTTGAAATGGGTAGAGGAATTTAAACATAACTAATAACTTAAAATTCAAGAGTAATAGCATACTCATTCATAGAGGAAACATAGAGTTATCTAAAGACAATTGAATGAATGAGTCCACATGTTTATGGACGGTATATTCATAGAAATGATTTATAACTCTAAAACAATAATCACCATCGATTTTCTCAGAAACACCAATAACCATTGATTGTAGGGTTTTCTTATAACCCTTGTGTCATATCGATTAGTCAACACGTGGATTTCTATTTACATGCCAATTTTCGAATAATATCGAAGGTCTCCATTTTAATATACCACATATAAGATACATACAAATGGTTTTTAATGCATGGTAAGGCTCTTTGATGTGTAGACTATTATAATTAAGGCTATTGTTTTGTCCTTAATTGCAACCTACTTGATAAATATGTCAACATTATGGTAACAAGATGACTATGCAGGCTGACACAAATGTGACAGTTGATATGTACAAAGGAATATCAATTTAGAGGCAGATGAATGGTACAGGTAAATCTTGAGAGAGTATACATGGGTCCTTTGAATCAAAGTCACATAAATATACAGGTATGATGAAGAGAAGGCACGTACAAAATACTCACCATGGTATTTTGAATACTAGGGGTATTTAGGATGGTATTGGCCCATAGTTTTGAGTGTCGCAACGAATATTTGACCCCGTCAAAGAGTACCAATGACATTACAAAGGGATTGGCCTAAGGTATTGGATAAGGCTAATGTTATATAAGGAGATGGAGATCAAAGTGTTATGTGTGCAAGTGATGAATAGTTTATAAATGATTTGATTTGATTATGATTTGATAGATATATGATGATGGTATAATGATGTGTGACTTTAATAGTGTCTATGTTGAGAATTTGGGTTTGACAAATGTTGTGTTTGAAAAAAAGGTATGATTCAGTGATTTCATATCTATACACTGGTTTTCCTCTGAGGGGTCACGTATGTATGCAGATCAGCTTCTGGGTAGTCTTGTATACATTCCATGAAAGTTTAGAATCCATATGCAGGTGTTAAGAATCAGAAGCATGTACATACATATATGTGTTTTGTAAAAGTTGTGTATACATGCTAGGGTTTTGCAGTATGGTTTGATGATGATGTTTGATCAGATCAGTTATGTGTGTCATTTTCTGTAAATGAAGCCTCTCTTATGATAATCTATGTTTGACAGTACTAGTTTTGTTGAACTGACTAAGGTATGGAATGTTGACAAGTGATAATGTTGTTGTATGGTGATCTGTATTTGGTTTAGTAATCTATGATGGTTTCAGTATGTGATTAATTCAGTGGTACAGTGATTCGGATTTAGATATCATTGTTTTCATATATGTACCCATGTATTCTTCAGGGGAAGCGTGTACATACGCGGGTATGATTCAAAACAATAGCGTATACCTTATGACATATGATTGATCATGGTTTGCAATGACAAGATCTGATTTATGTGATGAAAAAAATATGGTCTGGTATTCTTTGACATGGTTTGATTCGATTTAGCTACATAGGTTGATTAATATTCAATGATTTGTTCATTGAATGAGTTGATTCAATGATTGATTTGATGTTTTAGTTGGTTGAATAATTGAGTGATTTGATATAGTGATTGGTTTCAGTATTGTTATATAATATTGGGCTTAAATGATGGAAGTGGGTCTCGTCTTAAAATATGATGAAAAGTGACCTACAAGTTTTATTTTTTTGATTCAAGTGGATCGAGTATGAAATATTATGAAACATGGTCCATAGAGGTGTTGAGGGTTGGAGCCTTCATTGAGGGAGTCGAAGCTTCCTTCTAGTGGTAGCTGGTAAATCTATTCAGGGGGTAGGAACTCCCTTCCGGTAGGAGCCAATAAATGAGACCAGGGGGTTGGAGCTCCCTTCCAATGGGTGTTGGAGAATGAGAGAAGGTTGTAGCCTTCTGCAGGTGGGTTCCTGCATACTAGTATGAGTATGCATCAGTACAATATTGTCAGATTTTTTACTTTATAATAAAATAAGAAGACAAAGACGATGACAACATTGGTTTTCTCTCGCATTGGGTTTCCACCTAAAAATCCTGGTGTCCTCATGTGTTATTGTGTTGCTTATGTGTGATGGTTTATTTTGTTCTTACTGATCATGGTTACTGTTTAATTAAACACTAATGAAGTAATGATACATTGGTTAAAGTAGAACAAATGATGAAATATATGAAAATTTATTTAATTGGATATACGTCATTTTCATTTACTAAAGTTGTGTACATAAGCTAGTTTCTTGAATGACAGTAGTGTACAAAAAATATAAATAAGAAATTGAAAGGTTAAAGTAAGTTTAAAATATGGATTCATCCCCCCTCTCAATATTTTTCCCAACAATTGGTATCAAATCAGGTTACTTCAGTTGAATCTTAACCACTTGGAGTGGATTATGGATGATGGGAAAGAAGGAGATAACTTAAAGGAACGAGTTAGAAAATTGTGGTAGTGACAGTGATATATCAGATGCAGTGACAATTATAGATGTAAAAAATTATTAAACTTTGGGAGCACCCCACTTTCTATTGATCAAGAATAAATAAGATAGTTGTTAGCTCAGATATTTCAATGATAAAAAATAACTCTTTCAATTGTCTTCCATAAAGTCATAGGTAATTTTTTTTTTTAAATTTTCAAACAAGTTCCTAGAAATAATTTTGGTCACTGAAGAGCTCTAGGTCAAGTATGATACTAATTCATTTAATTCATCACCACCATCATTTTCAAGGTCATCTCCATCATCATAATTTAAGAGGTCTAGGGTTATGTCACTCCACCTCATATAGGTCATTGTCTAGGCTCATTTATGCCTTTGAAAAATGTTCAAATCGTCACTTAAAACAAGGAAGAAACCCTCCATTCCACTCATAAAACCATAAATAAGGAGGCAAAAATGTTTAGGAGATGAAATAAAGACCACCTGTCTTGTTTCATATGGCTCAAGTGTTTAAAAAAGCTCAAGCAACTCAATTCTGTCTCACTGTCTCACGAAAAGAGAAGTTTTGTCTCACTGTCTCATTAAAGGACCAAAAATTCATTTCAACTGTCAAAGCTTAAAAAGTGGTCATTTTTTTACTTATCATCTTAGTAAAAGACAAAGGGGTCATTTCCAGCTTTCAAAGACAAGTTGTCTTATTTTGAAAAGGTCATATCGAAATGTGAAAATTTTCAAAGGTTCAAAAGGAGCAGTCTTACTGTCTCATTCAAAAGGAGAAGCTTTGTCTCACTGTCTCATTAAAAAGTCCATAAATTCACTTCAAGTGTCAAAGAGTGTAAATTGTTCCATTCTATCCTATTATCTCATTTGAAGGAGCCAAGGGTCATTTCCAATTGCAAAAAAATTCAAAAAGGTCGTTTTCAAGTGTCAAAAGTGAAATGTTATCTCAAGTTTATAAAGGGGAAAAAACATAAATCTTTTCCACACATTGTTACCCTTTACTGTGTGTGATAATTCGTCTCTACTTCACTTTACCTCCATGGTGGTATAGACTCAAAATTCCAAGGCTCAAATTCCATTAAAATCCACTTGCTACCCTTCAAACCACCATTGTTATGCTTTTGAACTGAGTTGTTATGCTTTTGGGCAGAAGTGTTAAGTTTATGGGCACTCTTGTTACACTTTTGGAAGTGTTGCACAACAATTATTACACTTTTGGAGCACTACGAAAGTGTTGCGCATCAATGTTGTTACACTTTTACCCTCAGTGGTTACGCTTATGTTCAACAGTTGTTACGCTCATGTAGGTAGGTGTTACACTTTTGTAGGAGAAGAAGTTTGTGATTTTTTACTTGAAAAAATTCCAAATAAATTCAAAATTACCTCCATTACTTTATGCAGTCTTCATAATAGGTAAGTCTTCATCCCTCATGCCATTTTTGGTAGAATTCTTTAGGTGTTTAAACCTTTTCATTCTCATCATGTTTTCTCCATATTTTCACTGTCCATGTATACAAAAAAAAATTCTAATTTGACAAACCCTAACCTACCCCACTTACCTAAACCTTAACCCTATCATCTAAAGCCTAGTATGCACATTTCATACTCCTTACCCCCGCATTACTATCATATACACTACCCCTAACATGTAAAATACAAGCAAACCCTAGAATCTATCTTTTCCACAGTGAAAAACCTTGGGAATTTATTGTGTTTGCTAGAAATTTCCACCCTAGACTCATCCATTTTCCTTATTCCACTTTCAGTGTGGAGCTAAGATGCCATTATATTCACTGAATATTTCGTAGAAGTTTTTATTAGCTCCATGGCCCTCATTTCACCTTCTTAACCTAAAACACTTTTACACTACTATTCTCACAGTCAAAATTGAGAATTTACTGTGTTTTAAGCAATTTTCCACCCTACACTTATCCATTTCTCCTCATTCCACTTTCAATATGGAGATAGGATGACACCCTATGCACTGAATTTTTCTTAGAATTTTTTCTTATCTCCATGGCCCTCATTTCATCCTATCAACTTACCCTATCACTACACTAGATATTCTCACAGTCATAATTGGGAATTTCCTGTGTTTTTATCATTATTCCACCTTCCTCACACTCTTTTTACCTCATTCCACCCACAAATTGAAGCTAACACACGACACAACCTACTAAATTTTTCTATAATTTCTCTCAGCTTCATGACCCTTCATTTCATCCTTCAAACTCACACTTTCCTACACTCTGTTTTTCCAGATTTCCATACATTCATTCATCTCATTAACACCCTATGGTTTTCATCATTCCAGTGAAAAATACAATGGAAAGTGACAATAATATCTTCAAGGGAGGGTGCCACCTCAGGCTAGAACCATTCACAATGCATGGAATTAATGCTTCGTCATTGGCCAGAAGATGCTTTGATAGAGATCAATATTTGAGATTTTTTGAAAGGCTCATGGAAGTGGGGTATCATCTTCTGTTGAGTAGCTTATTTGAAACAAGCTATAGCATGGGAAAGGTCACCATTGTAGGTATGGAGATAAGCCTATCATAAAACCTAATTTCTTCAGTAACAGGTATCCCTTCTCATGGAGAGCAGTGGTTCAAAGGCATAGAGTTAGATATTGAAAACTATAAACAATTTCTCAAGCTTCATGCTAGTGAGGAGCCAGAATACCTATTTACTTTTAGACACCTCAGAAATAAAAATTCTCTTTTGATGATGTTCATAATGAAGTACTTCACTTGTGAAGGAATATTCTCCAGGTTGTATAGGTACCACATGAGGCTTTTGATGCGTTTTACCTCTGTCAAAACACTTGATTTGCCTTACTATTTGTACGGGAGCTTGATTAATATGACTGATAAGGTTCAGAGTAGAAGAGAATTTAATCACACAAGTATTTTTCATCGTGGCCTAATCAATCTCATTGTGTTCCATCACTTGTCCTCCATCAACATAACTTGGGAAAATTTCTTGGAGAGATTGTCAGCAATGCCTACTATTAGCCCTTCTATCTTACCTAGTACATCATCAACACATCTAATCGAAATTGGCCCTTATAGCATGCCTACTCAGCCTTCATATTCTCCTAGGGTTGTGGAATTTAATCACGCATATGAGAAGGGGAAGAGACAAGTATTTGTGCCTAAGTCTGCCAGAAGTGTTCTTACACTTGACACCATTATGGAACAATCTAAGATAGAGGAGTAGCCTCTTTTGCATCAGCATAGTGAGTCAGTGCCATTGGAGGTTGAGGTAGCAAAGCATGTGGAGGCCATATCAGCTGAAGATATTATCAAAGAAAAATATGAGGATATAACAGAATTAAGGAAGATTTTTTCTATTGCTAACTCTCAAATCACTTTCTTACAGTAAGAAATTTTTCAGTTGAAAGTGAATCAACTCCTAAAAAGAAAGACAAAATCAGATATGGAGGAAAATAGAGGTAAAAGTAAGGAGTTTATTTCTTTTTATCAAATGCAGGACAATGAGGCTAAAACACAACCAAGAATACCAAGAACAAGATGCATCAAAAGGGCGTTGGAGCGAGAAATACAGTGAACTCATCCACCTGAAGAGTTGATATTTGATGAGATTATTTCCATGGAGATTAATGAAGACATAGAGCTTTGGTTGTCAAGAGTTAATGAGCCTTTGGAGAAGCTCTTGAAGAGGGCTAAGAGAGACAATAAGCTGCAAAGACACATGGAAAACCATTATCGAACCAGGAACACCATTTCTCAAATAAGGCTGAAACAATTGAAGAAAAGGCTAAAAGAGGAAAAAATGAAGGTAAAAGAGAAGGATAGCTTGGAATTATTGGCTGAAGATTCTTTAGCCATTTATCCCGTCTCTCACAGGTTCCATAGAACCAATTTTGAGAAGTTTTGTTCAATTTTGGTATTTTATGTGATTTTTGCGAAATTCTAGAAATTCCTCATTGGAGAAGGGTAACAAACTTTTGTTACTCTTATTTTTGGGGCATCCAAATGATGATTTATTTACATGTATGGATATCTTTTGATGATTAAATCACATATCAGGAACTCCCATGTCATGACAAGCTGTCATTTTGGAGAAAAAGCTCAAAAACCACTCGTTTTTCATGTTTTTTCCACTTTTTTGGACCCTCTGTTACGCTTTTGGAGTAACCTTGGGAGAATGGATTTTGGAAGGCCTTATCATGGTCCATTTTTCAAAATTCAAGATAATATGGAAACTAGACACACCGGGTTGGTTGACCGTTCTTTCAGAATTGGATTTGGACTCCTAAACGTGCCTCCAAAGTTCTGTTATGCTTCTACAAATTTTTGTTACCCTTCTGTCAAGAATGTCACAAATCATCATTGGATACCTCAAGAAAATTTTCAAGCTTTGAAATGGTCACAAATTTGAGGCATTATTGTCCTATGAGTTGGAATTAGATTTATTGGGTTGGTTTATGCCTTCTATCATGGTTGGTTTATGCCTTCTATCATGAATTTAATGTAAGGGACAAACACTCCTAGTTCATAACTAAAAGTTAGGGAATGGTTTCTAACCTCCCTAGAATTTAGGAAATGACTCATTTTGTATTTATGATCCATTTTGGATGGGATTTCAACCTGATGAGGTTTCACATTCCATATTTTATATAATTATACTTTCTTTAGTATTTTTTTGGGTTGGATAGTCTCATATTGCAGTGAAGCTCTTGTAATCAGCAATTTGGAATGAAATCAGAGACAAATTTGCAGGAATTATGTTGAGATACTTGTGGTATGCATTGGAGGATCTGTTTTTATTATGTATGTTTATCATTTCGTGCTTAATACCATGTCTTCTTCTTCATATATGTTTATATTGTAAGTTTATGAGAAGAAATCATGTTTATGCATGCTCTGTTTTAGACAAGGTTTACAGTGCTATGTTTATTTACTTCTAAACTGAATTAATTCACCTCAGTGTTCATTCAAACTCTTTTATAATTCATCCTATATTCAATGACCTATTAAAATTCTTTCAAAATACCTATCTAGCCTCACATATTCTCTACAAATTCACCTTGGAGTTCAGACCTAAAAACCTTATACACAGTCTACTCACTGACTTTTCTATCCAGCACTAAAAACATCAAACAAATCCTATTTATTGAGATTATATACCTAGCCTAAGATAATTAGATACTCATTCATTCCTTTGACTGCAAAAGTGATAATGAGAGAGCCCTCTCCGGTCCTGGTAGGGCTAGCTACTTGACCTAAATTTTGGTCTATGGTTACCTTTCTCTAATCTTATTGTCAACCTTGGGAAGTTGGGGAGAGTGATAAAATGTCATGTCTTCAATTTTGAATACTTTGAGTTCCTGTGCAGACATATAATATATAAAATCAATCAAATTTTTATCAAATAGGGCTATGTTCTGTGAATTTTTCTTGTTTTTTTTTTTTTCGGTCAAAGTGTGTATTATATTATCATATCAGAAACAAAATTTATACATCATGGTTGAATTACATTCAAGAAACTAGAAGGCATGCAGTTCCTATAAGGACTTGGGTGCTTGCCAAGGCATTTATAGCTCTTGGTTATTTTCCGCACAAAATTACAAAATAAACATACCAGAACTTCCATCATGGGGGAGGGTGCAGGGGACTAGGCGGAGGAGTCTTGAAGAGACGATTTTGATTGTGCATATGGTAGATGATATGATCCACTTATGTCTATAGAGCTTAAAGGTGGTCTTGAGAGCACCTCAGTAAACAATGAAGAATCTCCAGAGCTTCGAGGGTCTCCGTCTGTAGGTTTTGAACAAAATTGATGTAGGCTACTAATTCATTATGATCATCATACCTTTGTTCACGCAGGGTGTCCAGGTTGAACAAGATCTGCTAGAGCTTAGTGGAAATGGCTTCAAGGGTGGTCAAAGCCTAAATCTTTCGTGGTGATTGAGCCGGAGAAACTGCCATGGCCGCTTCTGATTACTGGATCTCAGTAGACTCCGAGTGGGAGCTCAAGTCCCCTAGTACCTGGCGGTTGTCCATGCCACGTCCAAGACCACCATGTTGTGTCTGACCTGGTTTGCATGACATGCAATCAACCACCACTCCCTCTCGTTATGTTGGGTTGCAGCGCCAAGTCACTCCGAGTCCCGCAACCCCTACAACCCACGCTCAGTCCCTGCACCCTCGACTGAGCTTTTCATTGACCGCATCTTGAGCACTGTAGAAAAGAGACACATGACCACCACCAATCTCCACACTGTCGTCCGAGGAGGTGCGGAAGCGCCACCACCCACAAATGTGAATCGCAGGACAACTTGAGTGCTCTATAAGCCCAAGGCAGAACCACCCTACGGCTTGGCCAATGAAGAATTTATTTTGCATAGTCCGCAACCTTTTTTTGAGTGACCACGCTGAACACTAAGACCACCTGTCCAGAGATGCTCCCTCTACATTGAATTCACCTCCACTACCTTCGTCTACCTCCTTGTGTAACGTGCTCAAATTGTGGCTAGGATGCTTCCCAGATGCCAAACTCTCGCCACTACTATCTGAAGGAATTGTCACCCTCCTTGTCTCAAGTTGGTGGAGCTCATGCCAAGGATTGAGAGCTAGTGGTTACTCGTCTGCGCAATCTAGAGAAATAACCTTCATCATCGCCTGCAGATACCAAATGTCCTGTGAGACGTCCATCCCGCCCTTAACTACCTGCTTACGTGCCATAGGATTTCCTGCCCCAAGGCACATTACCGCTCATGCATGAGAGGGTGGTGAGTCAGCAGGCGCATGTCTGAGGTTGAGCGAGCCTTAACTGGTCACATACCACTTGTCCTAATGATTGGACACCTCCAGTGGGGAGTGACTTTTTCTTGTTAGCCACAATAATCCCTTCCAAATATCTCACTATTCTTTTCTCCTCTTCAAAAATAATGAGTAATTCCCACCCATTTCTAATAGTGTCAATGATATCATTCCATATAATATCCCTAGCCTATATAAGGGACATATTCCCTTTTACCTTTTCCTTCAGCTCCTTAATCTCTTGGCAAGCAGTTTGATAATCTCTCATGTATTTATCAACATTATATTTGGTCATCAACACTTCTTGTTCTATGACTTAGTCACCTTCAACACACTGTTGAAATATCCTTTTCTCTTCTTCAAAACAGTTTATGCCATCCTCAACTCAATCATGACTTGAGTTAACTTAGCAGTAGGATCTTTAGAATCATATGATACTGCAATGGTACAAACATGGGAATCAATTTTATTCTGCAACATATCATTCATTTCCTTTAACTTGGACATTTCCACATTATTTTGTAAAATTTCCTAAAGTAGCTATTCCTTTTTAGATTATACATGGGCCACCTATGTATCCATTGGGTGTTCACCAGTGGGAATTTTAAGCTTTTTCTTCAAAACTTGAATTTCAACTTCATCACTCTGCAACAACATTTGAACTGCTATACTATCCTTAGGATCAACCCCAATTTGAATAATAATTTTCTTCAACTCTTCATTCTGTGTGGATAAAGTTCTTGAATTTTCTTTCTCCAAATTCAACTATTTTATCACCTTTCCCAATATATTCTCATCTTTAATAGTAGCTAAGGAAGTTTTATTTATATCATTGAAAATCAACTGACCTATCTGCATATGAATATTAATCTTATTTGGAAGAGGAATTTTATTTTTATCAACTGTTAAATTTATAGTTTTGAAACCAATAGAAGATGATATAGTCATACCTGAAGGATGAGAAAAACCTATCCTTATTTTATCTTTCTATAAAATACATTGCTGATAGTAATCTGGTTTGCTCAAGAGAAATTTGAGCCTCTGATTGAGATTTTATTCTTTCCCTTATATTTATGTTATTCTCTTCAATCTATGAAAAATTATGCTTAGTCATTGGTACAGATTCATGATGTGTATCCTCTGGAACAGGGGATGAGGGAGTACATGACATTTCCCCCAACTACAAATAATATCCTAGAACTGTTGATGAGATGGTCTCATCAACTGCTTTTGTCCTCTTTGCTTATTTATCTATTTCACCATCCAGATCAATTGTTTATTCTCTTCCCCTCTTAAGATTCTTTTTAGTGGGATTTGGATTTTCAACTTTAATCCTCTAAAATTTATACTTGTAGGTCACAAGCTCTAGCATTCAAAATAGGCTGAATTTTAAAATCTGAGCCAAAAGTCCAAAATTCTTATCTTAAACTGGATCCTAAAAGACATACGAGGTCAAATCTAGACCCAAATCACTCACCAATTGTGTATGACCCTAAGAGTATTTTTAGAAAAAATAAAACCAAGTCTCGGAAGGTTGGAAGAGCTATTCCCCCACTTGTCAAATCAAATTACTTGCCTACGAGATTTGTTTCAGAAGATTTTTTTACAGTTTAGAATCTGAAATATCTTTGTTTAGAACTAAGCCTGAAAATTTTCTTTCAGGAACTACCTTTGATTCTTTCAATTTCGAGACCTTTGCACCATTTTCTGAATCTTCTCATTCCAAATCGATAGTGAAGTCTGGTCTAATTTTCACAAACTCAAGGGATTGGTGGATAAATTTAAAGAAACTTTAGAGAAATCTTATTTACAATATCAGCAACAGACTTTTGCTTCACCTATCATTACATATTCTAATACTGCTACATCATCAACCCTTCCTTTCATTCCATCATTACCTCTGCAAGTTTTCACTCCATCAACACATCCACCACCTCCTCCATTAGTCATTGCCATATTTTCTCCATTGATCTTACCGCTTCAGCTCACTCCACTGCCTCAGAACAATGGTTAGAGGCTTCCTCTTTTCGATGCAGCATAAGAGATTACATCTTATCAGAACATTTCCAAAGTGATTTATTTCATATATCTTGAAGAGATCGAGAATGTCGATGCCAAGATGCGCATCTTTGAACATAGTTTCTTTAGAGAGGTAAAGAAATGGTTTTTCTCTCTCACAGATGGTTCAATAAGTACTTCACATCATATGATTGACTTGTTTATGGAGAAATGGGAAGAGAAGAAAAATATATTGCAGATTTAAGCTGAGTATAACACCTTGAAAAGGAATCCTAATGACTATGTCCAAGACTTTACAACTAGATTAAATAAAATATATGATTCAATTCCTTAGAATATTAAGCCTGCTCCAGGCCTTGCTTTACTTCATTATCCTAATGGTTTCGATCCTGACATGGCCTATCATTTGAGGGAAAGAAACACATCAACTCTTGAATAAATGCAGAGAAACACAGTGAGCGTGGAAGCTAATTTGATCATCATAAGTCTAAAATCAAGACGATGAAAAGAGTCACTATCAAAGAAGAAACATCCAATTCATCAAAGGGAAAATTAGATACCTTTATCAATACCATGGAGAAGATGATGAATAAAATTTCCATCCCTGATCGACAAGTTGAACCCTCCATTAGAAATCCCAATTTCAGAGGTCAAAATCAGCAGCCTCAATATAGGATCAAGCAAAGGGAACAGAGGGGTCGAGATCCACAAAGTTAGCAGATAATTCACACTCCATTTCAACATAATTATACTGAAGGCCCTGATGAATACAATGAAGAATAAATTTATGGAGAGAACCATTTATTTGAGGAAAATCAACATCTATTTTCCTCACTGAAGAAGATCAATTTTTTTCAGAAATTTGTGCACCGGATGATACCCAATATGCATTGTCAAATGATGACATGTTATCGGTGAGCATGGAATATTATCAGAGAGGATATAACAATTCTCTTTCTAAAGTGTAGAGATAGTATGGTTTGAGGAATATGAATGTTCATATAACCTCCAAACATAAAAAACAGAACGCTCAAGTAGATGCTCATGACAAAGAAGCTGCTACCCCAAATCAAAGTAAAGACAAAGGACCTGCTATTCATAATCATGCTAAAGGAAACAAAGCTTCCTCTAGCAGCTAAAGAAAGGATAAAGAAGTCCAAGATGGAGGATCGAAGAAAAAGTCTTCACACAAAGATCAACTCGGGAAGAAAGACGCACCATTGAAAGAGGTATACAGAATTTATGCTCTTTTTTTCTCTTGAAAATGAAATTTGCAAATTGAAAGTCTCCATTCCTCTAACTAAAATTGTTAAGAATGATCAGTACAAAGTTCAAGTAGCTAATTTTATTAGAGTTGATCAAATGTATGACATGGTTAATATGAGTGCATTAGGGGAGTTTTGAGGTCTAAAATGGGCCTCCTAAGGAAATTATAAAATAATAGTAGAAATAATAAAATAAGATTTGATTACATCATCAAATTTTAGAGGGAAAAAAGAAAAAACTACTTTTTCAACTCGTATTTTGAACTTATCTCCCTAAGTGTTTACTAAAATTTCGATCAAGAATATTGGTTGGATGCAAAATTTAATTCCCCATCCAAGGAGTACCCATGTTGCATATTTTTGATGGACTCTGCTACATGAAAAATGAGAAATACATGAAAAATGTTATTGCAATCACGTTTTTTCATGTATTTATCATTTTTCGTGTAGCAGGGTTCATCAAAAGTATGCAACATGGGTACTCCTTGGATGAGGAATTAAATTTTGCATCCAACGAGTACTCCTACTCAAAATTTGAGTAAACCCTTAGGGAGATAGGCTGAAAATACGAGTTGAAAAAGTAGTTTTATTATTTTATTATTTTTTAATATTTTTACTTTTTAACTCCAAAAATGTTGAATCATTCCCCATGGTTGACATCATCATCTTGAATCCTATTAGTTCTCATAAAGTTTATTTTGGTTTTACATTTTTCGTAGGAGGCCCATTTTAGACCTCAAAATTCCCCTAATGGATGATCACCCTGAGCTTCTTGTTGGTCCTGCTGTTGAAGGCAATTTAGAAAATAGTGAGGTCCCCCCGTTTTATCTAAGCCTCAAAATCCATGATTTTATCCTTCATAATGCCATGCTTGATTCCAGAGCCTCTCACAACCTCATTCCCAAGGCCATTATGGATAGATTAGGACTGGATATCACAAGACCTTATCATGATCTTTATTTATTTGGTTCAGGGAGGGTGAAATGTCTTGGCCTCATCAAGGACCTAGTGTTGTCATTAGATAAAATCCCAGCCAAGAATGTCCCAATGAATGTTGTTGTGGCTGATATACCTCCCAGATATGAAATGTGGCTTTCTTGGTCATGGGGAGTGAAGCTTAGAGGTACCTTACATCTTGAATTTTCATATGCTACAATTTCCATCTTTGGACAACTTAGGAAACTATATCGGGACAGTAAGATGAAATATATGATCAATGGTTGAAAAAAGAAAAATAATCATCCTATTCATGCCGTTCATACATATTTAGAGTCATTTATCTTGTTCAATGATGAATGTTCAACATCTTCCAAAGATTTGGTTGAAGAAAAAGCAAAAAATCCTGAATTTTCAAATTCTGTATTAGAATTGGCAAATGCAGCAATTTATAAAAAAGTTCCTAGTGGTTTGGAAGCAAGCACATCACCTCAAAAAAGTGATGAAATAGTGAAAGAAATAAATTTTTTTGGTACATCATAACTCTCTCAAGCAACGAGCAAGTTCAACCATCCTATTTGCAGTTTTCAGATGAGGAAAGTAGTTTGTGGACTATGGACTTTGATGGAGCTTTAGGCAAAGAAGGGGCTGGCATTGGAGTGTGGATTCAAAGTCCTGTAAATTAGTCATTTAACATTCCTCCCAATGTTTTAATTTACTCCTACAATCTGGCTTTTGAATGTTCAAAAAATGAAGCTGAGTATGAGGCTTTGATAGCGGGTCTCAAAATTCTCAAGAAGCTAGGTGCTAAGAAGATTTATGTATTTGGTGACTCCAAGATAGTAATAAAGCAAGTCAAAGGGTAGTACCAGGCCAAACATACAAGGATGAGAGCTTATCAAAATGTAGTTCTAGACATCCTATAGACATTCACTGAGTACAATTTATCATTGATCCCAAGGGACAACAATGTTATTTTTGATTCTCTTGCCACTTCGACTAGCATGTTCAAAATTCCATCATATCCTAATAAGAAGTATGAGATAAATGTCAAACACTACCCTACTATCCCAGAAAATGTTCAGTATTGGAAGGTTTTTGAAGATGATAAACAGATCATAAATTTCTTGTAGACAGAAGAGGAATTTGTGAATTCTCAAATGGACAACCAATGTTATGAAGATGACTAAGAAATCCATGCAGTAGAGATGCAAGTGATTCAACTGAAAGATAACTCCATTCCAAGATGTTTGGTACCTTTGGAAGATATTTTTGATCAAGATGATGTTGCACATAAACCAACCATTTTACTGAAAAAAGTGGGAGTGGAAGATCTCAATCTTAGCACTTCGGAAAAGCCAAAGTTGGTAAAAATTTCAAAATATTTGAGTGCAGAAATGAAAGGTAAATATGCAGTGCTTATGTATGATTTTGCTGATGTATTTTATTGGGAATATTCTACTTTGAAATTCTATGATAAGAGCATAATTCAACATACCATTCCCTTGAAGCCAGATCAGAAACCATTTCGCCAGAAGTTAAGAAGAATGAATCCTAAGTTGTTGGCTTCTATTTAAGAGGTAAATAGATTATTTACTGCTGGTATTATAGTGCCTCTTCAATTTTCAAATTTGATGTCTAATCTAGTGTCAGTGAGGAAAAAGACAAGAGATATTTGTTTGTGCATTAATTTAAGAAATCTGAATAAAGTTTCATTGAAGGAATATTACCCACTACCAAATATGGACCACATTTTGCAAAGGGTAGTTGGACCTTCCACAATTTCATTGTTGGACGGACACTCCGAGTATAATCAGATTTTAGTCCATCTAGATGATCAAGAAAATAAAACCTTCACAACACCTTGGGGTACCTTCATGTATGCCAAAATGCCTTTCAGATTGAAGAATGAAGGGGCTACTTTTCAGCGAGCGATGGATATTTCTTGCCGCAATGAAAAGGATGTATTTTTTTTCATTTATTGTGATGATATCACTGTTTTTTCCAAGATAAATGAGCACCACTTGCAACACTTGAAAACATTTTTTTAGAAATGTAGAAAGTCTGGCATATCGTTGAATTCAAAGAAGAGCCTTTTCGCCATGTAGGAAGGTAAATTTTTGGTCCATATCATATCAAAATATGGAATTAGGATAGATCCTTCAAGGATTGAAGCGATTCAGACCTTGGACTATCCTAGGAGAAAAAAGGAAATTTAGTCATTCAATGGAATTTTTTTTTTTTAGAAGATTTGTTCCCAATATTGTTGAAAACTTAAGGAAAATTAATGACATGCTGAAGAAAGATAGTGAAGAAAAATGGTCTGAAGAGGTGAAGAAATTGTTCAATCAAGTTAAATTGGATTTATCTCCTTCTCCTGTTCTTATTAGTCTGAATTATACACTTGATTTTATCATTTTTTCATTTGCCTCATAGCATACTCTTGTTGTTGTCCTTATGCAAAAGAAAAATCAGAACACAGAGCAACCCATCGCCTTCTTCAGTAGAACCATAAGAGACGCAGCCTTGAAGTACAAAATCATTGAGAAATAGGCCTTGCCGTTAGTTAACACAGTGAAGGACTTCCAGGTCTACATTCTCCATTCTCATGTCATTGCATATGTTCCAAACACTATTTTCAAAGATGTGCTTACACAGAATGATCCTGAAGGGAGGCGAGGTAAATGGATCGCTGCTATGTTGGAATATTACTTGGAGATCAAGCCCACAAATCTGATCAAAGGACAAGGCATGGCAAAGCTTATGACAGATTCAAATATCCATGATTTGGACACCAATTTTATTGCTACATTATCTAAAGAATAGGAGACTGAAACATTACCTAAGGTATCTGAAATTTTCTCTTTATAGCCTTGGTATGCTGATATAGTTCATGTTTTGCAACACTTGAATCCTCCTCCCGGCTTGCCAAGTAGTAAGGCTATATATTTGAAGTTAAGAGTGTAGAAATTTGCTGAATAAATCACTTATTCAATCGAGATTAACCTGATCACACATCAATTTCGAATTGCATGCATAACACATAATCTCTTCTACGATTAATCGTCACATGCGGAAAGAATAGAAGTGACAGAACATCAATTCATCACACACATTAACACAGTATGTATGGGGAAAGCTTATAGCTGAAAACCCCTTAGCTATTTTGTATATTATATGGAGAGAACATGCAGCAAATACATAGCACAATACTCCTCACAAGTACTCAGTACTATCTCATAAAGCTACACACAAACTAGCTTGGTTTTGAACAAGTCACAGGTTCAAAATACATCCACTAATTGCCTGCCTCTATTGCGCAATCAAGGCTGGTCTAATGAGAGATCTAAGGTTCGAATCTCCTTGGCTTGACAGCGCAATCCTCATGGGAAATTTCCTCCAAGTGTGGTGCAAATCTCATGCACAACTAATGTCACAACTACCCTTTCATCTACCTCTTTCACTTGTCGCCATTGAACTGTCCATGCACTGAGTTAAACTGATGTGTTCTTTAGTTGAATAATGAGTTAATAATTAGTGAATTAAATAATATTTAATTCACCCAACTCATCTCTAGTGTATTAGCCAGTTAAACTAAATACAACTAGTTCAACTAGTTAACCAGAACACCATCTCCATCAACTGTCGCATCAACTCCACCGAACTCCGCCACTTGAGCTCTAACTGAAGTCAACCATGCATTAGCTCACCTAACCCATAGGAAAAGCGTAAATCCTTCTGGCAGCTGCATGCCCCACCTCTGGGGGTCAAACTGAAGTGCTCCAAGAGAGTAAACTGAAGTTTAGAGTCCAAATATTATTAAGGGTAAATAATATTTGACTTCCCTATTTTTAGGATAGGCAGTCTAAAAATAGACTTCGACCTAAATGTCTAAAAATAGAGGTCCATCTATTTTTTACCAACATGACCAATACTCCAAGAATAACATACTGCAACCCCTGGACCATGCTCCATATGTCTAAAAATAGACATAGTCTAAAAAATAGACTTTGCGCCAGAATTTGCCTGCGGGCCCACTTAGTGAAGGCGACTTCATTTCACTAAGCTCCATCATCTTGCTGCATTTTCAACACTCCCTCTCGGCAAGATATGGATTATCTGCAACCCCTATCCTGCCTCTGTGGAATTCGAACTTGCTCCTGGTGAGCGCCTTCGTCAGGATGTCGGCATCCTGATCCTCCGTGGGAACATATGAAAGCATCATGATTCTCCGCTGAACACAATCTCTGATATGATGGTACCTGATGTCGATATGTTTGGACCTATCATGAAATACTGGATTAGCCAAGAGCTTGATGCAGCTCTGGTTATCACAGTAGATCACTGTAGGCTCCAAATGCAACCTGAACAAACCTGCGAGGATCTTCCTCATCCAAATAGCCTCACATGCAGCCAAGCTTGCTGCCATGTACTCGACCTCTGCTGAACTGAGTGCCACGGATCTCTGCTTCCTGCTGTACCAGGAAACTGCTGTCGACCCAATGCTGAAAACTCCTCCAGAAGTGCTCTTCCGGTCTGTTGGGCTCCCTGCCCAATCTGCATCAGTGAAGCCAGAAAGCTTCACTCCATCCTCTTGTCTGTACCATAGACCATATCCCGATGTGCCTCTAATATAGCGCAATACATGCTTGCCTGCCTTCCAAAAGAGCTTGGTAGGCTTAACCATAGCTTGCGAAAGCTGGTTAACTGCATAGCATATATCGGGTCGTGTATTGACCGGATACATAAGCGACCCCACCAACTGTCGATAGACAGTGGCATCCACTACCTCCGCTGAAGTAGCATCCTCCTTCCTCCAACCACCAGGAAGAGGAGTGTCAACAGGCTTGCAGCCTTGCATGTTGAACCTCTCCAGAATCTCCAGGGCATACTTGCCCTGAGAAACAAACAGTCCTCCACTGCGCTGCCAAATCTCCAATCCCGGGAAATAATGAAGGATGCCCAGGTCCTTCATCTCAAACTCTCGTGCAAGATCCTCCTTGCATGAAAGTATCAACTGCTCGTCGCCAGTAAAAATCAGATCATCTACATACAGTATGATGATCAACAGCTTCCCCTCCACCACAATCTGGTACAGGTTTGGATCCGCCTCACTCTTGGAGAATCCAAGCCCGGTGAAGTAGCTGTCTATCCGAGTGTACCAAGCACGAGGTGCTTGCTTCAGCCCGTACAGTGCTCTCTTGAGTCGGCACACATGCGACTCGCTGCTGAAGATCTCAAAACCTTCAGGCTGCTCTATGTACACCTCCTCCTCAATAACTCCATTGAGGAACGCAGTCTTCACATCCATCTGATGAATGTGCCACCCCATCTGCGTTGAGAGAGCAAGGATCGTCCGTATGGAAGAGTACCTTGCGATAGGTGCAAAAGTCTCCTCATAATCGATCCCCTCGATCTGTGAAAAGCCACGGGCGACAAATCTCGCCTTGTACTTCTCCACACTCCCGTCAGCCGCCTGCTTCACTTTGT
The DNA here is from genome assembly GCA_034641835.2 of Pinus albicaulis. NCBI lineage: Eukaryota > Viridiplantae > Streptophyta > Pinopsida > Pinales > Pinaceae > Pinus > Pinus albicaulis. Next base: position 1,272,464,765 of record CM076575.1, on the reverse strand, counting down.
AGACCCATCTCGAGCCTACCACTGATTTCCCCTCCGGTCTTGGGACAATCTCCCATGCACTGTTTCTGACGATCGAATCATATTCTTCGATCATGGCATCTACCCATGCGGGTTCCTCCACGGCTTCCTCAAAAGAGGATGGCTCCGTCACGACACATTGACTCACAAGAGCCATGTATCTAGTGTACCGATCCGGTGACTGTCTCTGTCTGCGCTGTGCTGTAGGTGGTCCTACAACCTTCTCTGCATCTCGAGCCAGTCGCTCAGCTTCTGTAGTGCGCATGCGCCCTTTGATGGTTGGCGCTGCCTGGGTGGTTTCTTCCACCTCCTGAACCTCCTCTTGTGGCTGATCCACATCCGGAAGCTCCTCCTTAGGAACTAACAGCTCCTCATCTGCATGCAGGTGTGGCTTCCTCTCAAGCGAACACTTCATGGCTTTCTCCTTCTGAAATTTAATATCCCGTCGCACAATAGTCTTGCAACTGTCTGGCACATACACCCGATATTTGTGGGGTGTATCAGTGTACCCCACAAATATTCCAACCTCTGCGATTGGATCCAGCTTCTTTCTGGCATCCTTCGTCACATGCATGTAGACAGGAGAACCAAAAATCCGCAAATGGGAAATGTCAGGCCTCTTGCCAGAATAAGCCTCCTCCGGTGTACTCATGCCAAGAACCTTGTGAGGACAACGGTTCTGCACATACACTGTTGTATTGCATGCCTCAGCCCACAAGTGAAGGGGTAGGCCCTGATCATGCAACATCGCCCGTGCAACACCCACGATCGTTCTGTTCTTCTGCTCAGCCACCCCGTTCTGCTGTGGGTTATGGGGTGCGATGAGCTCTCTCCGAATCCCTTCTGCGCTGCAAAAGTCCTTGAATTCAGCCGAGATGAATTCACCACCATTGTCGCTCCTAAGAGCCTTCACCTTCTTCCCCGATTCCTTCTCGACCAGTGCTTTAAACTCACAGAACTTAGCAAATGTATTTCTCTTCTTCTGCATGAAGAAGATCCAGCACTTTCGAGAGAAATCATCAACAAAGATCACGTAGTACTTGTGCTTTGCTGTCGAAGCTACTGAGAAAGGACCACACATGTCTGTGTGAACTCTCTCAAGGATCATCGTGGCGCGATTATCCTTCTCGTGAAAGGTGGCTTTCACAAACTTCCCTAAAGTACACCCCTTGCACTAATCTGACTGCGCAAGGGTGCCCTTAGGAAGCCCAGTAGAAATCTTCTGCAGGATCTTCAAAGCTCCATGGTGAAGGTGGCCCAATCTCCGGTGCCACAAATCGCCCTCATCATCCCGGCTCACCACTTCTCCCGCTTTGCATGCCATTGCTGCACAGCCATCTACTTGCAACTGATAAAGGTTCTTGGTTTGAACCCCTATCTTCTGGGTCTCTACAGTAGTCTTACTGCGCAGGAAAGCCTTTCCTTCGCTGAAGACCACATCATACCCCTTGTCTTCCAACATCGCCACAGAGATCAAGTTTTTCTTCAATCCGGGCACATGCATCACATCCTTCAACACGAAGGGTTTACCAGACTCCCTCTGAAAGGATATGGTACTGATACGAGTCGCACTGTATCTACCATCTTCGCCCATCTCGATGTGCACGCCCAGATCTTTGTCCTCTAGATCTGAAAACAAATCTCGATCTTTCGTCATGTGAAATGACGCACCATTGTCCAAGAACCACACTGATCCCATCACACTTGATACCAAGCATGCGATCAACGAAAAGTCAAGCTCGAACTGTGAGGCCAAAGCCTCTCCATCTGCAGATCTTCCCGCTTGCTTGTTTTTCTTCTTCTTCGGAAAATTTGTGGCATAATGTCTGTGATCATGGCAGTGAAAGCACTTCACCGTAGCCATGTCTTGCTTCTTGCCCTTTGCACCGGAATGAGAATTTTTCTTGCCCTTCCCCTTCTTTGCTTTGGCAGCCAAAGTGCAATTTTCTTCATCAGTTACCTTTGATGAAGATCCATCCCTGGTAGTCCTCCTGATCTCCTCTTGCATGAGATCCGACCACAGTCGCTCCCATCCCGGAAACTTCTCCCGAACATTGAAACTATCCTAATAGGAATGCCAAGCCTTCGGAAGACCAAGGAGAGCCAGGTCAACCAAGTCCTCATCCTCGACAATCACCCCCACACTTCCCAACTCATCTCTGCATTGAGTGAACTTCGTGAGGTATTTTGCGATGCTGTCACCTTTCTCCATCTTGATGTTTCTGAGTTTATCTTTGAGCTCCAGCTTCCTTTGGTCGCTCTTGCTTTGGTATAGATCTGTCAAAGCTTTCCACATTAAATATGGAGAAGCCTTTCCATGCAGGCTGGATACAATGTGATCCTTTACGCCCTCCAACAGGATCCTTCGACATTTCGCCTGTTTCTTTTGCCATGCTTCGACAATAGCAGCATCAATAGAAGTAGGCTTTGGAATCTCTTTCTCCACGAATTCCAACAAACCATTATCATCTAATACAGCCTCCATGCAGTCCTTCCATGCAACATAATTCGAACTTCCTTCCAAGGCATATTCGAGTCGCAAACCGTTGAAAGACATTTTCGCCGCGGCACCAAGAACACAAATCTGCAAATTCGAATTTCACCACCAGCTGATAACTCAATCGCTTCCGATCTACACTTGAGAACAAATTATTTCCAAATCAGATATTGACTGCATGGGCTTTTACCAAACCTTTCACTTTCCGAAGAAAGATGAATCCGGAGGCTATCTCGCTCGTATGCAGGCTTTGTCCGAGGAAATAAGTTTGCAATCACCGTAATAGATCCGACAATTAATATCGCTCCGATACCATGTAGAAATTTGCTGAATAAATCACTTATTCAATCGAGATTAACCTGATCACACATCAATTTCGAATTGCATGCATAACACATAATCTCTTCTATGATTAATCGTCACATGCGGAATGAATAGAAGTGACAGAACATCAATTCATCACACACATTAACACAGTATGTATGGGGAAAGCTTATAGCTGAAAACCCCTCAGCTATTTTGTATATTATATGGAGAGAACATGCAGCAAATACATAGCACAATACTCCTCACAAGTACTCAGTACTATCTCATAAAGCTACACACAAACTAGCTTGGTTTTGAACAAGTCACAGGTTCAAAACACATCCACTAATTGTCGGCCTCTATTGCGCAATCAAGGCTGGTCTAATGAGAGATCCAAGGTTCGAATCTCCTTGGCTTGACAGCGCAATCCTCATGGGAAATTTCCTCCAAGTGTGGTGCAAATCTCATGCACAACTAATGTCACAACTACCCTTTCATCTACCTCTTTCACTTGTCGCCACTGAACTGTCCATGCACTGAGTTAAAATGATGTGTTATTTAGTTGAATAATGAGTTAATAATTAGTGAATTAAATAATGTTTAATTCACCCAACTCATCTCTAGTGTATTAGCTAGTTAAACTAAATACAACTAGTTCAACTAGTTAACCAGAACACCATCTCCATTAACTGTCGCATCAACTCCACCGAACTCCGCCACTTGAGCTCTAACTGAAGTCAACCATGCATTAGCTCACCTAACCCATAGGAAAAGCATAAATCCTTATGGAAGCTGCATTCCCCACATCCGGGGGTCAAACTAAAGTGCTCCAAGAGAGTAAACTGAAGTTTAGAGTCCAAATATTATTAAGGGTAAATAATATTTGACTGTTCTATTTTTAGCCTGGCAGTCTAAAAATAGACTTAGACCTAAATTCTAAAAATAGAGGTACATCTATTTTTACCAACATGACCAATCCTCCAAGAATAACATACTGCAGCTCCCGGTCCATGATCCATATGTCTAAAAATAGACATAGTCTAAAAATAGACTTTGCGCCAAAAATAGCCTGCGGGCCCACTTGGTGAAGGCGACTTCATTTCACCAAGCTCCATCATCTTGTTGCATTTTCAACAAAGAGCTCTTAAGTACTACATTCTCAATGGTATCTTGTATTGTAAAGATCTGGGTGGAGTATTGCTGAATTGTTTGGTTGAAGGAGAAGTTGAAAAAGCGATGACAGATTTTCATAAAGGTGACTATAGCAGTCATATTTATTGGAAGACTACAACTAACAAGATATTTATGGTGGGATTATATTGGGAAAGTTTATTTCTGATGTTTATAAAATAGTCATGAGCTGTCATGAATGTCAAGTATTTCAGGGAAAGAGGAAGCTCTTTCCTTTTCCCTTAAAACCAATTGAAGTGAAAGCACCATTCCAACAATGGGGAGTTAAATTCATTGGAGAGATCCATCCTCCATCATTAGATCAGAAAAAATGGATACTCACTGCCATAGATTATTTCACCAAATGGATTGAAGCCATCCCCACGAGGCAAGCTACTAACACTGTAATTATTCAGTTTCTTGAGAACAATATTCTGTCTCACTTTGGCTGTCCACACAAGATCATTACTGAGAATTCATACGCCTTTAAGTCCAAGAAAATGATTGAATTTTGGGACAAGTATCACATTAGGCTTTGTCATTCAAAATCATACTATCTTTAGGGGAACGTACTTGCCGAATCATCAAATAAATATTTGGTGAACATAATCAAGAAGATGTTGCAAGAAAACAAGAGGAATTGGCATAAAAATCTCACCAATGCTATATGGAAGGATAGAGTTAGCACACAGAGATCAATCAACATGTCACCTTTCTAGCTCATGTATGGTGTTGACACGATGTTCCCTAATTCTCTAGCTGTACCAGTGATGCAAATTCTGCAAGAGATTGATAGTGAAACAAATGAAATTCAATAAAGAATCGGCCAAATGATCCATATACATCATTCAAGAGATGAATTCTTCAGTCATACTTCAAAGCTTCATGAGAAAATAAAAAATATTTATGATAGGAATACCAAAGCTGATGATTTCAAGCTTGGAGATGTTGTCTTTGTTAGGATGCCCGAAATGAAGACAAGAGTAAGCATGAAAAGTTTGACAATCTATGGAAAGGACCTTACAAGATCACTACATTAAGAGGTAATAAATCATTTCTATTAGAGGATCTTGAAGGGAAATAAATGTTGGGAGGACCAATCAATGGTAGGTTCCTCAAACACTATCTTACTTAATCATTGAAGATGAACTTCACTGTCACTGTACATATCATTTTAATTTGATGTTCAAGCAATAAGGAAGTTGCTGCAGAAGTTTGAAGCCCGAGGAGAAGGCCATAAGACTTCTACATTCAACTCATGTTTTCTTTCAAAAATTTCAAAAAAATTTCAGTTAGTTGTCAAGTCAGAGTCAAGTTAGTTTTTTCTAGTCAAAGTCATTTCCAAAATTTGTTCATCATTTCCAATTTGTCAAAGTTTTTCAATGTCCAGTTTTGACTCCATTTCCCAATGGTAAGGCTACCTAATCTATGGTGTTCTTGAGACCTAATTAAGGAGCTTCCATCCTTATCTGGAGCCAATGTTAGCTCATATATGTCAGTGATAAAAAATAACTCTTTAAGTTGTTTTCCATAAAGTCATAGGTCAATTTTTTTTACTTTTTCAAACAATTTCTTAGAAAATAATTTTGGTCACTGAAGAGGTCTGGGTAATGTATGCTTCTCCTTCATCTCATTCATCGCTACCATCATTATCAAGGTCATCTCCATCATCATCATTTAAAGGGTATAGGGTTATGTTACTCCACCTCATATAGGTCACTGTCTAGGCTCATCTCTACCTTTGAAAAATTTTCAAATTGTCACTTAAAACAAGGTAAAATCCCTCCATTCCACTCTTAAAACCCTAAGGGAGGAGTTAGCATATTTAGGAGATGAAATAAAGAGTACTTGTCTTGTTTCATATGGCTCAAGTGTTTAAAAACGCTCAAGAAACACAATTCTGTCTAACTATCTCATGAAAAGAGAAATTTTGTCCTTCTTTCTCATTAAAGGACCAAAAAATTCATTTCAACTGTAAAATTTTAAAAAGAGGTCATTTCTGACTTATCTTCTCAGTCAAATATAAAATTTCATTTCCAAATTTTTAAAGGTTCAACGGTTCAAAGGAACAGTCTTACTGCCTCATTAAAATAAGGCAAATTTGTCTTATCGTCTCATAAAAGAAAATTATGTCTTGCTGTCTCATTAAAGGACCAAAAAAGTTAAATAAAGTGTCAAAGCTTCAAAAAGGTCATTCTTGACTTATTATCTCATTCAATAACAGAAAATGTCATTTCCAAATTCAAAGACAACTTGTATTGCTTTTAAAAAGGTCATCTCCAATTGAAAAAGGTTTAAAAATTCATTTCAAATGTCATAGAGGAAAAAAGGTGAAATATCATCTTCAGTTTATAAAAGGGAAAAGGTAAAATAATTTCCACTCATTATTACTCTTTGATGTATGTGAAAACACCTCTCAACCTCACTTTCCCTCCAATGGTGTTCCAACCCCAAAATCCAAGCCTCAAATTCAATTAAAAATCCACTAGTTACCCTTTAAAAAACTCTTGCTACGCTTTTGGAGTGAGTTTTTACGCTTTTGGACTATGTGTTACGCTTTTGGGCATAGATGTTACACTTTTGGAAGGCGATGTGCGATAGGTGTTATGCTTCTGAGCGCTGCGCAGGTGTTGTGTAAGTGCTGTGCAACACATTTTTTACGCTTTTCTCCTTAGTTGTTAAGCTCATGTAGGTGCATGTTAAGCTTCTGTAGGAGAAGCAGTTTTGGACTTTTGGTTTTGGAAGCCTCAAAATTACTTCAAGTTTTCTCCATTGACTTGTGTAACCCTCATTAAAGGTAATATATCACCTCTTATTCTCTCTTGTGCTTAAATTTATGAGTGTTAACACATTTTCATGCTCACTTATGTTTTCTCCATATTTTCACTATCCATGGTGTATAATTTTTTTTTTAAACTTGACTACCCCTAACCTACCTACCTACCTAAGCCCTAACCCTATCATATAAACCCTAATATTCACATTTCATACACCTTACCCCCACATTCCTATCATCTACACTACCCCTAACATGTCAAAATCAAGCAAACCCTAAGTTCTAGCTTTTTCACAGTGAAAACCTTGAGAGTTCCGTGTGTCTGCTAGAATTTTCCACCTAAACTCATCCATTTTTCCTCATTCCACTTTCAGTGTGGAGCTAAGATGACATTCTATTCACTGATTTTTTCTTAGAATTTTTTATTATCTCCATGGACCTCATTTCACCTTCTTAACCTAAAACACCTTTACACTTGCTATTCTCACAGTCAAAATTGAGAATTTATTGTGTTTTAAGCATTTTTCCTCCCTACACTTATCCATTTCTCCTCATTCCACTTTCAATATGGAGCTAATATGACACCCTATTCACTGATTTTTTCTTATAATTTTTTCATTAGCTCCATGAAACTCATTTCATCTTATCAACTTACCCTATCACTACACTAGCTATTCTCACAATCAAAATTGGGAATTTCCTGTGTTTTTATCATTTTACCACCTTCCTCACACTCTTTTTACCTCATTCCACCAAAAAATTGAAGCTAACACACAAAAAACCCTACTCAATGTTTTATAGAATTTCTCTTAGCTTCATGACCCTTCATTTCATCCTTCAAACTCACACTTTCCTACACTCTGTTTTTCCATATTTCCATACATTCATTCATATCATTGAAACCCTATGGTTTTCATCATTCCAGTGAAAAATACAGTGGAAAGTGACAAGAATATATTCAAGGTAGGGCACCACTTCAGGCTATAATCATTCACAATGCATGAAATTAATGCTTCGCCATTGGACAGAAGGTGCTTTGAGAGAGCTCAATGTTTGAGATTTTGTGAAAGGCTTATGGAAGAGGGGTATCATCTTAAATTGACAAAAATATTTGCAAAAAGTTACTACATGGGAAAGGTCACCATTGTAGGTATGGATATAAGCCTATCATCAGACCTATTTTCTTTGGTAACATGTATCCCTTATAATGAAGAGCAGTGGTTCAAAGGCATGGAGTTAGATATTGAAAACTACAAACAATTTCTCAAGCATCATGCTAGAGAGGAGCCAAAATACCTATTTCCTTTCAGTCTCCTTAGAAACAAGTATGATCCTTTGATGATGTTCATAATGAATACTTCACTTTTGAAGGAGGATTCTCTAGGTTGTATAGGTATCACATCAGGCTTTTGATGCATTTTACCTCTATCAAAACACTTGATTTTCCATACGATTTTTAGAGGAGCTTGATTAATATGATTGAGAAGGTTCAAAATAGAAGAGAAGATAATCACACTATTCTTTTTTATCATGGTGTAATCAAGTTCATTATGTTGCATCACTTGTCTTCCATCAACATAAATTTGGAAAATTTCTTGGAGAGATTGTAAGAAACACCTACTATTAGCCCTTATATCTTGCCTAGAACATCATCAACACAACAAATGGAGGTTGGCTCTTATAGCATGCCTAATCAGCCTTCAAATGATCCTATCATTGTGGAATTTACTCACACATATGAGAAGGGGAAGAGACAAATTTTTGCGCTTAAGTCTGTCAAAAGTGTTCTTACACTTTACACCATTGTGGAACAATGTGAGATTTAGGAGCAACCTCTTTTGCATCAGCATAGTGAAGCAACGCCATTGGAGGTTGAGGTAGAAGATAATGTGGAGATCAGATTAGCTGAAGATATTATCAAAGAAAAATATGAGGAAATAGCAAAATTAAGGAATATGTTTTCTATTGCTAACTCTCAAAACACTTTCTTACAATAGGAAAATTTCAGTTGAAAGTGAATCAACTCCTACAAAGCAAGCACAAGTCAGACATAGCGGAAAACAAAGGTAAAGGTAAGGAGGTTATTGTTAGTTATAAAATGCAGGACATGGAGGTTGAAACACAAACAAGAAGACCAAAAAAAAGAGGCCTCAAAATGGCATTGGAGCGAGAAAGACAATCAACTCATCCACCTGAAGATTTGACCTTTGATGAGATTATTTCCATGGATATTAATGAAGACAAAGAGATTTTTTTGTCAAGAGTAAATGAGAATTTGAAGAAGCTCTTGAAGGAGTCTAAAAGTGATAATAAGCTGCAAATACACATGGAAAACCACTATCGCACCAGGAACACCATTTCTCAAATGAAGCTAAAACAATTGAAGAAAAGGCTTAAAGAGGCACAAATGAAGCTTAAAGAGAAGGATAGCTTGGAATTATTGGCTAAATATTCTTTGGATATTTAACATATATCTCATAGGTGCCATAGAACCAATTTTGAGAAGTTTTGATCAATTTTGGTATTTTATGTGATTTTTGCAAAATCCTGGAAATTCCTCATTGTAGAAGGGTAACAAACTTTTGTTACTCTTATTTTGGGGCCATCCAAATGATGTTTTATTTACATGGATGGATGTATTTTGATGAGTAAATAACATATAAGAAACCCCCATGGTATGAAAATCTGCAATTGTGGAGAAAAAGCTCAAAAACCGCTCATTTTTCATATTTCTGCCACCTTTTTGGACCATCTGTTATGCTTTTGGAGTAACCTTGGGAGAATGGATTTTTGAAGCCCTTCCCATGGTCCGTTTTGAAAAATTCAAGATGTTAGGGAAACTTGAAACATAGGTCGAGTTGACCATTCTTTCAAAATTGGATTTATACTCCTAGAAGTGCCTCAGAAGTTCCTCCAAAATTCTGTTATGCTTCTACAAATTTTTGTTACCCTTCTATCAGTAATGTCACAAATCAGCATTGGATTACTAAGGACACTTGTCAAGCTTGTAAATGGTTATAAATTTGAGGTTTTATTGTCATATGAGTTGGAATTAGAGTTAATTAGTTGGGTTTTTCCTCCTATCATGACGGAATATGTAATTAATGTAAGGGACAAACACTCCTATTTCATAGCTAAAATTCAGGGAATGGTTTCTAACCTCCCTAGAATCTAGGAAATGACTCATCTTGTGTATTTATGATCCATTTTGGATGTGATTTCGACTTGATGAGGTTTCATAGTCCATATTTTCTATAAGTAGACCTTATTTAGTCTTTTTTTGGGTTGGGTAGTCTCATATTGCAGTGGAGCTATTGTAATCAATAATTTGGAATGAAATCAGAGACAAATTTGCAGGAATTGTGTGGGGATACTTGTGGTATGCTTTGGAGCATATATTTTTCTTATTTATATTTATCATTTAATGCTTAATACCATGTATTATTCTTCATATTTTTTTATCTTGTAATTTTATGAGCAGAAATCATGTCTATGCATGCTCTGTTTTAGACAAGGTACTGTGTTTATTTGCCTCTAAACTAAATGAATTCACCTTAGTGCTCATTCAAAATCTCTTCCATTTCATCCTATAATCAATGAATTATTAAAATTATTTCAAACTACCTCTCTTGCCTCACATATTCTCTGCAGATTCACCTTGGATTTCAGACCTAAATCCTTAAACACAATCTACTCACTGAATTTTCTATCCAGCACTCAAAAATAAAACAATTTCTATTTTTTGAGCTTACATACCTACCCTAATATCATTAGATACTTAGTCATTCCTTTGAATGTAAAAGTGACAACGAGAGAGTCCTCTGTGGTCCTGGTAGGGCTAGGTACCTGACCTAAAGTTTGGTCTATGGTTAACTTTCTCCAATCTTATTGTCGGCCTTAGGAAGTTGGGGAGAGTGATAACAGATCCCATCTTCAATTCCAAATTCTTTGAGTTCCTGTGAAAAATTATAATTTTTAAAATCAATCAAATTTTTAGCATATAGGGCTATGTTGTGTGACTTTTTCTTGTTAGACACAATAATCCCTTCCAAATCTCTCACAATTATTTTCTCCTCTCCAAAAATAAGGAGTAATCCCACACATTTTTAACAGTGTCAATGATATCATTCCATATAATATCCCTAGCCTGTATAATGAAAATATTCCCTTTTACCATTTCCTTCAGCTCCTTAATCTCTTGGCAAGAAGTTTGATAATATCTCATGTATTTCTCAACATTATATTTGGTCACCAACAATGCTTGTTCTATGGCTTTAATCACCTTCAACGAATTGTCCAAATATCTTTGGCTCTTCTTCAAATCAATTTATGCCATCCTTAACTCAGTCATGACTTGAGTTAACTTAGCAGCTAGATCTTCATAATCAGATGATACTGTAATGGTACAAACATGAGAATCAATTTTATTCTGCAACATATCATTCATTTCCTTTAACTTGGAAATTTACTCATTCTTTTGTAAAAGTTCCTGAAGTAGCTATTCCTTTTTAGATTCTAATTGGGCCACCTTTGCAGCCATTGGGTGTTCACCAGTGGGAAGTTTAATCTTTTTCTTCAAAACTTGAATTTCAGCTTCATCACTCTGCAACAAAATTTGAACTATTGTACTATCCTTAAGATCAACCCAAATTTTAATAATAATTTTCTTCAGCTCTTCATTCTGTGTGGATAAATATCTTGAATTTTCTTTCTCCAACTTCAACTATTTTATCACCTTGCCCAACATATTCTTAGCTTTAATAGTAGTTGAGGAAGTTTTATTTAAATCATTGAAAATCAACTGACCTGTATGCATATGAAGATTAATATTATCTGGAAGAGGAATTTTATTTGTATCAAATGTTAAATTAAAAATTTTGAAACCAACAGAAGATGTTAAAGTCATACCTAAAGGATGAGAAAAATATATCCTTAGTTGATCTTTCTACAAATCCATTGCTGATAGTACTCCGGTTTTCTCAGGAGAATTTTGAACCTCTGATTGAGATTTTATTCTTTCCCTTATCTTTCTGTTATTCTCTTCAATATGTGAAAATTTCTTCTTAATCATTGGTACAGAGTCATGATGTGTATCCTCTGGAACAAGGGGATTAGGGATTACATGAGGTGTCCCCAAACTACAAATAATATCTTGGCACTGTTGATGAGATGGTCTCATCAAATGCTTTTTTCCTCTTTGCTTATTTCTTTATTTCACCATCCATATCAATTATTTATTCTTTGCCCCTCTTAAGATTCTTTTCACTGGGATGTGGAGTTTCAACTTCTATCTACCCATATATAGAATACTTCCCTCCATTTGCCAATTTCTCCACTTCTGGTCTAGATTCATGAACAAAAGGAGCATATCCGTTATCCAACCTTCTATTTTAAATTAAATGATATGGGTCATAAGCCCATTTTTCTCCTAACAACAAATACATTCCCTTAAACATTTTATGGGTCTCTTCATTTTCTTGCTTAGCATTCACAATAAATGGGCCCACCGTCTTGGGAAATTTGAACAAATGACCCTTTTTCACAAGAAAAAAAGGAATTTGATCCAATTTTAGGCTTTGCTTTATGAAATCCATAGTGAACGTCTTCATTGGAACAAAATTAGGTAGTCTATAAGGCTCAAAATCAACTCCATGTAACCTTATTTCTGCATAATCTTATCAACTCCATGTAACCTTATTTCTGCATAATCTTAAAAAACAAATCAATCTACAAACTTCACATATTTTCTCAATTGTAGGAATGATTGATATTTTGGCAACATACATGGTGTAGGTGAACCATTCAAAATTGAATATGCAATTGGGAGAAAAGAGGAAGTAAAATAAAAAAGGCTTTCATTCCCAACATATTTCCTTACTACATTTGTCCAGAAAACAAATGGTTGTTTTTTTTTATCTATTTCCTGGACATTCAAACCCAACTGCATAAAAATTTCAACATGATTGTACATGAACAAATAAGTGACAAGAGAAGGAAACCTAAAGTAGCCAGTAAGCGATAGGTTCATAAAATGAGTGTTAATAACATCCTCCCAATAAGCGGGTATCTCAAGTACCACTCAAGGATTCTTCATGAGAGAAAACATTCCCAAAAATGACTTATCCACCATGTAAATATCTTCTTTTCCTAGAATCTTAGCCAGAATCTGAAGGACTAGTTTCATGTCTTCAACAAAGAGGTCTAAAGAAAATTTACTTGAATCCAAATAATTTTTTTCTTTTTTAGGCATTAGATGAAACAAAACTTGGGTAAATTCAGGTCCATGCAAGTCTTGAAAGTATGTGGACAAAGACTCAAGAGAAAAAATAACATATGAACTTGCAAGAGGATAGTACAGGGACTTTTGAATTAAAAGGGCAGAAACCTAAAAGATATTTTCTCCCAACTGGTTCATTATGAAACACTTTTGGGTACATTTTCGAGACTAGCCAGTGAATAAACTTCAGAAACAAATAGGTTTGAGGAACAAAATATAACAAAACCCTTGACTTAGCTAAAGCACAATAAACTGGAAAATTTTACTGGTTTAACATTACATGCTGATAAAATTGAAGGTGGTCAACTATGCAAATGGTATTAGCTATGTCATGCTCAGTATCCATGAGAGGAGTGTGTGCTGAGGACCCAAATAACATGTTTTTCTTTGACATTTTATGAATTTCAAGTAAAATTGAGTGTAAATACCCGGTGCTAACAAAGACAATGACTGGAAACTGGTTAATTCTATTGGAAACTTCAACATCTCGGGAAGAGGATGTGGGAAAAGACAATGGGGAAGGGATTTTATAGAGGAAGGAAAAAAACAGGAGGAAAGGACGTTACATGGGAAATTAAATGAATGATAAGGTGGGTGAGATGACAAGTGGGATGTGACGTGATGTGGACAAAGTGGGCTTGCTTGTTGATGTCACTGGCTCGCCTATTGATGTCACTTCGGGGGGACTCCACTGTACGGGAATGCATTCAGAGATGTGCCCATGCAATAAATCTGGGCCACTCATCTCCAGTCAATGGGTGAGAGTCAACATATTTGTGGAGGCACTCCTCGTGATAACCCCCACGTTGTTTGTAGTGTCACATTTGCAGCATTGTGCGGGCCCCATCTAATTAACGATTCTGATATGTGAAATTGTGCGCTGGTTAACTCCAATTTGGTCGTATGATGGTCCACTGCATTTATTCCTCTGACAAGTGTTTAATGCATATACATGATTTATTTTTGAATATTCAAAATTTAACAGTAGTGCCTATCTTTTTTTTGTTTTTCTTTTGTATATGCATATTTGATTTATTTATTTATTTTTTTAAAAGGAAATTGAAACATTTAAAAACATACCAAATGTTAAAAACAAGTTACAACAATAGCCATGGATCCATCCTCTCTCTCCATATTCCAAATTGAAGTAATATTGTTCCTATTTCTCCATACATATGGAAAATTTTAGTATTTTCACCCCTTTCCTACAACCAATAGCCTTGCTCTTAATTCTCCATTATTTCTCCCTATTAAGTATAATATACCATTTTTTTCTTTGATGATTTTTATCTCTTCCTTTTCCATCTCTATGAGGAACCCAAATCCTTCTTTGTTATAGAAAGAGTCTACAAATTCTTAAACTTCTTTTAACAATCTATGATCATTCTTTATTTTCCTCATTGATTAATTAATACAATTTTCTTTACCTCTTATAACTTTTGGTGAATTTGAATGGGGATTGATTCATCAAGAGAAACATCAAAAGGCTTCCATGTATATTTTAGTTTATTCAAGAAATATTCATTCTTTAACCATTCAAGATTTAATTTGAAGAATTTTGGTTGTTTCTATTTTTTTGGACTCACCTCTAATAGCACTAGATTATGGTGCAACTGTCTACCCTAGGAAACACATTTTCGTATTCTTACAAATTCATGTAAAATTTATTCTAAAATTATGAGCTAATCCAACCTTTTTTCTAGTTGGGATTCCTCTATCTTCTTATTCCTCCAAGTTGGGGTTAGTTTAGTAGGCTCCATGTCTAGGAGATCTGCTAATTCCAATTTATTTATGAATTATATTTAGAGGTTATCCACTTGAGTTATTATACTCATACCTCAAAATATCCAAGGAGAAATTTAGATATCAAACAATATTCACTAGACATTTTCTACTCTAGTCCCCACCAAAAAATATTCCCAATATTCCAAAATGTTAGGGTAAGGCCCATATATGTTTATATAGTATATTTATTTTCTCGGTTCTAACGATAAAAGGCTAGTTCTTGGACTTGATACTAAGGCCCAAGTTTTAGTTTAGAAGATTGATCTTTTTTTCCAACATGTGGTAACCGCCCTAAATCTTCCCAAGGCACCAATAAAAAAAAAATACCAACCCTTTAAAATAATTGAGAAGTCATTAGTAACCTTCTCCCAATACATCATAATATATCACAATAAAATGATTTGTGTGTCATGAACTTCAAATAATCCCTTAAGAGCTATTTATTTTTGGACTTGGCTAGTTGTCTAAATTTTAGGGTTAAAGGACTCATTTGGGAACATTTCTGGGGGGATTTTTTCTCGAGGGTCCAATCAAGGATAGTTGTCTTTCATTTTTTAATTTAGAGTTAACTTTCTTCTATGCTTTGGAAGTAAGGGATTTTTGACCTCTTTGGGAGAGTTTGGAGTTAATTTTTTCTAGGGCCCCTACTAGTCATGTTATTCCTCTTGAAAAAATAGGGTTTCCTTTAGTTCTATACCTAATATTATATTTAAATATCTTAGAGGCTTGAGATCCACTATGGGTAAAATTTTTAGGTGATAGACCTCCAAAGTTTTCATACATTTTAGGTAATTGAAGTGGTGGCCCTGCTAACCCACCCAATATAATTAAGGGAGGAGGCAAGGTCCCTTTAATTAAAAATAAAGTCAGGAGGAGACCACCATTCTATTCAGTTTACACATATTTTAACTTTACTTCCTAGGACCCAAAAGATAATTTCTCATGCATTTGGGTATTAGAATAAGGAGGAGAGAATTTATTTCCTAAGTAAATCTTGAAGTCAACTTGATTCTTCCATGGGTGCTTTAAGTTATAAAAAATTGTCTTTGAAGGTAATTCCAATAGATAGTTATCTTTTTGTGTATTTTTGGGAGATCTTGTGAAGAAGCCTTGTTTCCTAGACACTGAGGGGTGTTCTTGTACTCTTGATGCTTCTTTTCAAACCAAAACCTTCCTTTTATTGGGATTAAGACATTCCTTTACCAAATATTCATATGTGTCATCTTCCTCAATTGAATGGAATTTCTTGTGACAACCTTGGGCTAATTCCCCCTAATTGTAAATATTTCATCTATTTGATTCTAATTAAAAAGGACTAAGAATTAGGACATAGATTCTAGAGTTTGAGGAAGGAAATTGTTTGGGATTAGAAAGAAAATTGAATTGTTTTAGTGACTGTTGTAACTTAATTTTTCCTATGCATTTTATTTTTCTAAAATGCATAAGAGTTTTTCAAAAAAAATAGTTAAGTTTGAGTAATGCACTATGTAATAAGCAATTTAATTCAAATGTCGCTTTTAGATTTTGAATAGGTGCCATAATTTGTTTTATTTTATTATTTTTTGTAAATAATGTAATTTTCACCAAAAAGAGTTAAGTGGCAGGAAATTTCCAACGGCTCAGATTATACTCGCTCAGATCAATGGTCAATGCATAATTGCGGGACCCCTCGCACTCCCGAAGAATAAGGAGGGGTGAGGGGGTCCGAAAATTTCTTTCTGAAAACCTACTCCTTCATACATGGCACCCTATTTTTAATTCAAATAAAGCCATTGAAACCACAAATTCCAAATTTAATCTCTTCTACCACTCCATTATCCATTCCTTTCGTCATTCATGCACTAAGCCCTCTAACAAACTGAAGACGACCAGTTGTAGCAATTCACTGTTCCAAAAACCATAATTTTCAGTGGGTATTTTATTCAGTTATCCTCTATTTTATCATTTTTAAATGGCTAGTAAAAAGGGAAAATCCAAAATGGTTGTAGAGAGTCCAACCTTATCCCCTGTAAATAATCTTTGTTAACTTCCCTTAGTTGATACCCAATATAAAATCATTGAAACCTAATGTGAATTCGATCTATACGAACTTCAAAATTGAGCATATAAAAAATTCAAACATGCCAGTGATGAATTTTTATTTTGGGATTCAATGTTGCCCTAATTTTGTTTTCCCCAAACCCACCATTTCCCTAAATTCATCACTTGGTGTGAGAGTCATTATTTTCCCAACCAGAGAGCTATAGTGGCCAGAAACAATGAAATCTTGTTCCCGATTTATATCAGTGGTTTCATATGGAATTAATCCCCGACTCTGTTTAATTTTAGTCAATTTTTATCAGATGTCATAAATGACCAATTCTTGAAATTCAGTGCCGAAGGATTTTCAAGAATCAATCTGTTCTAGTTTACCTATTTTGTATCATCAGTTAGAGATATTTAAGTTCCCATTGTAGAATCTTGATTCACAAGGTAGACCCCAATCAATCATTCATTAGACCTCTCTAGTTAGGAAAAATACAAAGGAGTATTCTTTTAGTGATTATGTTAATCAAATTTTATATATGGCATTATGTATTTTGATTAGTGATGTAGTCCCTAGTGTCTCCACGTAAATGAAAATGATTTTACACCTTAGTGAAAAATCTACAGTTGGAGATTAGTATCTTTATCAAAACTTTACAGAAATCAGAGTCTATGGATGTGAAATTCCTCCTTATAGATTGCCAATTTCTCTTCCAATGAGGATTTTTGCTTTAGAATTCATCAGGAACAGAATGAATATGGATGATATACATTTTGTGTCAAGAAAAAATAAATCTCAGTTTAAATTAAAGGCATAGATTGGTCCATTGATTGTTAACACCAAAGCGACAGAAAATGAAGTAGACATTATACTTAAACAAATGAAAATGAAATCTAGTTTCAGTTGGCCTTATGACACCCTAGGAGTCATTTCAAAGATAAGGACTGAGAAAAATTCAACACCTTATGTACATACATCAAATCCAGATATTGAGCAATTTGCAAACATAGAAGAATGAGAATAAAACACTTAGCAGAAACTTAACAAAAAACCTCCAGTCAAACAACATTGGAGACTCCGAGACTGAAAGAAAAAGAACTGAAACAACCAAGAGAGAGTGTATCACCCACTAATTTAGGAGTTAAATAATTTGGTTTTAAAGTTTTCAAAAGAAGGAAGGAAAACAATATAGAAGAGGAGTCATAAAAAGGAAAAAAAATCAGAAGAAAACACTATTGTAATGTTATCAGGCGAGCCTGTATTATCTTTTTAGCAAGATGAGGAAACCACAATTGAGTCTCTTTTTTATCCCGTTTCTCCATCTACATGAAAATAAAGTATATTTTGAGATTTATGGATATGAAGAGAAAGAATGAATCACTCAAAACTTCCACCTATATTGAGTTTTGGAAACAATATTCCACTACTCAAAAAATGTTTTTATCTGCACTAGACCCTGATAAAGGGAAATTTCAATTGGTATTCCTTGAGCCAAAAGTATAATTACTAAGAGTGAAAATGATTATAAAACCTTTGTGTTTTATTTTGATACTAAGCAGATACACCTTATAGATCAGATTGATCTCCACAAACCGGTAGGCGAAATGATTTATTCCACATTGACAAGTTCAACCATGAAAAAATCTAATTTGAAAACCTCCTTTAATAAAATTCATTCACAAATAAAATTGGAAAGAATGTCTTCCTTAGCCAAGGATACTAGAATAAAGGGAATGGAAGATCTGGTGATAAATATAGGAGTGGATAGTGATGTCAATGTTGCTGAAGAAATAATCAAAAGAAGAAATTCAGATATTCAAGAACTTGGGAAAAAGATAAATCTACCTACTACATAAAATCCATAGGCTAAAGAAGTAGGACATCTAGAAAAAGAGAAATAAAACATGCTGAAAATGATTGTGGAGCAAAAAATCAAAATACATAAAATGGAGGCTGACATGGAAATCCTGCTAAAGGAAAAATAATAGTAGACAAGTGTAGGGACATCTACAGTGTAGACATAGATATTAAGTGAGGAAAAAACATAAAAATTAACAAAGGCCATGGGATATTTATTACCAAGTAATGTGGAGATTGAGAAGCTAAAAGCAACTTTGTAGAGAATGGAGGAAAACATACTCGAACCGGCTAATGCATATATATGAAATACAAAAAAACTTCAATCTAACCAAATAACTTGAAAAATATGAATATGAATCACTAACAGTGCAAACATTATCTGAAGCAAAGAAAAAGATATGGGTTGATATCAATTAAAATATAATAGAGCTCTGGACATCTATTGAGATCATATTTAAACAAGAAGAATTGGTGACAAGATCAAAGGAAGTCATAACAGAGATTAAAGAATACTTGGATCATAAGCCAGGGGAGGAAACCAGGATAATCAAAGCATTGAATTCCAAGACCAAAGAATAATTGGAGGAATTAGGAATTGAAGACATGACTGAAATAGTCCTAGAAGTCAGAAGTATTTTTTACTAAAAGAAATTTAATGTTTCAATTAGAAAATAAATGTCAAAACTTAGAAGTGACGGTAAAAAAATTCCATAGTAAATTTTGTATCTTTCACCAAAAGGGAATTCCACCTCTCAGAGATCCTAGTGGCCAATTGACTCCACTAGAAAATTACGAGCATAAATTACATGAAATAGCAAAAGATAGATCAAAATGTGCTAAAGTAAAAGGAATCAGAAGTGGTAAAGAATTCATTGAAGGAATAGAATATGATCTATTTATCCAACATGAAATTCAACATTTATTTATTACTAGGCCAAATTTTGAAAAGTACACAGAGGTGGACGAAGCATACAAAAAAGTAATTAAATTATCCATTCAAGATGACAAAATATGGGACAAACTACTCAAACTCATCGAGTAAAACTGAATGAATAATTTTAGGGCAACAACACAAACAACAGGAGCTAAATGCACATTTTCAAGTACCATTACAACAAAAGAAAGAGCATAAAGAGTAGAAACAGATTTTCAAGCAACAACTACCAACTAAACCCTTGAATAGAGTGTTGAATATGCAATTAGTTTCAGAAAATTTTATTTTTGTATTGTATTTGTTTGATATATCCAAATCATTTTGGATAAATATTCTATATTGTAAAAGGATTTTATTAGATTTAGATATTTTTGAATTACACTATATAAATGTTATGTAATTCGAAGTAAGAAGGGTTTAACCCTTGTGGCAATACAATGACATTATTATACTATTCTGAAATTTTTTGAAGATAATCAAAGGATTCTGACTTCACCCTTAACAAAATTTGTGTTCATGTGAGTCTTTCTCATTTATTCATCTCTGTTTTTCATCATATATTCAAGGTAATATAGGAGCTAGGGTAAGGCTAAGTTAAGTATTAACTTCCATGAAATCCCACTGCAAAGTTATCATCATTATGGAGATTAACTAATTGAACAGTCTATTTGGATTAGTTCCTCCGCACCTTTAAATTATCGCCTTCATCTCTTGAATAGATATATTTTTGGATGTAGAATTATGCTGCACGTGTCAACTATGTATGATTAATTAAGTATTCAATATGAATGTTTTATTGTCATATATCTTCTCCCTTTTCCAGTTTCAAAATAAATTCAAATATTTTATGTTGTTATGAATGAAAATCAACCCTTTGAGCTTCTCAAAAATGTTTAGATTATACAAATGGTAAAGGTTTAATTCATTGGTCATCCATTTCAATTAAAACCCTTACTTATATGCTTTGGCACAGTTCCCAAGCCTAGAACTATCTACAAATATACAACAGTGACAATCTTGGAGGTTTGACAGGTGTGTAATCAATGGATTAGTTATTCAATTTAATTCAATAAACAAGAACGATATAGAAGGCATGCCTTACTTGATTAAATCCACAAGGAAAAAAGGACAAAATTAAATGGAGAATGGATGGAATTGGTAGTTGGGGATAGTACATTCAACTAACTAGAAGTGGGGAGGAAGAGGAGATGACACAACAACATCCCCATGAACATGTGAAGACAGAATCACCATGATCGAGATAGAAATAAGCAACAAAGAAAGTATTAACACACAACCGTAAGAGTTGCAACATAGTAGTGAAAGGACCCATGGAGAAGGAAATTTTCCCTTAGCACACATAATACAAGAAGAGAACATTATTTATGGAATTATCATGCACTGAGGGGAACGAGCAAAAAAAAAAAAAAATCTCAGGTTGAGGGGGAGTGAATATGATTGCACATAGGAGGAAAGAAATAATAGTGCAGGAGGAAAAGAGAAGATAGCTCTATGTTGCTACCAGAATGCAAGGAGAAGAACACGCATTTGGTTGCGCATTGGAAGGTGGAAAAATGTCTCTCAGGTGAGGAAAGTAGTCTCTGTATTCCTTATAAGAATGGAGGGTGGATATGGGTTTTATCTAGATTCCCTTGATAGTTTGGGTGGAGGCCTATTCCTTGAATTCCCGGTAAGGATAATTATTTAGCCCCATTTTCTTGTTTTTTAGTTTTTATAGTGGGATCTGGATTCCATTTATAATTTGAGGGTGGAGGAATAACCTTTGGATTCCCTTACTGATTTTATGGGTGGAGGTGGTGGACTTCTGTATTCCCTTGTTTATTTGAGGGTGGAGGTATGCTGAAATTTGTAACTAGGTTCTGTCTTCAGAATGTCTTATATACTCTTGATTTTTGTATTTGACGTGAAAGAGGAAAAAAATAAATTATTATTGTTATTTTTATAGCATGGGTTTCATGCTTAAGGTCAACTTATTTTAGGTCAAGCACCAAATGTGTGCTTCTATTTTTTTTCATAGAGTATAGTATTGAAAGAGTCATTGTGATATGTACTAAGACCCTATTAGGAATTATGTATCATGTAAAGAGAATTTATTGTAATTCAAAAGAGTCAAAAGTCTCCCTCCAAGATTAAGTCAGCCTACAAGGATGAAATTGGCCTACTTAGGGTTGTTTGAGATATATGAAAGCATATATATAAGTGCCATCGACCTCATTTGAAGAGAGCATCCAAGCAAGTTAAATATCAAGAAGAAAGGAAATAAAATGAGTGAATGACAAGGAGAAACAAAGAAGACAATAAGAGAAGTTGAAATATGAAATTTCTCTATCATTATCTCTCACACATGCAAGGAACTACGCCATCACTTTGTTGTAGAAAGATAAAAAATTCAGTCATCATAAAAGGTTGAATGTTGGGTTCCAAAAGTAAAATTTGGAAGCCGAGTTACAAAGGAAGAATAATCTCTCTAAGAAAAGGAAAAATAAGAATTAAATCACCATATTTCATCCACATGTACGAGCTATGGTTTTTGTAGTAAGGCCGAAAATTGCAGTCAAAAGTTGCAGGTCCAAACATGTGATCAGAAGAGAAGTTACAACATTTTTGAGAAGTTTGACTTTGGTTGAATTTGTGGAATATAAACTAATAAAAAGGAAAGGTTTACTTAGACTTGAATGGGTATTGTTCTTAGGTCTAAGTGTCTTAGAATTCATCATTTGAAGATTCTATAAGAAGAGAAGAATTCTTGTGATTTTTCTTCTCTAGGAGAGGGTTTAGTCATGATTAGTAGCTTATATCTTGTGTCCTCTTTTTCTATTGATATTCATAGTTTGGTAGTTGATTGACAATAAGAAAACTATAATAATCAAGAGAATAAGAATCTAATTACAAGTACATCAAGTTAAAATATGTGTTATATATTATTTCCACAACTATTTGCACGTGTGGGGGGGCGACAACCCCCCTACACGAGGTTGAGGGCAGCATCCCAGGAATTTTTTTTGGACCCTATATTAGGTGGGAAGACCTACCTATGGTTTTGCACATGGTTTTGTGCATGTGTTTTGCACATGGTTTTGAGCATGATAGTTTTATGTCCATGGAATTTTGTAGATCCAGTCAAGGAAACTACAGTTATGTTCTAATCCAAGGTTAATGGATCGGCGTTTATGAATGCTTCAAAAAGTATATATATGTATTGTAACATTGAAAGGAATATAATGAAAAAAAAAATCTGGTAGTCTCAGTATTGAGATCCAAGGGAATTATATGTGTACATTTGTTTTATATTTTATGCTCTCGCCATTGTTTATTTTCTATTTTAAGAATTTGTTTGTAGGTAATTTATGTACATTGGTAAACCTACATTTGGTATCAAAGTAGTTTCGGCTTCAAGGGGATGCCTTTGTTACTGAGGGGTTTTGCTCGGGCATGTGGTAGACTCTGTTCAGTGGGAGATTTGCAGGATAGATTCTTGCAATGAAAGAAGATGGTGAGTAGTGGACAATTATAGATCGATAAATTTAATGGTCACAGTTTTGAGTTATGGAAGCTAAATATGGAGGATCTACTAGTGGATAAAGATTAGTGGATCACGATAGATCTGGGTACTAAACCAACGACAATTTAAAATGAAGACTGGGTGAAGCTGTACCGGAAGGAAAATAGCACAATATGATTATGTATCTTAGATTCTCTATTATTGAATGTATCAGGGGAAGCTACATAAAATGATTTTTGGGACAACTTAGGGATTTCGTACCAATATAAGTCTTTGGTGAACAAATTGTTCCTATGGAAAAATTTGTATAACTTGAGGATGAAGGATAGAGACTCGGTGACAAAGCATCTGAACGCGTTTAATACTGTGGTAAGTTAGTGGATATTAAAAATTTAGATGAAGATAAGTGCATCAGTTTATTATGTTCTCTATGATATTCATGGGATAGTCTGGTTGTTACAATATGTAGCAATACAACTACCTTGAAGTTTGATGAAATAATATCATCCTTACTGTTAGAAGAGATGAGACTGAAAAATATGGAGGGAAAAAATGGAGATGCCTTATTTGTACGAGGACAGTCCTAGAACAGAAACAAAAATAATTCCTCAAGTGGGATATCTAAATCTAGAACGAGATCTAAATCTCCAGGAAAAATTGCAAAGTTGTGGTGGAAATGAGGAAAGGAAAGGCACTTCAAAAATTATTATAGATCTAAATCTCCTGGGAAGGAAATGGATTTGATGATGCTCCTTCTCCAGAGGTGAAAACCACCTCAGATGAAGGTGGGGATGTGTACTTGGCTTCTTCTTCAAGTACACATGTAGGTCATGAGGCATGGTTCATTGACTCGGGTGCATCCTTTCACTTCACTCCCCATAGGGAATGGTTCTGCGGTGATGTTTTCCTAGGGGAATATAGGAAGGCCAGAATCGTTGGATGTAGAAAATTCAAGCTGAAGTTTCAAGGGGGAAGGATTAGAACACTTCCTGGTGTTCTGCATATTCCTGCATTGACCAGAAATTTTATTTATGTAAGCAAGATGGATGATGCAAGATTAAAAACAATGTTCAAGAAGGATACCTGCAATATGGTTTGGGAAGCAATGGTATTGATGCGGGGAGTTGGGATTGGAACTTTGTACAAGCTTCTGGGTAGCACTATTATTGATGGGTACAACAATTCATTGGTTCCTGAAAGTGGAGTTGAAAACCTTGTGATCTCTGGAGAAAATACCATGATGTGGCATCAAAGGCTTGGACATATTGGAGAGAAGGGCCTTTGAATACTTCATGGTAATGGTATGGTATAAGGTATGTCTAATTTCTCTCTAGATTTTTATTTCTGTGAATATTGTGTATATGGGAAGCAGAATCATGTGAGTTTCCCCTCTAGTGCTAAGAGGGTGAAAGGGATATTAGAGCTTGTGCAAAATTATGTGTTTGGACCTGTGTTAGTTCCATCACTGGGTAAGAATGTGTACTATGTGTCATTTATACATGAATTCTCAAGGAATACATGCATATATTTCCTCAGGAATAAATGTGAAGTCTTTGAAATATTTAAATAATTTAAGGATCTAGTGGAACACCAGAAAAAGAAGAAGATAAAGGTGTTAAGGATAGATAATGCTGGAGAGTTCCGAAATAAGGAATTTTAAGAGTTCTGTAAGAAGTGTGGTATATCATGACAAAAGAATACTCCATACACACCTCAGAAAAATGGAGTTGCAAAAATAATGAACATGACGTTGATGGAAAAGGAAATAATCATGCTTAGTGGTGTTGGGTTAGGATAGGAATTTTGGGTAGAGATGGTGGAGACTACATGTTACCTGCTTAATAGATCACCTTCATCAATGTTGGAGGATAAGACTCCACATGTGGTATGGACCGGTAAGAACTATCTCTTTGACATGTGAGGGTATTTGGTTGTGATGCATATGTACATGTTCCAAACGAGAAAATAACCAAGTTGGATAGTAAATCTGAAAGGAGCATCTTTATTGGGTATAAGGATGGTTTAAAAGGTTATAAGCTTTGGAACCCAGAATCAAGGAAGGTTGTGTACATCCGAGATGTGGTGTTTAGAGAGGTGAAATATGTTATTAAACATGAAGTCCTACCAAAGGAACATGAGAAGATAGAGTTTGAGCTAAAGGAGGAAGAATCATACTCTACAACAGAACAAGAATCAGAAGAGGAAGAGCCACAAACTCCAGCTTTGAGAAGAATAGTTCGAGAGAGAAGGAATCCAAAAAGGTATATTCCATCTTCTTTCTATTAAAATTTTGCTTTATACATTATTGATGATGATCCCAGAACTATCAAGGGAGAAATGGATTCAGAGGATGGAAAACTATGGAAGGAGGCCATGGTTGATGAAATGTAATATTTGCACAAAAATGAGACTTGGGATTTGTTGGAGTTGTCGGCTGGAAGGAAACCCATTTCTAGCATATAGGTGTTCAAGAAGAAGATGAATGCAGAAGGAAAGGTGGAGAAATACAAATCTTGGTTGGTAGAAAAAGTTTATTCCCAGGTTCCATGAATTATTGATTTTGGTGATAATGTTTCTCCTATTTCCAAGGTAGCTTCTATTAGATTAATTTTATCTATTGCTGCTACTTTTGATTTTGAGGTAGAATAGATGGATGTGAAGACAAAATTTCTTCAAGGGAATTTGGAAGAAGAGATATATATGAAGCAACCTAAAGGCTTTGCGGTGAAGGGTAAGAAAGAAATGGTATGCAGATTAAAAATGTCTATGTATGGGTTAAAATAATCACCAAGGATGTGGTATCATAAATTTGATACATATATATGGGGACTTGGCTTCACTAGAAGTAAAGCAGATCATTATGTGTATTTTAAATTAATTGGTGAGCATGTCATTTATTTGGCATTGTATGTGGATGATATGTTGCTGATTGGAAATGACAAATAAATTATCCAGGATTTGAAGACCCAATTGTCTTCCAAGTTCGACATGAAGGATCTTGGTGCTACAAACTATATTTGGGCATGGAAATTAAACGAGATCAGGAAAAGAGGAAGCTCTGGTAAACCAAAGGAAGTATGTCGAGACAATACTACAGAGGTTTAATATGCAGGATAGTAAACCGGTGAAGGTTTCTATTCCTGTACGTGTAAATTTATTTGTTGAACAATGTCCCAAGACATAAGAAGAGGAAGAGGACATGTCTCGTATTCCATATGAAAGTGCAGTCGGTAGTCTGTTGTATGCAATGGTATTTACTAGGAAAAACATTGCACATGCAGTGGGAGTATTGAGTAGGTTTATATCAAAACCAAGGAAGGAGCATTGGACAACAGTGAAGCGGGTTTTCAGGTATTTGTGTGGCACTAGTGATTATGGTATGTGCTACCAAGGAAGACCGATATTGGACAGAGTTTTGGACATTCGTGGCTTTGTTTATGCAAAATGGGTTGGAGATCTAGAGAAGAGAATATCTACAAGTGGGCATGTGTTTAACCTATTTGGAGGAGCAGTCAACTGGATGAGAAAAAGATAGTCTGTAGTGTCTCTTTCAACTACAGAGGCTAAATACATGGCAGCCACTCATGTAAGAAGGAAAGAAGCTTGTTGTAGAGTTTGTGTTCAAGTATGTGGTTGATACAACGAGCTATAAGGATAAACTATGACATCTGAAGTGTAATTTTCTTGGTAAAGAACCCTACTTATCATTCAAATACAAAGCACATTGATGTTCAATATCACTTTGTGAGGGATATGGTTGACGAAAAAAATGTGTTGCTATTAAAGGTGGACACTTTGAAAAATGTTGCAGATGCATTGAAAAAACATGTGAGCACTAAGAAGTTTTCTTGGTGTAGAGAATTAATGGGCGTTGCAGAGATATACCAATGACTAAGCTCTCTTGTGACCCCTTGTGTGGAAAATAAAACAACAAGTGGGAGAATTTTGGGTGTGTGTTATATTCTTTCCATGACTAATCGCATGCGTGGGCGGTTTACAGGGGGGATAAATTCCACCTTGTACATTACGTCGGGAGCAATAGGGGGGTGGTAGTCCCCTTACAAGGGGTCAAGGGCAGCACCTCGGGAAATTTTTTTAGACCCTATATTGGGTGGGTGGACCTACCTATGGTTTTGTGCATGGTTTTTGTACATGGTTTGGGCATGATGGTTTTTTGTCCATGGTATTTTATAGATCTGGTCAAGGGAACTACAATTATGTTCTAATATAGGGTTAATGGATTGGGGTTTATGAATATAAATTTTTTATGTTTTACGCTCCCGCCATTGTTTATTTTATGTTTTAAGAATTTGTTTGCAAGTAATTTCTATACACGGTTAACACCTACAAAATAAAAGAACATCACAAGAAGTTATAAAGTATAGAGAAATCATCCCAATATAGTTTTCGTTGATTTATCAACATGATATCATAGCTAAGGTGACAAGAAGAATAAGCTTGAATATCATTCAATTGAAGGAGGATACATAAGGGCCAAATACAAGAAGAAGAGAATCAAGGATGACTAATTATAATATCACAAAGACTCTATCATCTTGAAGGAAGAAATCTTGGAAGAAGAAGAAGACCTCAAGGACCCTTCCTCCATACAAAGAAAGAAGGACTCTACACACACTTGAAGTGTTCTTGAAGCCTCCTCATACTACATTATCAACCAAAGGGATCAAGAAGAATACTTCATCATCATAAAAAAAATCAGATATATATTGATCTGAATTTATGCAGGAATGCAATAAAATACAAAATAAGCATAAATACAGAGATGCAGTAGGAATACCACTTCATTCCATTAATAGAAAATATTGAAAAATACTTATAGGGAGAATAGAAAACAAACTAGCTCGGGTGATGGTAGCTTATCTCTGAGAAGAGATGTGGCGGCTACATGCCTCTAAACTCTGTTACAATAAGGCTCAAGGGCCTTTTTATTATTGAACAATAAGAGAAAACCATAAATAGCCAAAACCTTAATACAAGGAGATGTAAAACCAAGGGTTTATGGGCCCCATTGGGGTTAGTTGGGCAACCAAATTCCCGGGGTCGTAACTTGGTCATTTTATCTCCGTTTGGTGCGTATGATATCCTGTTGGAAACATATCTCCGAGGAATACAACTGATGACATGATTTATATGAAATAGTTGGATGAATCATGCCAAAAAAATGTCGTTTGGGGCCTCAAAATAGATATGGAAGTTTAGGACTCGAAGAACGGCTAAAAATAGTAAATAAGAAAACTTATGAAACTAACTAGGTGGAATAGGCAAGTGGTCAGCAATATCCACCTAGATCAAATCTCCCTCACTTTTCAGTAAGGATCACATCTCGAAAATCTTTGAAGTAGATCATCTCCGCTCATCAAGAAGGCATCTAATTGAAGACATCATCATCAAGGAGGCATCTTCATTTGAAAAGTAAGTAATTTATATTTTATGTCTCAATATACAAGAAAAATGTCTTATTTATACAAAGAGAACAATAAAATTGGTTGGAAATTGAATTTCCTTGCATGGAAGAAAATAACAGATTTGATCCTCATAGAAAATGAAGTTATTGAGTATGTAAAGGGCTTAATCTCCAAACATCCTCAAGATAAATATCAAGTAATATCAAAGTATATGCAAGGAGAAATAAGGGCTCAAATAATCCTCATTGAATCAATCAATGATTCTCTCATACCCTATGTAGCAAAGTTGAATACATCAAAATAAATCTATGAAAAGTTGGTGGAATTGTCTCCTATAAGTACTGTAGGGGAAATAATATCGTTAAGAACTGAATTATACAAGATGAAATTATCAAGAGAAGATGGGTAGCTTCATATCTCATGAAGGTATCTCAAATATGAGATCAACTGCAATAGCTAGGAGAAACAATGCCAGATCTAGATATGACCACTCTTGTACTCATTGCATTACTAGATGAATGGGGTAAATTTGTATAAGTGTCTATGTAAATAATGAAGCCGCTCCATTTAGTGATATGTGGTCATTAAGATTGAAGAAACCATATTAAAGGCAAATAATGATGTCAGATCAAATGTGAAAACACAAGCATATATAGCTATGACAAGGACGAAAGGGAAGTTCGGAAAGTTTGAGCCTCCAAAAAAATTCAAAAGAAAATTGACATGTCTAAGATTCAATGCTATGAATGTAATGAATATGGGAACTTCAAAAGGAATTGTTCTAAACTCAAGAAAGGGAACAAGAAAATAAATGAAAGAAGGGAAGCTCATGTGACTAAATAACTAAAATTCAAAGAAGGAATAGGGAAAATTACTAAAACAAGATACTAAATCCTTCTATAATATTTGCGGAATATAAATCAGATCGCTCAATGACATGCAAGTAAGAGAAAGAAGTAAATCAATCGCATAACACAAAATTTTACTGGGGAAAGAAACTGCTCAAAACCCCTCCCTATTTAAATGTATAATCAACCAAGGAATCATGAAACAATACAATACATGTGTGCTTACCACAACCTCATACACTCCACCAATTGTCTCACACTGATCTAGACAAAATTGGACTAATGCATAGCCAATTTCCTGTCTACCTTCAGCCTACCTTGCTCACACAATCCCTAGGCAAAATAATTCCTATTAAATAGGAATTCCAACCTTCCTTGACTTCACAATTCATCATGGCTTCCTGTGGCTTTATAATTGCGCTCGGGAAATTCACTAATAATACAACTGATAGTTTACTTAGCTTTAACCTTTGTCTCAACTGGGTCGTCATCAGAATTTACATGCATGCAACTATTAATAGTGAATGATGAGTTACTTGGTAGATCACTACTTGTGAGTTAAATCTAATTTAATTCGCTTGACCGTCCACTAGTTCATTAATCAGTTAGAACTAGTTAAACTGATTTAACTCAATTAATTTGAGTTAACTAATTGCACTCACACCACACTAGTGCTACAACTGCAACTAGAACATGTAAATAATAGAATCACTCTACATGCCTACTCTTTGACCCTCAACTTGAAATTCTTGAGCTAACTAAATCTATCACACTTTGTTAACTATTACAAGTTGTTATGAGATAAGATTACAATTTATTTTCTAATTTATTTAAAAATTGGACGCCCACATTAGCACTAATGTGTCATTGAATTAATCACTCATGTTTGACCTGGAATCCTAAACTAGTATGTGGTGCATTTTCTTATTTAATTTCAACACTCCCTCTCAACAAGAAAGGGATTATCTGCTACCCCGATCCTGCCTCTGTGGTATTCGAATTTGCTCTTCCCAAGCGCCTTCATCAAGATATTTGCATCATGATCCTTTGTGGGAATGTACTGCAACAACGTAATGTGCCTTTGAATACAATCTTTGAGATGGTGTTATTGGAGGTCAATATGCTTGGACCTGTCATGGAATACTGGATTAACCGAGAGTTTTATGCAACTCTGGTTATCACAATGTATCAAAGTTAGATCTATCTGATGACCAAACAAACCAACAAGTATCTTACTCATCCAGATGGCCTCACATGTAGCCTGAATAGCTTCCATGTACTCTTCCTCGGCTGAACTGAGTGAAACCGATCTCTGCTTTCTACTATACCAAGAAACTGTTGCTGATCTTATGCTGAAGATGCCCCCTGATGTGCTCTTCTATCTTGATGGACTACCTACCCAATCTACATCGGTGAAGCCTTGCAGCTTCACTCCTTTTGTCTATTTGTACCATAATCCATACTCTGTAGTGCCCCTGAGACATATCAAAACATGCTAAACAATAGCTTGACTAAGCTGGTTAACTGTGTAGCATATGTCTGGTCGCGTGTTTACCAAATACATAAGTGACCCACAAGCTGCTTGTAAACAATATCATCCACTACCTCACCTGAAGTAGCATCCTCCTTCCTCCAGTTTCCTGTAAGAGGAGTCTCCATGGGTTTGCTACCCTCCATGTGGAACTTCCTTAGAATCTCCTTGGCATACATTCCTTGAGATTCAAATAGTTCCCCATCTCTTTGCCATATTTCCAAGCCAAGAAAATAGTGCAAGAGCCCCATTTCCTTCATATCAAATTCTCTTGCGGGATCCTCTTTGAAAGAAGTTATGAGCTACTCATCACCTGTCGGTATAAGATCATCTACATAAATTACTATAATAAAAATCTTACCATCAACCACAATATGATATAGGCTCACATTCACTTCACTCTTTCTGAATCCCAACCCGGTGAAATAGTTGTTGATCCTGGTGTACCAAGCACGAGGTGCTTGCTTCAGCCCATACAATTCTCTCTTGAGTCTACACACATGCGACTCCCTGTCAAAGACCTCAAAACCTTATGTCTGCTAAATGTACACTTCTTCCTCAATAAATCCAATGAGAAAGGATATCTTTACATCCATCTGATGTATTTTCCACCCCATATGTTCCGAGTGTGCAAGGATAGATCTAATTTATGAGTACATTGCAACTAGTGCAAAAGTCTCCTCATAGTCAATCCCATCTACGTGTGAGAATCCTCTGGCCACAAATCTAGACTTGTATTTCTCCACACTCCCATCTGCTACTTGCTTCAGCTTGTAGATCCACCTGGATCCAACCACTGACTTCCCCACTGTTCTTGGGACCATTCCCATGCACTGTTTCTGATAATGGAGTCATACTCCTCAACCATGGCATCAACCCATGTTGGCTGCTGCACTGCTTCCTCAAAAGAACATGGTCCTATCACAATACACTTGCTCATAAGAGCCATGTATCTAGTATACCTGTTTGGGGAAATTCTCTGCTTGTGTTATGATGTAGGTCCACCTACATTCTCCATCACATATATCATCAATATTTCAGCCTCTCTAGTGCGCTTCCTACCATTTTTGGTGGATGGATCTGCATGAGTGGTTTCTGCCACTCCATGATCCTCTACTTGTTGCTGCTCCACATCTTGAGGTTCATCCTTCGGAAATGATAGTTCTTCATCTGCATGCAAGTCAAGCTCCCTCTTAAGGGACAATTTCATGGCTTTATCCTCATCAAATTTAACATCTCTCCTGACAACTGTCATCTTGTTAGTCGAAAAATACACCTGATAGTTGTGGGGAGTATCAGTGTACCCAGCAAATATACCAACCTATACTGTTGGTTCTAGCTTCTTCTTGGCATATTTGGTCACATGGGAATAGATATATGAGAAAAAAATTTTAAAATATGAAAATTTGGTTTCTTACCTAAAAAATCCTCCTCTGGTGTACTCATGCCAAGTATCCGATGAGGACTACGGTTCTGCACAAATACCGGCGTGTTGCATACCTCTACCCACAGATGCAACAGTAGGCCCTAATCATGTAACATAGCCCGTGATGCTCCCATAATTGTTATGTTCTTTCTTTCTGCAACCCCATTCTGTTGTGGGTTATGAGGTGCAATGAATTCTCTTTGAATTCCTTCTTTGGTGCAGAAGTTCTTGAATTCATTAGAGATATACTCACCACCATTATCGCTCCTTAGATCCTTCACCTTTTTCCCTGTATCATTCTCTACAAGTGCTTTGAACTCACAAAACTTGGAGAACGTCTGATATTTCTTTTGCAGAAGAACCAACACTTTCTAGAAAAATCGTCAACAAAAATCACATAATACTTGTGCTTTGCTATGGAAGGTGTAGAGAATGGTCCACACACGTCTGAGTGAACTCTCTCAAGGATTGTTGTTGCTCGGTTCTCCTTCTAATGAAAAGTGGCTTTAGTATACTTCCCCATGGTAAATACCTTGCATGTGTCTATCTACACAAGAGTACCCTTTGTAAGACTTGTATAAATATGTTGCATGATCCTCAAAGCACTATGGTGTAGATGGCCTAGTTTCATATGCCATAACTCACTTGTATCCCAGCTCACCACCTTCCCTGCTTTACTTCTCAATGCTGCGCAACCATCTACATCAAGTTTGTAGAGTTTCTTCACACGAACCCCAATATTCTTTACCCGTCCTTTGGCTTTGTGATGAAGGAACGCCTTTCCTTCACTGAAAACCACATCATATCCAAGATCCTCCAACATAGAAACTAAAACTAAATTATTTTTCAAGCCTAGTACATTCATGAAATATTTTAATATGAATGGTTTGCCTATCTGTCTCTAGAAAGTAACTTTACCAATCTCGATATCATTATACCTCCTGTCATCACCCATCTCGATGTGCATATGAAGATCCTTCTCCTCTAGGCTACTAAAGAGTTCTTTGTTTCCTGTCATCTAGAAAGATGCTCCACTATCCAAGTACCACATATATCCCATCACATTTGATACCATGCATGTGATGAGAGAGAAGTCGAACTCAAAATGTGAGGCCAAAGCTTCACCCATTGCAACTCCCAGAGGCCTCTTTTTGTTCTTCTTCTTTTGTGGACAATTTGTGGCATAATGTCCATGATCATGACAGTGAAAAAATTTCAACTTTGATATGTAACGCTTCTTGCCTTCTTTTCTGGTCTTAGATTTGGAATGGGACTTCTTCCCCCTCCCCTTCTTTGCCTTACCAACCAAGGCACAATTTTCCTCATCATTAGTCTTAGATGAAGATCCATCCCCGATATTCTGTCGAAACTCTTCTTGTACCAAATCTGGCCATAGTCACTCCAAATCTGGTAACTTCTCCCTCCCATTCACATATTCCTGGTAACTATTCCAGCTCTTGGGAAGGCCTAGAAGTGCTAGACTCACCAAGTCATCATCAACTACATTAATCCAAACACTTCCAAGCTCATCTCAACATTGAGTGAACTTGGTCAAGTATTTATGGATTGTGTCGCCCTTCTCCATTTTGATTTTCCTAAGCTTATCCTTGAGTGCCAATTTTCTGTGGTCATTGCTACTTTGAAACAAATCTTTCAAGGCCTTCTACATAGCATATGGAGTTTCCTTTCCATGGATACTTGAGACAATATGATCTCGAACTCCCTCTAACAAGATCCTCCTCGCCTTTGCTACCTTCTTCTGCCATGCATCAAGAAGTTGGGCATTTGCTACTACAGGCTTGGGAATATCATTATCTATGAATTCCTTCAACCCATTGTCCTACAACACTGCCTCCATCCTATCCTTCTATGCAATATAATGTGAAATTACCTTGAGTGCATATTCGAGTCTCAAGCCATTGAAAGATATATTGATCTACTTCTAGCTCCAAAGAAATTATTTGCAAATTTGAATATTGTTCGACACAAACTCAATTTATTCTCTTCTATTGTGATTCCTGACACTCCGATACCATGTAGGAAATCTCTAACACAACTATGATACCATGTAGAAATTACACCATTGTATTCAATCTGATCATGCAATGTACTAAAACAAGATATTGAATCCTTCTATAATATTTTCCGAATATAAATCACGATCTCTCAATCACATGCAAGTAATAGAAAGAAGTAAATCAATTTCATAACACAATATTTTCCTGGGGAAAATAAATGCTCAAAACCCCTCCATAATTATTATATAATCAACCAATGACTCATGAAAAAATACAATTCATGTGTGCTCACCACAACCTCATACACTCTACCAGTTGCCTCACACTGATCTAAACAAAATTAGACCAATACATAGACAATTTTCTTCCTACCTTCAGCCTGCCTTGCTCATGCAATCCCTAGGAAAAATAATTCCTATTAAATAGGAAATCCAACCTTCCTTGACTGTGCAATCCATCATGGGCTTCATGTGGCTTTATAATTGCGCTCAAGAAATTCGCTAATAATACAAATGCTATTTTACTTACCTTTAACCTTTGTCTCAATTGGTTCATCATCAGAATTGACATGCATGAAACTATTAATAGTGAATCATTAGTTACTTGGTAGATCACTACTTGTTAATTAAATCTAATTTAATTCACTTGAACTTCCACTAGCTCATCAATCAGTTAGAACTAGTTAAATTGATTTTAACTCAATTATTTTGAGTTAACTGATTTCACTCACACCACACTAGTACTACAACTGCAATTGGACCCTGTAAATAATAGAATCACTCTACATGCCTACTCTTTGATCCTCAACTCAAAATTTGAGCTAACTAAGTCTATCACACTTAGTTAACTATTACAAGTTGTTATGAGATAATATTACAATTTATTTTCCAATTTATTTAAAAATTGGATGCCCACATTAGTGCTAATGTGTCACTGAATTCCTCACTCATGTGTGACCTGGAATCCCACGCTAGTATGTGGTGTGTTTTCTTGTTGAATTTAAACAAAAATAACTCTACTATTAATGCCCCTCACATAGATTTAGTTTATTTTTCAGTTACAAATTCATGGTAGGATGCATTACAGTCATGATAAGATGCATTATAGCATAATTGAGATGTCATAATAGAATATAACCAAAGTAGCAGTTTTTATGGTTGAATAAAGTCATCTAATAAGATAGAAAGATAGATCATCATACATCATCATCACTAGAAAGAATAATTTTTAGAATAACGATCATCAAGATCCTCCAATAGAATAGTTATTAGAATGTTTACCTCTACTTAGAAGAAGCAAGTGTCAGACAGATAGTCTACATTCCACCTAGTGTGGAATCCAAAATTTAGAAGGATAAAGTTATGGTGAAAAATAAGTGAAACATGACAATTTAGTTGAAGCATTTTTCATCTTCAAGAAAATAATGGGAATATGCTAAAGGAATCCTAGCTGATCACAAGAACAAGGAGGTATGCATATTTGTTAAATTTGATACATGGATAAAGTCATGTCATCACTTGATAGAATGGTTAGAATGATATATCTCATGAGCATGATTGAATAAGAAGGGAATCTTCTATATGAAAAATACATGAAGGAATAAATACAATAGGCCTTGAACTCTTATATATTATGACATGATGGAATTAATATTACATGACCTCATGAAGAATATGAGGTGGTCGGAAACCATTGGTCCTATGATAAAGGAACTATGTTGGAGACCATTGTTCTTATGATAAAGGAACTATGTATTGAGATCCCGAGGAAGTAGTATATGATGAAGCTAGAAGAAGAGTTCATAAAGATGTACTTATATTCACTTGAGATAAGATGAGTAATCAACATCTGAGAACAATTATAAGGATTAGTTGTGACATATCCATGAAGAAGTTATGAATACCCTTATAGGTATGATGAAGGAGGAGAAATTTTATAGTAAAATTTCTTGGAGATGGGTTCGAATAAGTATGCAGGACATTGATGTTGCAGAAGTTTATATGATGATGAAAGGCCATCATGAATAGGTAATTATATTTTTTATGTTCAGTTTTTTTTATTTTTGAAAACAAGCATGTAGTTGAGTTGGAACAAGACTATCAAAAGAGAGTTATAGATATTCGCCTAAAATGAGTACACATAACATTGGATGGATAACCTTGGAAGGAACATGACTTGGAAGAGGTAGCAATATGAAGGGTATACATATGATGATGAAGAAGTTCACTTTCCAATGAAAAGACAAATGACATGACTATTAGTTCAACACTATGATTCATTAAAAGGAAGTGATGTAGAATATGTTTGAAATCCTACAGAGAAGTTAAGAAGAAGATGGATCCATGATAAAGAAATTTAATTTCATCCATGACATAATGATGCAAAAAGGAGGATCCCTACAAGAAACTAATAGTACCATGATCTCCACCAAAGAGTAGATAGTTGTTGAAAAAAAGTCCCTAGTTTAGAGGGAGTTTGGCTATATTCTTTTTATAAAAATTAACAGATCCTCCCTAGTTGAGAGGGAGAGATATACACATCATTATTTTCTTCACATTATTAAGAAATAATGGAGGATTGGGTAAGCATCTGAGACTGATACTAATAATATTATAGGATGAGGTAGTGAATCCAATAGGTAAGAGTAGTTGAAGAGGAAATTCCTTGAGGATGTGGAAATCCAAGACATGAATGGTCATAAAATTACATACCTTGTGAACATATAAATGGGGTATGTGCCTTGAGATACAATGATGAAGGTGTGTATAAATCATTATCTCCCTAGCATTGTGCTCTAATCAAGTGGAGAGATAGAGTTGTTAGTTAAGGCCTTTCTATATGACAATGTCAGTTGATATGATGAGATGCATTGATATAAGATGATAAGATAGCTTAAATTTAGATAACTTACTGATCTAACTCTTCCTATGAGAATTATTTAGTATGGGAATGTCCATGCACCTTGTATGTATTATGAATACGTCCTTAGTTAGGAGGTAGTGTTGAAATTTGTAACTAGGTTTGGTCTTCATAATGTATTATTAACTCTTCATTTTTGTATCTAATGTAAAAGAGAAATATTGTTATTTTTATAGCATAGGTTTCATGCTAAGGTCAATTTGTTTTAGGTCAAAAACCCATTGTATGCTTCTAGGTTTTTTTCATAGGGTCTAGTAGTCAAATAGTCATTGCCATATGTACTATGTACTAAGACACTATTGGGAATTTTGTATCATGTAAAGAGAATTTATTATAAGTAAAAAGATTCAAAAGTGTCCCTCTAGGATCAAGTCAGCCTACAAGTGTTATGCAGAATTATGAATTACGGATAAATCATTCTTCCCTAAGAAGGTGCTAATCTAGAACAATAGGTCAAAGAATTTATGACTATCTTTCCTAACTATAAACAGACACACATAATGAAACAAGAAGCTTACTTGGAGTCCAAGCGATTACAAAATCTCCTTCTGTCACTTTTTTTGTAGCTTCAAATTCCAGCCAGTTGTGCAAAATAATTACTGCAATAATGAACACTAAAAAACAGGAGATAGCAATAATACAGATGTCTATTCAAGTTATTTAGCTAAATCAATAAAGCATAAACCATATACATCAAATAAGAAATCATGATATATAAAATCAAAGCTTATACAGATGCATATAGGGAAAACTAAGCAGTAATATTTATTAATGATAGAATGGGAGGTTACAACCCAGTGATTGATTTAGTGTCACCATCTCTAGCAACATCCCAGCCTCATCACAATGCATATATCTCTAGCAATATGTCACTCAAATCAAATCCTCAATTGAAATTCCACCAACATTTCTCTACTCAAATTCTTCCTTCTCAAACACTAAGATCTATGCTAAATTTATAGAGGAGCTGAAGGTAGTTTTACAATCAATGTCTTTCCAATAATAGGCAAGACATGTTCCCAATCTTGTAGATGTCAAATGGACACATGGATTCGAAGTTTGACACATGTGAACTCTTTTAGAAGGCACCGGCCAAGTGGAGATTCTGGAACAATGAGAATTTCGCTCCCAATGTGACCAATACACCTATGAGTGTCGGGAAGTGCTTTGCAGAGAAGCCTTGCATGGGACTACCTGTATATGTAATTCACTTAGTCCCTTTAGAGGAAGCTTTGATGAGCTCTCATATGATATATTATAAACTTAAAATCTTGGAAACCTTTGCAGATGAAAATATTGAATGATTTGTCTTATTGTTTGTCGTAGGGCATATAACAATTGAAATAATAGGGGATGATAGACCCTATTCATTGGTCCTGGAGATGATTCCTAGTTAACCAGGTCATTGTGAATGGTGCCCAAATTGACCTATAACAATTTCCCCCTAAAGCATGAAGTCAGAATAATAATAACAATATTTTGATTGAGATGCTTTACACTGTGATGGGCTGGAGATGAAGCGGAGTGGTGACCTGCATCAATATTACAATACATTACATCATGATATATCCTCTTGATCATAATTGCTAAGGGTAGGCATTCCCATGTTCATCACATAAACAATCTAATAACATGTACATAATTCATAAAGTCGTCCATATTGGAATGTTGCCCAATACAGACATGCCTACAGATATAGGCCCATGTTTGGATGATGATATTTATGTAAGGTCACTGTATAGATGATGTGTACAACAATCCTGAAATCGCAGTCCGGATGGCTGAAACTAGATCCGAGGTCTTCTTATCTCATTCACTCAATCATTCGGGTACAAGTATAGCCATGCAAATATATGATTTGTAGTCGAAAATGGAAAGACATCACAAGAGAACCACCATTGATGTTAATGGCTCTTAAGGTACTCTAGTACATTTCATACGGCGTGAATAGATGATTTGATGTCAAACGCCAAAAAAAATCTTTTGGTCAAAAGTTCGGAAGTGAGGATCTTGTCGATGTTGTAACAAGCCTCATGGTACTGGAATATGATGTTTCTAAGTGAACTTCTTGGATAATGATTTGTTGTCGACAGGAAGCCACCTTATTACGAAATGGGAGTTACTGATTTAGGAGACAAAGGCATGACTTGATATAGAAATTTTCAGGGATTACGGTCACGAGAATGAAGGTTTATGAGTATTGCAAAAGGATGAGTATTCACTGGATGAATTCTCTTGAACACATCAATGACATTGAGATGATTTGGTAGCATTGACCCAAAACCAAAGTGAAGGTATGATTAACCATAGGTATGAATGAACCGTCAAGAAGATTACCCAACCCAAAAATTCATGGACATGGAGTGAAGTGTCATGTTCAAGAGCGACCTACTACCATAAAGAATTCTACTCACTTTTCCCAAATTTTCCCAAGTCATTTGTTGACCAATACCTCTTTATTTTTTAACAAGGTTGAGGAGGATAACATTTGCTTAATATATAATTCAACCCTTTGGGCGAATAAAGTATTGCTATTTAATAATTTAATGATTCTAGCAATGAATGAAACTCGATTCTTGCCATGATCATCAAGCCCATAATTAATTTAATATTTTAGCAAGCTTAAAGACAATGACAACCCGGTCCTTTTTAATATTTAGAGACTTTGAAAAAGAGGACGAAAGAAAACTCCATAAGTACTTTTTTGTAAAGTTGTCGCTGAGATTCAAAAAAGTGTAAAATAATATCTGAGAGAACCTCTTTAGATATGTTCGACCAAGGTATTCCTTTTTCATAAATAATCTATCTCAGTTCAGAAAAGGGTTAAACTTATACTAAGTAGATATTAATTCATTTACTTTTACAAGATCGAAAAGAAAAGTGCTCGACAATCTTTTCACATTATCGGAGTCTGAAAAGAGCTGAAAGAAGACTCCAGGGGTTCCTATTTTGATGCTATCTAAGCTCGAAAAAAGGATAAAAGTGCGTTTCAAATCCTTTTTCGTTTTTAAAAAAGCTCAAAAAATAAGGATAAAACTATGCTTTGTGGTCAAATCATTCTTGAAATAAATTTGCATGACTAATATGTTCATTAGTTGTAAAACCTGTTCAGAACAACATCAAATGGATTAAAAATACTTGTTTCATGATAAAAATATAATAAAACATAGTCATAGAAATAAATATTCATTGCAAACAATTAAATGACTAAATAGAAAGAGTTTTACTATTCATTTTTACCATTCACTAGTTACAATTTTCATTTTGGAGCTCTGAACCTGTTTTTGCCCACAAACTTCAACTGTTGATTGCGTGAAATTAGTAAGAATTTTTTGAATGCCCCCTACAATAAGATGCCCCCCAAGCTTCATTTCATTCGCCTAAGTAAACTACGAGTTACTAATAGCTGGATGGAATGAAGGTTCATTTACAAGATCAGATGGAAGAATCATCGTAATTAGGAGAGGATTTGTTTCATTTTTTAGCAAGCTTGACACAGGAAAAGAACTATGCTCATGACCTGTTTCATTTTTTAACGAGGTTGACACAATAAAATAAATATCCTCATAGGCACTTGTTTCATTTTTTAAGGAGGTTGACACAAGAAAAAAGAAATATCCTCATAATCTGTTTCATTTTTTAACGAGGTTGACACAATAAAAGAACCATCCTCATAACTCGTTTCATTTTTTAACGAGGTTGACACAGTAAAATAACCATCCTCAGGGCACTTTTTTTATTTTTTAATGAGGTTGACACAAGAAAAGAGAACTATCCTCATAACCTGATTCATTTTTTAACGAGGTTGACATACGAAAAGAACCATCCTCATTGTGTAGTTGGAATAGTGAGTGTGTGATGGAAAAGACGTAGTCTAATGGAGTCATCATTTAAGGAGCTTGATGAGAACAACAAATGATAATTTATAACATGTGTTGACGGGTCTTCTCCAGGGTTTTCATTGAATTTGGAATTTCAGAGGGTAATTTATGTGAAATCACCGGCAACCAAGGAGAATAACTAATTGGGCCAGCTTGATATTGCACTGAAGATGTGAATAAGGGGTCAAGCCATTCAGTAATAATAAGGGAGGAACCAGATAGGATTCCAGATGATGACATGGGTGAAGTCAATGGAAAAAACATTGAAGATGAAGCAATAATATATGTTGTCACAGTTGAAATAAATGGTTAAGTATGGGATGTTATCTTAGCCATGGTCAAATGACCCAGTGTATACCCTATAGAATCTATGGGAACTCGAAGTGAAATAGGATAAAAAAAAAAAAGCGGAGGAAGGTGATTGAGGAAAAGACTCATACAAGTAAAGCTCATACCAAAAATGAGTTGGAGTTAAAGGTGTCTCATCTTGTGGTATTTATTCAATCAAAATAAAACTAGGTGGAAGAACTTCGCCGTCAGGCCCAAAGTATATTTCAGGTAGTTGACTATGCAATATGGGAGACTCAATGGCTACAATAGATTCTAGAGTGACCAATACAGGAAAAACTTCAAGTTGTTCGACTTCAGGATCACGATTTTCTCCACTTAGGGAATATAGCAACTAAAATATAAGGGGATGATAAACCATATTTAATTGGTCCTAGGGATGATGTCCACTTTGACCAATAATAGTTGTCCCCTAAAGCACAATGGGATCTGGATCACCTTCCAGTGGAACAACGTCAGGGTCGGGAGGTATGGTCTCACTAATTGGATGAATCGTGACCACGGGTAGCTGTGAAGACTCCGTTTTGACAACAGTAGATGAACCGGGATGTGTAGAAACAACTTGAGCTAACTCTGGTTTATGGGAAGATGGTGTTTCACCAGAGGTATGAATTGTACTTGATTTAGAAGGTCGTGATTGATTTCGCCTACCAGAAGTAACTTCTAGTGGTAAAGGTGCTTTTAATGCTAGTCTATGCGAACGAAGGGCGAAAGGATTTTGTTCTTCCACAATTATTGATTTATTTTAACCAAAAACAAATAAATAAAATAAAAGGGTAATGCTAGGCAAAAGGGTTTACCAAGAAACTGTGAACTGCAGAATACCTCCTGGTGAACCAAGAAGTAGGGGCAGGCAATCTCCTCAAATGATGTGTTTGGTGTATCACAATTTACAAGGCGGTTGACCCGGTTAACTATGGATGGATAGAAACCTAAAGTTATCCTCCAAAATATACCCGAAGGTACGTGGAGGCCCAAGTCCGTATTAGCACTGTCTGATGCGAAACCACACAGTGAGAGCACCCCTTTATACTTTTCATACTGTAACACCGCTCGATATAACTGAAAGTACGTGGATGAGCTACGATATACTTACGTGCGTGGAGTGAGGTATCACACTCCGAATGTATTGCAGACAATTAACTAAAGCTGCTATGTTTTACGATGCCAGAACACATATCTAGCCTAGACCTTCTAAATTTTATCATTATGGTTCCAATGCTTTGTTAGGTAAATTGAGATAAATTTTAAGTTGATCTTGTTTATCAATTTTCCTTTCAAAGGTTCACCTCGATGATGTATTGGAAATTCCTAAAATGAAAACTAAGAATGATAATCAATCTTTCACTTTTAGTTTTTCAATGAAAATCCTAGCTACTAGAGGGAAAGAGCAATCAATTTGAGAGCAAACAGATCAAAGAGCACAAACTAAATGCAGATTTCCTAATTGTTCCTTTTGAAAATCACACAATCCACTATATGCAAATCCATTTTTTTCTTTTTAGTCCCTTTAATGTGAATGCAGAAAAGGAAACTAAGTGCACTAAATCAATATAAACAAATGCCTTTTACTTTTGAGAAATGAGGAATATAAACAACAATTTCTCTTTTGAAGGAAAAATGAGGAATTTAACAACAATTTCTCCTATCAGGAAATAGAGAATTTATGAAAATTTCCTTTTTCAAAAGAAATTTTTTAAACAAACATTGAACAAATTTTTCTTTCAAAGGAGGAAGAGGTAGATAAGATCACTAGTCAATATGAGGCTCAGGCTTTTCAAAACACAACAGAGAACAAAGTGAAACAAATTGCAACGAAAAACTCAATGGAATTTGGATGGTTTTAGGAGGCAACGCAGTCTCGAAAGAGAGATAGTGCTTTGCAACGCAGGCCTGAAAGGGAGACAATGCTATGAAAAGCACTATGTCCTATCAAAGAGTGCGTTGGGCGGAGTGTACAATGAAAAACATAGTTGTCTAACACACTTCTAATTAAAATTTGGATTTCAAAAAACCTAATCTTTGTGAGTAACAACTATTGGGTGAATAAACAGAGAAAATCAGAGGCTAAAACACCTAGGATGAAGGGTAAACTCCCCAGTGGAGTCTCTAATTTGTTATGCGGAATTATGAATTATGGATAAATCGTTCTTCCCTAGACATGTGCTAATCTAGAACAACAGGTCAAAGACTTTATGACTATCTTTCCTAACTATAAACAAACACACAGAATGAAACAAGAAGCTTACTTGGAGTCCAAGCACTTCCAAAATCTCCTTCTGTCACTTTTGTTGTAGCTTCAAATTCCAGCCGGCTGTGAAA
The DNA here is from genome assembly GCA_034641835.2 of Pinus albicaulis. NCBI lineage: Eukaryota > Viridiplantae > Streptophyta > Pinopsida > Pinales > Pinaceae > Pinus > Pinus albicaulis. Next base: position 1,272,420,874 of record CM076575.1, on the reverse strand, counting down.
AATATTTCCTGCAAGAATGAACACTAAACAACAAGAGATAGCAATAATACAGATGTATAGTCAATTTATTTAGCTAAATAAATAAAGCATAAACCATATACATCAAATAAGAAATCATGATATAGAAAATCAAAGCTTATAAAGATGCATATAGGGAAAAATAAGCAGTAATCTTTATTAATGATAGAAGGGGAGGTTACAAACCAGTGTTTGATTTAGTGTCACCATCTCCAACAGCATCCCAACCTCATCAAAATACAGATATCTCCAACAATATGTCACTCAAATCAACTCCGCAATTGAAATTCCACCTGCATTTCTCTACTCAAATTCTTCCTTCTCAAACACTAAGATCTGTGCTCAATTTATAGAGGAGCTAAAGGTAGTTTTACAATCAATGAATTTCCAATAATAGGCAAGACATGTTCCCAATCTTGTAGATGTCAAATGGACACATGGATTCGAAGTTTGACATATGTGAAATCTTCTAGAAGGCACTGACCAAGTAGAGATTCTGGAACAATGAGAATTTCACTCCCAATGTGACCAACGCACCTATGAGGGTTGGAAAGTGCTTTAAAGAGCAGCCTTGCATGGGGCTACCTGCATATGCAATGCACTTATTCCCTTTAGAGGCAACGTTTATGAGCTCTCATATGATATATTATAAACTTCAAATATTGGAAACCTTTGCAGATGAAAGTCTTGAATGATTTGTCTTGTTGTTTGTCTTAGGGCATATAAAAATTGAAATTATAAGGGATGATAGACCTTATTCATTGGTCCTGGAGATGATGCCCAGTTAACCAGGTCATTGGGAATGGTTCCCAAATTGACCTATAACAATTTCCCGTTAAAGCATGAAGTCAGAATAATAATAACAATATTTTGATTGAGATTCTTTACATTATTATGGGCTGGAGATGAAGCGGAATGACGACCTGCATCAATCTTACAATCAATTACATCATGATATATCCTCTTGATCATAATTTCTAAGGGTAGGCATTCCCATGTTCAACACATAAACAATATAATAACATGTACATAATTCAGAAATTTGTCTATATTGGAATGTTGTAAAATACAAACATGCCTACAGATATAGGCCCATGTTTGGATGGCGATCTATATGTAAGTTCACCGTATAGATGATGCATAAAACAATCCTGAAATCGCAGCCTGGATGGCTGAAACTAGATTCGGGGTCATCTTATCTCGCTCACTCGATCATTCGGATACAACTCTAGCCATTCGAATATATGATTTTTAGTCGAACATGGAAAGACATCGCGAGAGAACCACCATTGATGTCAATGGATCTCAAGGTACTGCAGTACATTTCGTAAGGCATGAATGGATAATTTGATGTTGAACGTCAAACAAAATATTTCGGTCAAAAGTACATAAGCGAGGATCTTGTCGATGCTGTAACAATTCTCATGGTACTGAATATGATGTTTCTAAGTGAACTTCTTGGATAATGATTTGTTGTCAACAGGAAGCCACCTTATTATGAAACGGGAGTTACTGATTTCAGAGACAAAGGTATGACTTGATATAACACACTACTACATTTGGCGGAAATTCTGACACTTGGTTCTGACGCTTTTGACCAAATGTCGGAAATTTCCCCAAATTTTTTCCATCCCGCCCGAAACCGTCGCTATACCGACGTTTATAGAAACGTGTCGCAATACCGACACTTATAAAAGTGTCACAATTGCGACGTTTGGAGGAAGACGTCGCAATTGCGACACTATGGCCCAAAGCGTCGCTATTGAGACGACTCCAATCATCGCAAGTGCGACACAATGTCTAGGTGTCGCCATTGTGACGTTTAGGTACCCGTCGCAATAGCGACGCTTTTTCCGCCGTCGGTATAACAACACTTATATGCGCGCCACATAAAAATACGAAACTTATATGCACGCTACATAAAAATTTGAAACTTATATGCGCGCTACATAAAAATGATTTTATTGTTTCGTATGCGTCGCAATAGCTACATTAACGTCTAATATGACGCGCGTATTCGCCCTCCGCTCTTGCAGAACAACATTCACCCTCAGCTCTTGCAGAACAGCATTTGCCCTCAGCATTCGCGCTCAGCTCTTGCAGAACAACATTTTCCCTCAGCATTCACCCTCAGCGTTCGCCCTCAGCTCTTGCCGAACAACATTCACCCTCAACTCTTGCAAAATGGTAAGTTCTTACTGCAGGCCCTTCCTCCTATAGTAGGGTTGACTCTATTTGGGTTTTTTTGGTCAATTCCATTGGATTGTGTTAGGCTGTAGGGTTCTCTGTAGATGTCAAGAATCAAGATTCAATACCATCTATTATCTTCATCACCCAATACAAGATTTAAATTTTTCCCAAAGAAACGCTTATTAATTTGGCAGCCATTATTTCTCCTTGCTTTAAAAACCCTACATTTAAATGAAAACAAGCATTACATTTCAAGTACAAAAATCTATTAGTGTTCAAATGTACATGTGTGCTACATTAACGTCTGATATCATGCACGCATTCGCCCTCCGCTCTTGCAGAACAACATTCGCCCTCAGCATTTTCCCTCAGCTCTTGCAGAATAGCATTCGCCCTCAGCATTCGCCCTAAGCTCTCGCAGAACAACATTCGCCCTGAGCTCTTGCAGAACAACATTCGCCCTGGATTCACCCTCAGCTCTTTCAGAACAGAATTCGCCCTGCATTCGCCCTCAGCTCTTGCAGAACATTATTTTCCCTCAGCATTCGCCCTCAGCGTTTGCCCTCAGCTCTTGCAGAACAACATTCGCCCTCAGCTCTTGCAAAGTGGTAAGTTCTTACTGCAGGCCCTTCCTCCTATAATAGGGTTGACTCTATTTGGGTTTTTTTGGTCAATTCCATTAGATTGTGTTAGGTTGTATGGTTATCTCTAGATGTCAAGAATCAAGATTCAATACCCTCTATTATCTTCATCACCCAATACAAGATTTAAATTTTTCCCAAAGAAAATCTTATTAATTTGGCAGCCATTATTTCTCCCTGCTTTAAAAACCCTACATTTAAATGAAAACAAGCATTGCATTTCAAGTACAAAAATCTATTAGTGTTCAAATGTACATGTGTGCATCACTTGTGTAGGGTATTCCTTTTCCACTTGCACATTATCCAAGAATGTGTGCAGTATAGTTCATATTTTTTGTGATTTAGATTGTCTTGAAAAAGGAAAGGTAAATTATTTCCCATGGAAAAAGAAGGTTTTCCCTTTTTATAGGTTGTTTGGATTTACGTGGAAAAATTTATGGTATGCCTTTCATATTATGTATTTTAAATTTGAATTAACAGATTATTCTACATGAAAATATAATTACCTATGTGATGTCCTTCATCACTAATTAAAATTATAGGGTTTCAATTTCCTAGACTCTAACTCATATGATGCTAAATTCTAGGTTCTCATTGGTGGATAACTCTTCCATTGATTTCCTTTCCCTCTAGATCTTGTCATACTTTAAAAGTCATCAATGATACATATATTATTTCAAGTATCCCAAAAGGCTTTATAGTAGAACATATTGTGAAGTTTTTTTGACACTTGAGGATTCTTTTTAGAACTGCAACGCGGTCTATGCTATAGAGTTATATATCAAGAAACTTGTCCTTAATAACCACACTATGAGGTAGGTTCAACCAGTTTGAACTTGTTGGGACATAGCATATGAAGTTGTGTGATGAGTCCATATCACAGGTCTATTATGGTGAAAAAAGTGAAGACACGTAATGATAGTTATTATGTTAATATTACTAGAAACATTTTCGAAATTATCCATGCTATCAAGATGTCAAAATTCCAGGCATTAGGTGTCAATACTCGTAGCTAATAGATAATAATAATAATATAAAAAAATCACAACTTTATTCTTGAAATATGATTGTTACACATTGGTAACCTAGTTCATGAGTTACTATCACCTAAAGACTGCAAAACAAACTTAAAATATAAATTAAACCAACATGAGAATCCAACTAAGGGTTTCTCGACAAAATCATGCCATAACCTGGCATTTTGAAACCCAAATTTGAATCCATCATAAGTAATACAATGCAAACTCAGATGGATTTTCAATGCATGTTTGCATGCTACACTTATTCTCCGTCTAGATATCATTTTTTAAATGGAACCATTAGTCAAGCCCACAGTCCTTTTTATGTGAAAAATTTCAGCTCTATTTGAGCTCTTTTTTGCTCCACCACCTCCATAAACCAGTGTTATACGGGGTCTCGCCCCCCCACCTAGGGGTCTATATTCCTCGCCCCCTCGCGCTCCGGGGTCTTGGGGACTTCTAGGAAACGTTTCCCTCACACCCCCTCATGCCCCCGCACACCCCCTTTCACGCCCCCTCACGCCCCCTCACACCCCCCTTCACGCCCCCTCACGTCCCCTCACCACCCCTTTTAGTTTATGGTTTCGTGTTAAAAGTTGATGTGCCACTTAGCATATTTGAGAATCCAAGTGATTCTGATTCAGATGGTGACATGGTTGATCTTGATATATTCGTGTAGAAGTTGGATGCAGAGACTAGTGGGGAATTAACTTGAGCATTTATGCTCATTTATCAGTATGATGATATCATTTGATATTCATATGTTATGTTTTATGTTTTATGTTTCAGACATAACTTATTTTCATTTAAGTTTTATGTTTCAGACTTGAGTTGTAAACTTCAGTTTAAACTCTATTTTGAATCTTGATATAATATGTCATATGATATCTTAAACTTTATTTTCATTGTACATTGTTAGTAGTTACATTAATGATTATATAGTTACAAACTTACAAACTTACATGCATGATTGTATGATGTATGTTTTAACTTTTAAGTTTTAAATTTGTTTCAATTATATGATTCATCATTCATCGATTTGTAATTTTATCATTTGTGATTTATCTTTCATGATGCAAGTGTATGATGACTGTATATACATTCCTTGAAAAAATATAGTTAAATTTTAAATATTAATTTTTATAATTTTTATGACCTCGACGTCCCCCCACATTTCTTGAAAATTGGTAGGGAGCTTTTGCATAGGCCGCTCCCGCGCTCCCTCGCCCCCTCGCTCCCACCTCCAGGGGACTTGGTGGAACATTGCCATAAACATATGCAAGCATATATCATGATCTTGGAATTCCATTACATATGTATGTGCCAATGTTCCATAATCATGCCCCATCATCAATTTAAGAAATTTCCATTGAATATCAAATTATGGGGGGGGGGAACTTTTTGCTGCAACATTTGGCTCAAAATCAGGGACCATCTCCGTATGAGGTGAATGAGAACTATAGATATTTGAAGAAGTAGATTAGTGCCTTTTTCTCTGGCCATGGAGTCATATACAATCATCCATCACAAAAATTTGTCTTTGTTCATTCTCACCTTGAAAGTTGCAAAAATTCATGCCCTAATTGAAACGGCACTAAATTTGAAAGATATAATAAAAATGCAAGCTAGAAGTGCCCTATTAATACAAAGGGAAAACCTTCCTACCTACCCTAACTGAGATAAATTTTGATTGAATAGGAAACATGATATTTCCTATGTAGTTGATCCAACAACTTGTTAAATGTATGGGACTAAATCATGCATTTGATTTCCAGGGAAACATGCGCATGAAGAGAAAAAGTGCAGAATTAATGGAAAATCCATACATGCCATTTATAAAAACTACACCGAAAGGTCAAAAAATACTTAAGGCCTTAACTTAATTTGAATCCAAAAATGACAAAACAGGATTAGTGAAAACACGAGAGTGGTGTGGGTGAACAACATAAATAAAAGTGAAGATACCTTTCCCCAAGATGCCTTTGTTACCGTTGTATGAAAACATGTTTTCCTTTCCCTTTATACATGCAAGTGAATGCATTATAGGTATGGTGTTTTCCCAGAATAGGAGAAGCCTACTTAAATATATCATTCATGGAGTGAATGTTTGGGTGCCTTAATGTGCAATGACATGTTTCCAGGACTGAATTCAATGCAAGGCATATTTGAAACTCTAACTCTGTCTTCCGGTGTCTTATTAGAAATTATTTCAGTTTTCATTTTGTGTTTTTAAGTTAGATATTGTTTTCAAGTTTTTACATTTATAATTTTATTGCAATGTGGCAGACTGATGAGAGCAGTGCAGGAATAACCCAGAGACGGGATGATCGCGGAAAGAGGCCAGCGGAAGAACATGTAAAGTGCCAGCATTGCTCTATCTTCAGGTATTTTAGTTATTTACATAATTGAAACAATATTAATTTTGTTCAAATATGCAGACACCTAGCCATGGTACGCCTGATGATTCCCTCTTTGAGGAAGAGCTTTCTTCATCCCTATCTCCAGTGTTCTTGTTGCAAAAAAAGGCACGAGATGCAAGGTCGGAATTTAATACTTTGATAGACGCACCTCAAACACCTGAAGCAAAAGAGAGGATACAACATCTTATGAGGCAGCTAGAAAGATATCAGGTAATAATAAAAAGTAAAAAGGATATTTTTTTTGTTCTGCATGAGATGAATTGTGATAGTTTGATTTTTAATTTTTACATTGACTAAACTAACAAAAAGTTCTTTTGTATGTAGCGTTTTCTGGCATTTGCTGAACCCGGTGTTGGTGGTAGTGGGACACAAGGGCAAGAGATTGCCCAAAAACCCTCTCGTACACCTTCTACTCCTTTAGGTGTTAGCCAAGAAACACACCCTGCCCAAGCTGACACCCAGCCAACTGCTGAACGTGTTGGCAATGATGAGGCTGATATGGCCAGCTACATTATTGCGTTTCCTGGAGCTACACGTGTCAGCTCCACAGGGACCATTAATGGCACGTTGTTGGTGGACGATGAGGGTGTCCCTATAAAGCATGTACAACTCCCAGGTAAATTTTAATATTTTAACTATTTCATGTACTTTATCTAAAACATATTTATCATGATTTTTATTTTTAAATTAATGATAATATATATATATTTTTTTTTGGTTTTATTCTGTGTAGGAAACAATGAGTTCTACAGGATTCTGGAGAGCCATGCGTTGGTAATTTTTGGCCCAACCATACGTATAGGGTGGAATTCCTAGAATTCCAACCTGAAAAAAGAACTTCTAGATTATCTAGAAGCCCTTTTTGGGGTCGGCACATTTGACAGAAAAGCAGTGGCTCAGGTAGCCGACAAATATTTGAAATATACCAGGGACACCTATAGGACTCAATTTCAATTTAACCCTAGATATGAGCGTCCTCTCGTAGTTTCAGAGAGTGAGTGGAGAGCACTCATCCATGACGGAAAAGAGAAAAGGGAAAAGAAAGAGGAAAAATGCCAACTGGACCCGCAAGGTAAATTACAACTTTAATTCAATAGCCTTAATTTTCTTTATGTCTAAAATAAAATTTTGCTACGTCATATCTAACTTCAATATTTTGATGCTAGGTTGCCTGACACCTCAAAGGCAACCAAAGCTAGGATTGAGAAAAAGGGCCATCACAAGCTCGACCAGGGTGGCTACTTGAAATTAGCTGCAAGAATTGTAATTAAGTAGCTAAACATCTTATAATTAATTGTATCTCCTTCCAACGTTTTTGTAATCCTATCAGATATGATTAAAAATACACAATCATATATAATGTAGGGTGATGACTTTGGAACAATAACTATAGAGGAAGATAAAAATATTGCTTTCCGTTTTGGCTATCAAGCTGTAGTTGAACGTCGCAGAAGCTTGGGGCAGGTCCCAAGATCTACAATGCCTGATAAGGTAAAACATTAACCTTTCAATATTTTTGTTTTCGTCCATAAAATTAATGTCTAACAACTTTGTTTAAATCAGGGGAGCAACACTACCGACGAGGTAAATAACCCAGTTTTAGAGCCAGATGTAGATGATCCTCTCGTGCAACCTGATCATTGTAGTGGGGACCAGGCCGACAATGCTGCTATCAGTGAGGGCCGTGACGGTAATTAATTTCCACTTATAATTTTTTTCTAATTATACCTTGATGGTTGTCCTTATAACATTTTTTGTTTAAATGACAGAGAATGTTTCCCTTGAGGATCTTACCACCAGAGAGGAAGACAGGGCAACAGTCCCAACGGCGACAACTGGTGCACCAGGTAAATAATCTCATTGCAGTTTTTTTTATTAATATTACCGAACTAGTTCAATGATATTTAAAAACTGATAATTAAAATTTAATATTATCTGTTTTTGGAGGCGATGCCCCGTCACTGGATGAGACCAGACATCGTGACAATACAACTAGGTCAGCGGCGACAACTGGTGCACCAGGTAAATAATCTCATTGCAATTTTTTTTATTAATATTACCGAACTAGTTCAATGATATTTAAAAACTGACAATTAAAATTTAATATTATCTGTTTTTGTAGGCGATACCCCGTCACTGGATGAGCCCAGACATTGTGAATACGCAACTAGGTCAGCAGTGCAGGTTGAAAGGCACGAAACAGGAGTAGAGCACGATGATATTGATGATGTAATTAGGAGCTTTAAAAATGGGAAGAAGAAAAAGAAAATTTGACAATGTAAAATATTGTATTATTATAAGACAAACGTTATCATACTTGGAACGTTTTTTGCGTTATATAAAAAACTCATTTATCATACTATTTTTATGTCAAGCATTAATTGCAATGTTTCCTTGCGTACTTTTTGTTGAATTGTTTTTTTATTAGTTATTGAATTTTTTTTTTTATGCTCATGAAAGTAAAAAATGAAATATAGATTGGGTATTGGGGAATTGAGAGTGATGTGAGGGGGGGTGGAGGGGCCATAAGAGCTTCCACCTTCACGTGGTTGGCCTTGTTTAGTAGAGAATAATTTATTGGAGTGATTTAATCTTGGAGCAAACCTCCCTTGATCCAGCGTAGCAACAAAAAAGTCACGGTTGACTTAGTTGCTACTCTTTTAGATCGTGGGAGGCTTGTTCAAAGTTAATGTGACTCCAATAAATTGTTCTTGAAATGAAGAGGAGCTTATTCAGGTATTTTTTGACATTTTCAACATATGTTCTAACATTATCATAAGAATGCATCTTAGAGTAAAAAACACTACATCAATTACTTGTATTTATTGTATAGATAATGATGGATTTTGATTGACTTGGCAGTGCAGGTACAAATCCTCTTGCATCATGAGCAATACAACTTGTCAACCAGGGTCATGTCCAGGATATTTTTGATTGTGCGCTTGACCAGGTTCGTAATGTCACATTTTGTAAGTTCCTTTACAGTTCATAATTCAATATTAAGCTTGTTCACGATTATTATCTAGGTTTTTTGTATGTATTTTTTCATCTATTTGATTGTAAGCAACTATGCATGTTTCCTGTTGTTCACTGTGATTTATCCCATTACCACTCCCAGGATGAATCCGAATTTATTGTTACGTAGGTTACTTTATTGTTACTATGATTTCTCCATTTACAATTTCATAGGTTACATCATGTAAAGTTGTCAATCTCAGGTTGGTGATGAGATTTAGTTCTCCAGATTTGGGGCTTTTATGATATTTTCTCCCTCATGTCATTCCTGCATCACCTCGTTGTTTGAGCATGCCAATTGTCTACCACTTGTACCAATTGGCACATGTCAATCTCTGAGTGGTGCCACATTTCACCTATTTTCAGTGAGAGGTTAGGGTTTCTCTAACATAGCTTCAGAAATCCGATTCAGTGCCTGCTTGAATATTGTCACATAATACTTATGGTTTGGATTGATGAGCATGTTATGAATGGTTGGTTGATTCAGAAGAACCACCCATATAGTCATCTTGAGATATTTCAGAAGGTTTCTCAGGTTTCCTTTTTCATCGTTTCTAGTGGGTGGGATGTTGTGGGGTGATCCATCAATAATGGTGCTCTTGTAGTAGGGAATTTGTTTTTGGGGATATAAAGGAGCATTTGATGTAGATATCCCATTGGATGCATTCATAGATGGGCACGAGAGGTCAAGAATTTAAATTTAAAATATGCAACCTCTAGCATGGCAACCTGAAGGCCGCGAGAGACACTGGTTAAAGATTGTTTTGTGCTGGCCTTAATATAGTCGTGATTTCTTTCTATTATCTTAATGAAAATATATAGTCTAGTCTCATTAAAATGAGGATTGTGGTTGTATTTCTCTTTGGTTGTTTCTCTCTTAATGCTCCAGAAGTTGCCAAAAGTTTCGATAGTTGTTTAGTTTGCCTGTTACAACTTAAAAGTGGTTTTTAGCAATGGGAGTCATGTTTTTTAAGGTTCATACTAATATGAAGATCTTGTAATTCTATATTCAACATAAGAGAAGATGGCCTTTGCTTTGGGCAGTATGACAACAATTGCTACATCTACCTCATTGGGTAACAATGGAAAGGGGAAGAAGTTGGGTGCAATGTTTGATAATTATGGCAGACAATTGTCTTCTCTTTCATTTTTTTCACCCATTTCCTTTAATCGCTCAAGCAGAAGAGGGAATCTGAGATTACGCGACAGAGAGAAGGTAGTTAATACAAGAGCTATGGAAAAGGAGTTGTACTTCAACAAGGATGGCTCAGTGACAAAAAAATTGCAGGTCAGAGAAAAATTTATGTTTAAAGGAAGGTCACCTGCACGTGAAACTTCACTGCGGTGGATCTTTCCTTGTCCACTTATATTCGATTTTAATGTGTTATTTTAATTTTCCATGGAGGGTTGTTTTGGCATATGGTCTGGCATTCAATTGCACACTTACTGAAAGCATTGTCAATTTGTCTTGCAGGCGGTGTGAACAAACTTGCTGATCTTGTTGGAGTCACCCTTGGGGCGAAGGGAAAAATGTTGTCTTGGAGAGCAAGTATGGTTCTCCGAAAATAGTTAATGATGGTGTGACAGTAGCTAAGGAGGTAATTTGTAGATGTGTGCTCTGGTTTTCTTTTTAACGTTGTATTAGTTCCCCTCTTAAATGTCTTAGATTTGGTAGGCATAATTTGAAAACTCAAAGGTGAAAGGAAACATATTTGTTACCCAGTGGTCTACTTGGCCTATGGACTAGCCACGTTAGAGTAATGCATAAAGATTTTCACAACAATAAAAGGAAAGGGTTATGGCCGAGTCAAATTTTATTGTTATTGACAGTGTAATGAAATGTATCTCAATGCTATGGTTTTGGCCTTTTTATTGGTTGAATTAGAGGACCCAATTGAAAATATTGGGGCCAAGTTGGTAAGGCAAGCTGCGGCAAAGACAAATGATTTAGCTGGGGATGGAACCACAACATCTATTGTTCTTGCACATGTTGGAATATTGAAAAATTCCAGAACAATGAATGGAGAATAAATCTCCCTTCCTCTAACACACAGAAAATAAAAATTTCTTTGACAGGAGACAGAGTTTCAATACTTTGAAAACAAACTTCTATTCCCTTCAATAACTCAAAAAAAAACTATTACACTACTTCCTCACCGAGAGGGATTACAAAATTATGACTGCTACAAAACGTAGTGCATAAAACCAACTCAATGTCTGTTCAAAACAAACATACTCTGTCTCTAAGACACTCTGTTGTGTTTTTCCCTTTCGCACTGCTGTGCATACACACTTAAAAAGTTACACTCAGTTTTTCACTTTTTACACACTGCTATGTAATAAAAAATTTACGTACCGTCTATAAAAAAAACTACCAAGCTTTTTCGACCTTTTTATTTTTATATGCCGGAACATATAAAACATATTATAATAAACCCTCTTTTAAAAAAAATAAAATTAAAACTAAATTCTATGGCCCACCTTTCATTTCGCATATGATATATATATATAACATATGTTTAAAACATATGTATATATTAAACTATCAAAACATTAAAGAACCCTTTCCGTTGGACTTCAAAAGTCTGAATAGATTGAATTTCAAACCAAATTCGCTTTCCAAAATGGGATGCTGACGTCTGCCTAATTTTAACTCGAATTCTCAATCCAATGTGCCCTATAAAAAATTCGGGTCCGGTTTTCAGGTTTTCAGATTCCCTTCAATTTCATGCGATCCAATATTAATGCTCCACCTGTCCTCCTTTTGAATTTACAAAACTGTCGGGTAAATTTCTGTTTGTTTAATTTCTGGTTGGTGAATTGCGTTAATGCTGGCTGTTGTGTTTAAATACAATCCTGTACAGAAATATGGCTGTGGTCGTCTACAAAAAAAACTTGCAAGAATTTTAAATGCTGAATTAAATTTCTGGATGGCATGCAAGCAACCTCCAAAAAAAAATGTTGCTGCTGCATCCATCCTTCTGCTGCAGCAGTTGAAGTTAAAATTCAATAGCACAGGGTTTAATAAGTGAGGGTGTAAAGGTAACTTTTTGTCGATAGTACTGGATTAAGATCATCTATTCATTTTTGTAGGGTCTTATGGTGTTTGGTTTTTTAGTTTTGGGTTGGGCTTATTGAGTCTAAGATAGTTTTTGAGTGAAAAAATTGCTATCAGGTATTAAATTTTTTTTGTTCTTTTGTCAAAATTTATGAGCTTGTTAGGAAATACAAAACTGACAATGGTTGTATCTTAAATTTGTGGAAAATAATTTGAAATGAAACCTTTTTGTTTAGGTTGTTGCAGCAGGTGCAAACCCCGTTCAAATTACTAGGGGCACTGACAAGACAATAAAGGCCCTTGTTTCGGAACTCAAAATTTTGTCAAAGGAGGTAAACGCTTGCCTTTTGAGTAGGCTGGTTTTCCTTTTTGCTGATGGTTTGGTGTATCTAATTGATTTAGTTGCCTAAGGTATTTTTGGTTGCAAACTCCTTTTCATTTTTCATACAGTATTGGCCTTGTGGAATACATTTGATTGTGTGGTCTTGTTAGATCTACAACATTTGTAGTTGTTTAGTCTTATGGCCGAGGTGCACTTTTATTATGGAAATAGTTGATGCAATATTCTCATTTAATCCTTACTGCAGGGTAGCATGTTGAGAAGTTTCTTGTGAAACATTTGGTATTCAAAATGACACTTGATCCTATAAAACATCATGCACTTGACTTCAAAATTCATATTCAAAGTGTGCCAGACAATTCTTGCAAAATTTCAAATATTTATGTTGTTTTAAACCATTATCTTTTTCATGTATTGGATGCTTAAAATGTGAAAAAGACTTTCGTATGAAACCAACTGGTGAATAATTTTCAGCACAACAACCACTTCCAAGACATGATTTAGAAGTAGAACAAATGTGCTTATGAAGCATAGAAAGATATCCTTGATGCATTGTCAATGTTTGGCTAGGGTTATTTTTGAAGAAAATAACTCCTTATTCCTAGAATAGTGATCTTCAATACAAGTAAATGCCAGAGAAGAGAGATCATCGTGTGACGCAACAAAACTGAAATTGGACCCCCAAGGAGAGCCGGTGTGTCTACAATCGCTCTGTCAGCATTTTCCCTTGGTGTACCCCGTTCTTTTCCTCCAGCCTGAGTCTTAATTGACTTCTTCTTTCTTCGGGTTTATTTATCAAATTCGTAGAATTTGATAAATAAATACTATCCACAATGGTTGGACTTTAATTTATATTCCCGATTTTATATTATCTCCAATCCTTATAACCAATGTTTAACTTTCAGCACTTTGTATTTATACTCCACGTTTTTTTTTAAATAAATAACTTGTAATGAACTTTCGGCTCTATATTTCACCACCCAGCCTTACAACAATCACGCTCAAGACTTATGTTAATTATCCGTCAATTGTTTAATTAAAAAATTTCATTATACTCCGGCCCCACCTATATATATTAATAACCAATCAAACACTCGTATCGTACCTGGCTATCCTCCGCACACCTTAGTTAACCTTCGGGCAAGTTCAACGTGCGACCACCGTCCGATGGCCCTTCTCCAAATCAACGACTCTTGGCAATTTCGCTCGGCTTCCAACGTCGGGCTTTAACGTGCGATGGCACGGGTTAAACGGTGGTTTTCCGGGGGTCACTTTGCCACGTGTCGCATTCCCTATGGAATCACTCGCGAATAGGAAATACCGCCTACTCCGCAAAAGCGGTGCGATATGGGCAACCCGCTTTTGTGATTCCGCTCATGGTTTTGGTAGAGGGCTTGACCATGGGTGCAAGTCTGGTTCCGCTATCCTTTTGTTTGTTAACTCATGTCCAATTCTCGGGTCAGGTTCCGAAAGCACAACAATTTTGTCTCTTTATTAAGCAGGATTTTTATATTTGAACAGTTTTCACGACCCCGGTTCTCTACACAGACCTCGCCTTGGATATTTTTACATAAAAATGATTGTTCTCAATAATTATTTATATAAATTTTCCACATGTTTAGTGTGGTATTCTCATGATTTATTATAAATGTGTATTATCAAAGAAAACCAACACAAATTTTATAAGATGGGATCAAACAAAATTGTTCTTAAGTTGAGCCCGCCGGACTTCAAACAGTGATAAACCATAATTCAAACCAAATTCGCGTTCCAAAATATCCTGCTGACGTCGGCCAATTTTGTGACGCGAATTTCTTATCAAATTCGCCCTAATATTTTATGGGTCCGGATTTCCACTGCGCGAGCGGCCCAAACAAAGATCCGCTCCAATCAATTTCTGCCACGTGTCCTCAATAAAAACTTGCCTTGCTCCCGGCTGCGGGTGCATTCGATGGCATTTAAGGTGATGGGACATGAATATGGAAATTTCATATCAATCACATTAACATTTAATACTGTTTAATTAAGTTTTCACATCAAATCAGCATTAATTAATTTTTAACACTATTCAAGATCGGACCTCCACTCCTCTTAGCGATTCCGCACGCTCCAATTTTATCTGGCCTTCGGCTCTCATTATTAATGATCAGAGATTAATTATGACGGGCGTCCTATGATTGCATTGCAGACGGGTCAACAAAATGGCGTTTAGCCATGGTTTTTCAGACAAGCCGGTTGCTGGATTACACTGCCTGCTAACTGTGACGATAAGGAGAAGTGGCCAACTAAACTGCTGCCTAGACCTTGCTGCATATTTTCATTTCTCTCGGTTCTGTCTCTGTCTATCTTCCTCTGTTAATTGAAATTCTGCTTCTTCGTCTCCTCTTGTGCCCACTGCGCCTGAGATTGCACCCATGCCTCGCGTGCGTCATAGGATGCGTTGCCGTAGGGGGAGCACTAGAGGTCAACCCTGGCGCGCTCCCTCCAGCCCCTCAACAGAGTCGACTTCCGGCCAGTCCAGTGATTATTACTTAGGTCGATATCCAAATACTAGGAGTGGGCGGGGTCGGCTTGTAGGATCTAGCCACCGTATGGATTTCCCTGCTCCTAGCTTCCCCACTGCTAGTTAACCTTCTCCCACGACGCGCACTGCGCAATTTTCCTTTAATTTCTCTCTCAACCGCCTGCAAATCACGACTTTAGTCACTGTGGTCTTCCGCGAGAAGGCCCAAACGGAGGAAGAATGCACCCGTCCAGCAGGTCTGAGCTCGGAAAAAGCCGGCCAGCATTCAGGCCTTCAGGAGGGGAGCCGTGGCATGCATGTGGAGGTAGCACCTAGCGATCCTGGACCTTTCGAAGGATGGTGCCGAATCGTGGAGGAACCACGGGAGGAGTAGTTTGGTTAATTTTTTTTCTTGCTTAGCAGGCCCACTTAATTGGGCTGCTTTTACTTTATTTTACTGTGTTGGACCTTTGTAATATTTTTGAATTCTGTAAATTAAAACGTTCAAGACTGATTTCCCTGTATGAGGGCAGTCTTCTTAATTTTTTGATTTTTTGATGACAAATTTGCCATGAGTATGGCCAGGAAATGTTTTTGACTTCGGTGTAATTTTATTCGCAATGTTAATAGATTAACTTTACTTAGAATTCTCACATGATTAGCGTTTTTCTTGATCTGTTCAAGGATTTTGGGTACTTTAATTTGTATTTGGAACAATGGACGTCGGTACTCTATCTGTTGCTTTACTGTTCTACATACTGTTATTTCACTTTCTTATAGATGCCTCGAGCATATTTGAATGCTTTCTCATATTGTCGATAATCTCCATGTGGACCGTTACTGGATTTTATATCATGTCCCCGTATGTGACATGGGGTATTTTTCTATCATTGTCTGGGGTGGGACTTCCACTTTTCTGGATGGATATTTGGGTTCCAATCTTCAAATGTGAAAATGTAATGACTTCATGGACTGTTTTACTTCATATAATATATTCAAAATAGCGTTTTTTCTCTTCTGAAAAAAAAAATGATTAATGTTTATCATTTTGCCTTCAAAACTAGCGATGCTGGTCTATGTTGCTGGTTTATTGATATGGTCTGATGGTCTTTTTATATTTTGGACATATCACACTCCTCACATGATTAGCATTTTTCTCTGTTCAAGGATTTTTGGTACTTGTTTGGTCAATTTAGTGTGTCCTAAATTGCTAGCATAAATTATCAACCAGGAATTCGTAAGTTGACGAAGTGTGGCGCACTATATGTGCAAGATAACCTATCTCTTACTTTTTGTCGTTTTTGGATTTTTATTGATCTTGGTTGGTTTCCTAATGTGAGATGGAAATTCTAAAAGAAAAGTATGGTTATGAATATTCAAGGCAATGATGTCCTTTATAATGATTTACCAAACTTCAAACTTAAAAAGGAATTTGAAACATACAATGACAAAACTTGAAAGGAAATGAAAATGTGCTGCTAGCCTAATAAATCAAATAGTGAACTATTGACCATGAAAACCAAATTATCCTTGCTGTTGTCCAATCACAAAAGAAACTATGCTTAAATAAATCCAAGAATTGCAACAAAGTAAATCTAAATCAAATTACATCAACTTATATTCTGATCCCTCACCATTAGTCCAGCTATGGCTTTCGGAGGTAACTATAAACAACTTGAGCAATCTGATATCTAATTTGCAGAAAAAGAAACTAATATCAAACTACACACTCATACTTCAATCCCTCACCATCAGTCCAGCTGTGGCTTTCGGAGGTAACTGAAAATGACATGAGAAATTTAATATATCTAACTTGCAGAAATTAAACTAATATCAAACTACACACTCATACTTCAATCCCTCACCATCAGTCCAGCTGTGGCTTTCGGAGGTAACTGAAAATGACATGAGCAATTTAATATATCTAACTTGCAGAAAGTAAACTAATATCAAACTATACACTCATACTTCAATCTCTCACCATCAGTCCAGCTGTGGCTTTCGGAGGTAACTGAAAATGACATGAGCAGCGTAATATATCTAAATCTAACTATTGAAACAAATGTGCAAGACTAAAATAAACAAAGCAGTGCTGGAATTAAACAAAAAGTAAATTAGCAACAGAACAATATTGATTCTATGTCATTAGTCAAAAGATATGCAAATGCCTGGGCTGCCATGAAAAATTATGCTAAAAGCTATGATTTCAGAAAGCAATCTAAGTAAGGAAATATGACAAAACAGAATTGAAAGCAACTTATCTAGAAAACATGTAAAAGCCTCCTTGGATAGCAGGGGCCCTCTGTTACCAATTTGGTGAAGTCCTTCAGCTCCTTAAAGTTGTAATCAAAACAGCATCAAAGAACTGAATTTCTCTATTAAAAAGAACTCACAAATCTACATCCCATTCCATCTTGAACTTTGTTACAAAAGACTTCTCTACTAATTTTTCATTACTTCCTCATTACCCATGATAGGAGAAAGCTTCTCCTATTTATACAAAATATGAGGAGTCATCTCATTAATGGGAGTCCATGAATCTCTCCCTCCATCTCTAGAGTTACAATCAAAATAGGAAATGATAAGACACATGTCTTTCTAGATTTTCAACACAACTTGAGGAATGAGACACATATCCTCTTAGAGTTTCAATACAACAAGGAAGTGAGACACATATCCTCTTGATCCCATAATCTTCTCCAACCAAATTCGAATTTGGCTTTAGAGTGCCACATAAGGGTCTTCTAGAAGTATCCTTTTGACCTACACATGTCACAAAACTCATAACACATATATAGATATATGAAACTATGTTAATTTTCTAGTTTCTAATCATAAATTCACTTAAAATACATAAAATAAATAACTTTGGAAAACAAGGATCATAATCCATATATTTATGAAAATGGTTACTTGATGTACGGTTTTAAGTCAAATGGCTATGAAATAAGCGCTAAATGGTTATGACATAATGGAAATATGTATGAATATGGAAGACACTTTTGAGACTCAACATACCCCCCAACTAAAGTTGTTGCATGTCCTCATGCAACTATTGCAATGATTCATTTGTCCATGAGTTGATCTTTTATGAGTTTGACTCATATATATTCATTCCAAACTTTGCTTCTTGATATTTTCCTTTTTTGGCAAAATATAATACATTTGATTGCAAAATTTTTTATTTTTTTTTTAATGGTTGGTTCTTGTGTGACAACCTTTTTTTTTTGAAGCATTGGTTCTTGTGTAACAATGATTTATTTTCTTTGTTGCATCAAAGTTCATGAAAACATTTAGAATCAATTACTTCATCAATGAATTGATCATTTGCAAGGCATATAATCTTTTGGATCATGTTGCAACAATAGTTGGTTGGGAAGTATATGTGTATGGAAATGAAATGAAAATGTGTGATAGTGTATGACATATGGATATGAAATGATATCCCTTCCCCCCAACTAAAGATATGACAATGTGAAAAAGGGAGTGAAGAATTTTTCCAAAGTTACAATTTTAGCATTCTAATGAATTACATGACTAAAAATTAGAAAACAACATACCTTCA
Source organism: Pinus albicaulis (assembly GCA_034641835.2). Lineage (NCBI taxonomy): Eukaryota > Viridiplantae > Streptophyta > Pinopsida > Pinales > Pinaceae > Pinus > Pinus albicaulis. Next base: position 1,272,402,105 of record CM076575.1, on the reverse strand, counting down.
CTTACCTTAAATGTGGATGAGTTGTGTATGTGTGGTGGCTGAAAAATTCTGATCATATTCTTCTTCAAGTGGCTGAACAAGAGGAGTCATGGATAAAGAGATGAGATGACTTTTTATTGTTCCTACTAAAACTTGTTGAATCTGCTCCAAAATGCTGAAAATAATAGTCTTTATGTCTTCAAAACTCATTGGCACAATTCCTACTATGTGAAAAGATGTTCTGATGTCGAACATAGTAAGAAATTGTTGACTTAGTGGCCATTAATGGATGCCACTAGTCAACACAAGAACTCTCACCATTGATGACAATGAGAGTCAAGATGCCCAAACACATCTTGCAAGGTACGAATGATTTTGCTGATGTCGAGTCACCTAGAAGATCTGACGAACAAGAGAAATTAATGTATTCCCATTGTTTGTCAGCATGAGAACTTGCCATTAAGGTATGCAAGCCTCAAGGTGTTTTTACAAAGAACTTAGACTCAAAGGACTATGGACTCAATAATTTGCATTGCAGTAGAGCTTATTTGCGGAATGAAAATGACATGAAATGGAAAATGAAAATGGAAGATGGCAATGGAGAGTAGAAATGGAAATGGGCAATAAGTATGTGAATGAGAAATGGCAATGGGAAATACGCATGTGAATGAGTCTCTTGCTTTTATTTGTGGGTTATGAATGGACAAGAGGAAATGGAAAGTGGATGTGAATGTAAATGGAAAACATGAAGTGAAATGAGGTGAATGGTTTATTATGAGGTATGGATGTGATGGAGACAATAGTATCTGAAAGTTTTTCAAGTGTTTGGATATGATTTTGCATCAACATATTTCCTCCTTTTTGTTGTTGATCATCCTCTTATGAAACAAATTGTTCTCTTAGAGAGACACCATTCTCTTGTAGTCATTTGTCCTTCCTCCTGGAACCTGCAAAAAAAACTAATACTTCTTCTGCAATGGAATGTAAGATTATCAAAGGAAGAGAGGTGATCAATCTCTCTAGTTATGATATTTACACACAAAACTAAGAATTTGTATTAATGAAATAAGTTCTTAAAGGAAAAATCAAAAGAATTTATACCTGTTTTGGAATTAGTGCCTCAAGTTGAATGTATCTTCTTTTCAGCAATTTATTTCATTATTTACCATTTCAAACTCTAATGATGGATTTCTCATTGTGTAGATCTTGTTGAGACCTTTCCAACGATACTTAAATCATCAAAATCTGATTTTGTATGAGAAAGTTAGGCTGATTTGAACAATGAGGTTTTTCAGCTGCGGAATTGGAGAACAGTTGCGGAATTGGACTTTATCTGCGGAATTGGAGAACAGCTGCGGAATTGGACTTTAGCTGCGGAATTGAACTTTAGCTGCAGAATGTCGACGGTTTCTGTAGCTAAAAATCTTGAATAAAAAGTTAGCCATTCATCTTTCATCATCAGTCCAAAATTAATCAATACCTTCAGAAAAACGAGCAAATAACTTATTCATTTCATTGATTCAAAATTTTTGTTTTTTTTTTTGTTTTTTTTAAATAACAAAATTGAAAAAGAAAAATGCAATTTTTTATTTATTTATTTAAAAAAATAATAATAATAACAAAATTGAAAAATACAATTTTATTTTTTTTAATATTATATATGTTATATTTTAAAATATATACAGATATAATTTTATTAAACCGGTATGTAAACACTCTACAGAAATAAGAAATGAGAACAACGCTACCCAAAGTGTGCAAGCAATGTAAATGAGACAAGCTTGTTGAAAAAAATAAATAGACCGCTCGCCAGCTTTGGTTAAAATCATCGCGAAGAATGCAGACAATACCATCAAGTGGATTGTGTATTCCAGGATATTTTAGCCCAAATGATAAATCATGAATTACATGGCTCACATTAACATGATTTGCATCCTCAAATATCTGTTAAGCAACAATAATATTCAAGCCGTGCACCTAAATGTGGAAATTTCCAGCAACCCTTTGAACATCAAAGACCCGACATCCTTTACCATCATAAATCATGTGGAATGTGGTTGTATGCCACGATAAGACTTTGATTTTGACTGAAATTCTTCTTCTTGATATCAGGAAACCGAATGATGGGTGAAATCAATGCAGAGTGCCGTTCAAACTCTCCACTGTGCAAACAGAAAACCGTTTTTCCTCACGTGGCAGGCAAAAATGTCCTTCAAAGAACTGAGAAATTCTCCCAGACCGCCACGAATTTCTTAAAACGGTTTCTAGGTTATCTAATTGACCACGTTAGCGAAAAAACCCATGTCGTGGATTTTCAAAATTCATCCTAAATCGTTCAGAAAATGCATTTCAAATTGACGTGTTAAAAACAGTTGCGTTTCTGGAGATGCTGTAACAAAATCATTTTTCTCTGTTTTGCGTTTTTCTGTTTGTCTTGAATCTGCCATGCTTAAGAAGCGCAATTTATCCAGTGCATCACTAGCATTACTGACTAACTCACGGAGAAATACTTCCTTGGGGTTGTACAAGCTGTGTACTATCAAATCCAAAAGGCGACTAACCTCTGCTTGATACTCATGTTTTTTTTCGACGGATTAGTCTGTTGTTTCCTGTTGTGCTGTTGTGGTTTCATACCTAGCGATGCCAGGTATTGTTTGTGTTATCTTCAAGTTTGAAGCAGCAGAAAAACCAGCTGTCTGCTCATGGTTTAGTAATCTTGATTTCCCAGTGCGACATAACTCCAAAGAGGTAAATGGCCGTGAAAGGCAGTGGGCTGTTTCGTTTTGTTTACAAACGAACCATGAGCAGCAGTTTTGGAACGGGGATCTTTTTGAAGGGACTCATCCGGTTTTCATCAGGTTTGTGGAGTGCTGGACAGCATTGCAGATTTTGCAAAGGTTGGATCTGCTTCTTTGGTTTCGTTTTACAATGGCCATCTCATTTTGTTTATTGATTTGTTTTTGTTTTGTTTTGTTGTTGTTTTTTTTTTTTTTTTTTTAAATTTGTTTTTGTTAATAAAACTACATGTTATATTTTTAAAAGTTAAAAATATACATATATGTTTTAATAAACAAAATGATTTTTATTTATTTATTTATTTGTTTTATTAATAAAATTACACATGTTAAATTTTGAAAAATTAAAAATATGCATATGTAATTTACTAAACAAAACAATTTATTGAATTTTTTTTTTTTTTTTTAAATGATTTGTTATTAAAATTATATATATATTTTCAAAAATAAAAATATACATATATCTTAGTAACAAAACAATTTAATTTTTTTTTTTAATTGATTTGTTTAATAAAATTATGTATGTTATATTTTCAAAAATTTAAAAATACACATATATATTCATTAAACAAAACAATTTATTGAAATCAAAGTTTTTCATGAAAACATTTTTTTTTTTTTTTTAAATTGTTGAATCAATTGAAATGATGAAGTTTTATTTTGTCTCCTCTTTTTTTTTTCTTTTTTTTTCACATAACAATTCTTTTTCTGATCCTCCAGATCACACAAAGTGCAAGAGGAGAGCATACTCAAGAATTATTAAATTTTTTTTACATAACAATCCTTTTTCTGATCCTCCAGATCACACAAAGTGCAGGAGGAGAGCATACTCAAGAATTATTAATTTTTTTTTTTAGATGTAAGAAATAAGGCTACCTAGTTACACTTCCCCGGCAACGGCGCCAAAATGTTTGGTCAATTTAGTGTGTCCTAAATTACTAACATAAATTATCAACCAGGGATTCGTAAGCTGACGAAGTGTGGCGCACTATATGTGCAAGATAACCTATCTCTTACTTTTTGTCGTTTTTGGATTTTTATTGATCTTGGTTGGTTTCCTAATGTGAGATGGAAATTCTAAAAGAAAAGTATGGTTATGAATATTCAAGGCAATGATGTCCTTTATAATGATTTACCAAACTTCAAACTTAAAAAGGAATTTGAAACATACAATGACAAAACTTGAAAGGAAATGAAAATGTGCTACTAGCCTAATAAATCAAACAGTGAACTATTGAGCATGAAAACCAAATTATCCTTGCTGCTGTCTAAACACAAAAGAAACTATGCTTAAAGAAATCCAAGAATTGCAACAAAGTAAATCAAATTACATCAACTTATATTCTGATCCCTCGCCATTAGTCCAGCTATGGCTTTCGGAGGTAACCATAAACAACTTGAGCAATCTGATATCTAATTTGCAGAAAAAGAAACTAATATCAAACTACACACTCATACTTCAATCCCTCACCATCAGTCTAGCTGTGGCTTTCGGAGGTAACTGAAAATGACATGAACAATTTAATATATCTAACTTGCAGAAAGTAAACTAATATCAAACTACACACTCATACTTCAATCCCTCACCATCAGTCCAGCTGTGGCTTTCGGAGGTAACTGAAAATGACATGAGCAATTTAATATATCTAACTTGCAGAAAGTAAACTAATATCAAACTACAAACTCATACTTCAATCCCTCACCATCAGTCCAGCTGTGGCTTTCGGAGGTAACTGAAAATGACATGAGCAGCGTAATATATCTAAATCTAACTACTGAAACAAATGTGCAAGACTGAAATAAACAAAGCAGTGCTGGAATTAAACAAAAAGTAAATTAGCAACAAAACAATATTGATTCCATGTCATTAGTCAAAAGATATGCAAATGCCCGGGCTGCCATGAAAAATTATGCTAAAAACTATGATTTCAGAAAGCAATCTAAGTAAGGAAATATGACAAAACAGAATTGAAAGCAACTTATCTAGAAAACATGTAAAAGCCTCCTTGGATAGCAAGGGCCCTCTGATACCAATTTGGTGAATTCCTTCAGCTCCTTAAAGTTGTAATAAAAAAAACATCAAAGAACTGAATTTCTCTATTAAAAAGAACTCACAAATCTACATCCCATTCCATCTTGAACTTTGTTACAAAATACTTCTCTACTACTTTTTCATTACTTCCTCATTACCTATGATAGGAGAAAGCTTCTCCTATTTATACAAAATATGAGGAGACATCTCATTAATGGAAGTCCATGAATCTCTCCCTCCATCTCTAGAGTTACAATCAAAATAGGAAATGATAAGACACATGTCTTTCTAGAGTTTTAACACAACTTGAGGAATGAGACATATATCCTCTTAGAGTTTCAATACAACAAGGAAGTGAGACACATATCCTCTTGATCCCATAATCTTCTCCAACCAAATTCGAATTTGGCCTTAGAGTGCCACATAAGGGTCTTCTAGAAGTCTCATTTTTACCTACACATGTCACAAAACTCATAACACATATATAGATATATGAAACTATGTTAATTTTCTAGTTTCTAATCATAAATTCACTTAAAATACATAAAATAAATAACTTTGGAAAACAAGGATCATAACCCATATATTTATGAAAATGGTTACTTGATGTAGGGTTTTAAGTCAAATGGTTATGAAATAAGAGCTAAATGGTTATGACATAATGGAAATATGTATGAATATGGAAGACACTTTTGAGACTCAACAGCATTTCTTAATTTGTATTTGGAACAATGGACGTCGGTACGTACTCTATCTGTTGCTTTACTATTCTACATACCGCTATTTCACTTTCTTATAGATGCCTTGGGCATATTTGGATGCTTTCTCAGATTGTCGATAATCTCCATGTGGACCGTTACTGGGTTTTATATCAAGTCGCTGTATGTGACATGGGGTATTTTTCTATCATTGTCTGGGGTGGGACTTCCACTTTTCTGGATGGATATTTTGGTTCCAATCTTAAGATGTGAAAATGTAATGACTTCATGGACTATTTTACTTCATACAATATATTCAAAACATCGTTTTTTCTCTTGTGAAAAAAAAAATGATTAATGTTTATCACTCTGCCTTCAAAACTAGCGATGCTGGTCTATGTTGTTGGTTTATTGATATGGTATGATGGTCTTTTTATATTTTGGACATATCAAACTCCTCACATGATTAGCGTTTTTCCCTGTTGCAGGATTTTGGGTACTTTAATTTGTATTTGGAACAATGGACGTCGGTACTCTATCTGTTGCTTTACTATTCTACACACTGCTATTTCACTTTCTTATAGATGCCTCGGGCATATTTGGATGTTTTCTCAGATTGTCGATAATCTCCATGTGGACCGTTACTGGGTTTTATATCAAGTCCCTGTATGTGACATGGGGTATTTTTCTATCACTGTCTCGGGTGGGACTTCCACTTTTCTGGATGGATATTTGGGTTTCAATCTTCAGATGTGAAAATGTAATGATTTCATGGACTGTTTTACTTCATATAATATATTCAAAACAACGTTTTTTCTCTTGTGAAAAAAAAAAATGATTAATGTTTATCACTCTGCCTTCAAAACTAGCGATGCTGGTCTATGTTGCTGGTTTATTGATATGGTCTGATGGTATTTTTATATTTTGGACATATCACACTCCTCACATGATTAGCGTTTTTCTCTATTGTAGGATTTTGGGTACTTTAATTTGTATTTGGAACAATGAACGTCGGTACTCTATCTGTTGCTTTACTATTCTACATACTGCTATTTCACTTTCTTATAGATGCCTCGGGCATATTTGGATGCTTTCTCAGATTGTCGATAATCTCCATGTGGACCGTTATTGGGTTTTATATCAAGTCCCCGTATGTGACATGGGGTATTTTTCTATCACTGTTTGGGGTGGGACTTCCACTTTTCTGGATGGATATTTGGGTTCCAATCTTCAGATGTGAAAATGTAATGACTTCATGGACTGTTTTACTTCATATAATATATTCAAAACAACGTTTTTTCTCTTGTGAAGAAAAAATGATTAATGTTTATCACTCTGCCTTCAAAACTAGCGATGCTGGTCTATGTTGCTGGTTTATTGATATGGTCTGATGGTCTTTTTATATTTTGGACATATCACACTCCTCACATGATTAGCGTTTTTCTCCGTTCAAGGATTTTGGGTACTTTAATTTGTATTTGGAACAATGGACGTCGGTACTCTATCTGTTGTTTTACTATTCTACATACTGTTATTTCACTTTCTTATAGATGCCTCGGGCATATTTGGATGCTTTCTCAGATTTGTCGATAATCTCCATGTGGACCGTTACTGGGTTTTATATCAAGTCCCTATATGTGACATGGGGTATTTTTCTATCACTGTCTGGGGTGGGACTTCCACATTTCTAGATGGATATTTGGGTTCCAATCTTCAGATGTGAAAATGTAATGACTTCATGGACTGCTTTACTTCATATAATATATTCAAAACAGCATTTCTCGTCTTTTAAAGTTTTAATTTTTTTTTTTTAATTGAACCCTCCGTCTGTCTACCGACGCCTTGTAGACGTCGGAACTGCGACAACCTAGAAATGTCGGAAGAGAGACAGTATAAAAATGTCGGACCACATTTAGTCGGAATTGCGACAGATTAAAACCGTTTTAAGAGTTTAATATTCAATCGTTTAAGAGTGACGCCCAAACGTTGATCATATCGTCAAGACGCGACACATCTTGCTCGTCGGAAGAACGACGCCCAAAACGTCGAACTACATATCGTCGAACTATTATATCTTACGACGTTGGAGGGTGGAGAAGAGTGACGCCCAAAACGTCGCATCATCAAGCAGGTATTCAATTGGCACCACGGCAAGCTGCCGAAGAGTGATTGCCCAAATGGTTTAACCACATTTCATCGAAGTGCATAGCTTACAAACGCTGAGGCGCTGACGGCGGCTTGTGAGACGTCAAGAAAGGACGCTTGTCTCGGTTATTTAAGAAGTAAACATAGTGCTAATAATGATTATTCATGGGGCTTACGACGCATGACAAACCACGGCATGACAAACCACGGTTTTTCCACCCTCGAATTGTCGCTCTTGCGATGACTATGTGTCGGAATAGTGACGAATTGGCCATCGAAATTTCTGCCAAATTTTCTAGTGGCAATTTTCAGGGATAACGGTCATGAGAATGAAGGTTTATGAGTATTGCAGAATGATGAGTATTCAGTTGTTGAATTCTCTTGAACATATCGTTGACACTGAGATGAGTTGGAAGTATTGACCCAAAACCGAAGTGAAGGTATGATGAACCATAGGTATGAATGAACCGTCAAGAAGATTACCCAACCCAAAAAGTCACGAACATAAAGTGAAGTGTCATGTTCAAGTGCGACCTGCTACCGTAAAGAATTCTGCTCACTTTTCCCAAATTTTCCCTGGTCATTTGTTGACCAGTACCTCTTTATTTCTTAACAAGCTTAATGAGGATAACATTTTCCTGATCTATAATTCAACCCTTCGGGCGAATAAAGTACTGCTGTTTAATAATTTAATGAGTCTAGCAATGAATTGAACTCGATTATTGCCATGATCAACAAGCCCGTCGCTATTTTATGTTTTAACGATTTTAATGACAGTGACAGCCCGATCCTTTTTCATATTTAGGGAGTATGAAAAAGAGGATGAAAGAAAACTCCATAAGCATTTTTTCATAAATTTGTTGCTCAGATCCGAAAAAGTGTAAAATAATATCTAAGAGAACCTCTTTAGCCATGTTATACCAAGGTATTCATTTTTCGTAAATAATCTATCTCAGCCCGGAAAAGGGTTAAACTTATACTGAGTAGATATCAATTCATTTACTTTTATGAGCTCAAAAATACAGGTGCTCGACAATCTTTTCACATTATCAGAGTATGAAAAGAGATGAAATAAGACTCCAGGGGTTCCTTTTTCACTGTTATCAAAGCTCGGAAGAGAGATAAAAGTGCGCTTCAAATCCTTTTTTGTTTTTAACAAAGCTCGAAAAATAAGGATAAAACTATGCTTTGTGGTCAAATCATTCTTGAAATAAATCTACACGACTAATATGTTCATCAGTTGTAAAACATGTTCAAAACAACATCAAATGGATTAAAAATACCTGTTTCATGATAAAAATATAATAAAACCATAGTCAGAGCAATAAACATTCATTGCAAACAATTAAATGACTAAATAAAAAGAGTTTTATTATTCATTTTTACCATTCACTAGTTACCATTTTCATTTTGGAGCTCTAAACTGGTTTTTTCCAACAAACTTCAACTGTTGATTGCATGCAATTAGAAAGAATGTTTTGAATGCCCCCTGCAAGAGAAGATTCCCCCCAAGATTCATTTCATTCACCTAAGTAAACTACGGGTTACTAATAGCTGGATGGAATGAAGGTTCATTTACGAGATCAAATGGAAGACTCATCGTAATTAGGAGAGGATTTGTTTCATTTTTTAGCGAGCTTGAAAAAGGAAAAGAACTATGCTCATGACTTGTTTCATTTTTTAACGAGGTTGACACAGTAAAATAACTATCCTCATAGGCACTTGTTTCATTTTTTAACGAGTTTGACACAAGAAAAAATAACTATCCTCATAATCTATTTCATTTTTTAACGAGGTTGACACAGTAAAAGAACCACCCTCATAACCTGTTTCATTTTTTAATGAGGTTGACATAGTAAAAGAACCATCCTCATGGCACTTGTTTCATTTTTTAATGAGGTTGACACAAGAAAAAGAACTATCCTCATAACCTGATTAAATTTTTAACAAGGTTGACATAGGAAAAGAACCATCCTCATTGTGCAGTTGGACTAGTGAGTGTGTGTTGGAAAAGACGTAGTCTAACGGCGTCATCATTTAAGGAGCTTGATGAGCACCACAAATGATAATTTATAACATATGTTGATGGGTCTTCTCCAGGGTTTTCATTGAATTTTGGAATTTCAGAGGGTAATTTTTGTGAAATCACTGGCCACCAAGGAGAATAACTAATGGGACAAGCTTGATATTGCACTGAAGATGTGAATAAGGGATCAAGCCATTTAGTAATCATAAGGGAGGAACCAGATAGGATTCCAAATGATGACATGGGTGAATTCAATGGAAAACACATTGAAGATGAAGCAACAATAGATGTTGTCACAACTGTAATAAATGGTTCATTCTGGGATGTTATCTCAGCCATGGTCAAATGACCCAGTGTATACCCTATAGAATCTATGGGAACTCGTAGTGAAACAGGATCAAAAAAATCAGAGCAAGGTGATTAAGGAAAAGATTCATACAAGTAAAGCTCCTACCGAAAATGAGTTGGAGTTAAAGGTGTCTCGTCTTGTGGTATTTCTTCAATCAAAATCAAACCAGGTGGAAGAACTTCGCCGTCAGGCCCAAAGTATATTTCAGGTGGTTGACTGTGCAATATGGGAGACTCAATGGATACAATAGATTCTGGAGTGACCAATACAGGAACAAATTCCAGTTGTTCGACTTCGGGATCACAATTTTCTCCACTTACGGAATATAACAATTGAAATATAAGAGGATGATAGACCCTATTTCATTGGTCTTGGGGATGATGTCCAGGCTGACCAATAACAACTGCCCCTTAAAGCACAATGGGATTCGGATCAACTTCCAGTTGAACAAAGTCGGGTTCGGGAGGTATGGTCTCACTGATTGGATGGATCGTGACCATGGGTAGCTATTAAGACTCTGTTTCGACAATAGTAGACAAACCGAGATGTGTAGAAATAACTTGAGCTAACTCTGGTTTATGGGAAGATGATGTTTCACTAGAGGTACAATTTTTTCTTGATTCGGCAGATCGTGATTGCCTTCCCCTACCAAAAGTAACTTCTGGTGGTAAAGGTGGTTTTAATGCTAATATACGTGAACGACAAGGGAAAGAATTTTGTTCTTCCATGATTATTGATTTATTTTAACCAAAAAAAAATAAAAATAAATAAAAGGGTAATGCTAGGAAAAAGGGTTTACCAAGAAATTGTGAATTACAGAATACCTCCTGGCGAACTAAGAAGTACAGGAAGGCAATCTCCCCAAATGTTGTGTTTGGTGTATCACAATTTACAAGGTGGCCGAATCGATTCACTATGGATGGATAGCAACCTAAAGTTGTCCTCCCAAATATACCCAAAGGTACGTGGAGGCCCAAGTCCGTATTAGCACTGTCTGATGTGAAACCGCACAGTGAGAGCACCCCTTTATACCTTTCGTATTGTAACACCACCCAATATACCCAAAAGTACGTGGATGAGCTACGATATACTTACGTACGTGGACTAAGGTATCACACTTGGAATGTATCGCAGACAATTAACGACAACTGTTATGTTTTACGATGCCATAACACGTCTCTAGCCTAGACCTTCTAAATGTTATTGTTATGGTTCCAATTCTTTGTTAGATAAATTGAGATAAATTTTAAGTTGATATTGTTTATCAATTTTCCTTTCAAAATTTCACTGCGATGATGTATTGGAAATTCCTAAAATGCAAACTAAGAATGATAAGAAATCTTTCACTTTTAGTTTTTCAATGAAAATCCTAGCTACTAAAGGGAAAGAGCAATCAATTTGAGAGAAAACAAATCAAATAGAACAAACTAAATGCAAATTTCGTAATTGTTCCTTTTGCAAATCACACAATCCACTATATGCATTGCAGGTTTTTCTTTTTAGTCCCTTTAATGTGAATGCAGAAGATGAAACTAAGTGCACTAAATCAATAAAAACAAATGCCTTTTACTTTTGAGAAATGAGGAATATAAACAACAATTTCTCTTTTGAAGGAAAAGTGAGGAATTTAACAACAATTTCTCCTATCAGGAAACGAAGAATTTACGACAATTTCCTTTTTCAAAAGAAAATGGATCTAATGCGACAATAAAAATACTTTGAAATTAATTTTCCAATGATAAAGAAAAATGCTTTAAACAAACATTGAACAATTTTTTCTTTCAAAGGAGGAAGAGGTAGATAAGATCACTGGTCAATATGAGGCTCAGAATTTTCAAAACACAACAGAGAACAAACTGAAACAAATTGCAATGACAAACTCAATGGAATTTGTATGGTTTCAGGAGGCAACGCAGTCTCTAAAGAGAGAGTGCTTTGCAACATGGGCCTGAAAGGGAGATAGTGCTATGCAAAGCACTGTGTCCTGTCCAAGAGTGCGTTGGGCGCAGTGCACAATGAAAAACACAGCTGTCTAACACACTTATAATTCAAATTTGGATTTCAAAAAACCTAATCTTAGTGAGTAACAACTACTAGGTGAATAAACAGAGAAAATCAGAGGTTAAAACACCTAGGATGAAGGGTAAACTCCCCAGTGGAGTCGCCAATTTGTTATGCAGAATTATGAATTACGGATAAATCTTTCTTCCCTAGACATGTGCTAATCTAGAACAACAGGTCAAATGCTTTACGATAATCTTTCCTAACTATAAACAGACACACAGAATGAAACAAGAAGCTTACTTGGAGTCCAAGCACTTCCAAAATTTCCATCTGTCACTTTTGTTGTAGCTTCGAATTCCAGCTGGCTGTGCAAAATATTTCCTGCAAGAATGAACACTAAAATGAAAGAGATAGCAATAATACATATGTCTATTCAAGTGTTAATCCTCAATTTAAATTCCACCTGCATTTCTCTACTCAGGAATTATTATCTCTTACACATGCAAGGAACTAGGGCATCATTTTGTTACAGAAAGATCAAAATTTCAATCATCATAAAAAGTTGAATTTTGGATTCAAAAATTCAAGTGTGGAAGCCAAGTTACCAAGGAAGAAGAAAATATTTAATGAAGGAAAATGAAGACTTCACTCACCATATTTCATCCACACATGCAAGCTAGGGTTTCTAGAATAAGGCTGAAAATTGCAGTAAAAAGTTGTAGGCCTGAACATGTGAACAAAGAGAAGTTACATTAGTTTTGATTAGTTTGACTTTGTGAAATATAAACTCATCAAAAAGAAAATTTGACTTGGTCTTGGTCTTTGTTCTAAGTGTCTTGGAATTTTCCATTTGAATATTCTATAAGAAGAGAAGAATTCTTGTGGGTTTTGCTCTCTAGGAGAGGTTTTGGCCTTGGCTAGGAACCTATATCTTGTGTCCTTGTTCTATTTATCTTCATAGTTTGGTACATTTTTAATGATGCGAATATTATAATAATAAAGCTAGATAGAAGCTAATTACAATTACACCAAGTTTAAATAAAAGAACATCACAAGTAGTTATAAAGTATAGAGAAATTATTCTAATCTAGATGCATTTGATTTTGTAGGAAATCCACATAGATTCAACTGATCTTGTAATATGCTAAAACAAAATACTTGAATATATTCTACAAATTTCGGAAACCAATTACGATCGTACAATCACATGAACAAGAAAGAGAAATAATTTCAATCACATAACACAAAGATGTATCTGGGGAAAGCCTTAGTTAAAAACCCCACTATCTGTATATTGCATTAACTCAAGAATATGAAACAATATAATTTTTCTCTCAAGCTTGAGAGCTCTCTACATTATCTCTGAGTGTCTCACTCTGATATGAGAATATTTGGTCCAATACTTAATCAATTCATTTCCCCTGTATGCCTAGCCTTGCTCACACATTCCTGAGGGAATTGAGCCCCTATTAATTAGGAAATCCTAACAAATTAATTGCACAATACATCCAAGGCATCCTGATGACCTTATGCATGACCTATACAATTTTCCAATTATACAACCGATATTTTACTTCCCTTTAACTCCAATCTCAATTGGTCCTTCCTTAGAACAAACATGCAACAACTATTTATAGAAAATTATCGGTTATTTGATTTATCACTGCATGTGAATTAAATAATATTTAATCCCTGGACCCCTCACTAAATCATATATCAGTTAGAACTAGTTAAACTGATTTTAACTCAAATAATTAAGTTAAACAATTACATCTCAAAATAAATTGTAACTAAACCCCTAAAACTTAGACTGAACTCTACATGCCTCCAGTTTCATCCCCAAATCGAATTGACTGAGCTAACTAAGTCTTCCTAACTTAGTTAACTCATACAAGTTGTCATTTGACGTGGAATTACAATTTCCTTCTAATTTAATTAAGGGAAAATTAAATTAGGTGCCTCTTCTTGTTTCCAATTTCAACACTCCCTCTAAAAAATAAAGGGATTGTCTGCTACCCCGATCCTACCTCTATGGAACTAGAATTTTCCTCTTGACAGTGCTTTCGTCAAGATTTCTGCATCCTGCTCCTCCGTGGGAATTTACTTTAATGACATAATTTGCCTCTACACTCAATATCTGTGATGGTGATATTGGATATTAATATGCTTTGACCTGTCATGAAAAACTAGATTAAACAAGATTTTGATGCAAATTTGGTTATCATAATAAATCACCATCAGATCCATTGTTGTGAAACCAGCTCCAAAAATAGAAGAAAAGAGATATCAACGCCTTAGAAATAAGCCATTTCAAGGGGGTAACCTCCAATACATTACATGAATGAACAATTCTTGGATGATACGAATAACCAAAACCTCCTTCTATATATAGGAGTCCATGGGGCCATAATGTAATCCTAGTGGGACCACAACGTAATCCTAGCCGGCCTAACAATAATAATTTAAGGGCACAATAATAAAAATATTTGGGTTACAGGGGTACAATAATAACAATAAGGGGGGCTACACTAACATAATAAGGGACTACACTATTAATATAGGGACCTAACATTCCCGTCTCCTTTAAACAAGTGTTGTCCTCAATGCTTCAATAGCTCCGGGTGCTTTTGTATAAAATTCTCATTCTCCCATGTAGAATCTTCAATGGGTAAGTTCTTCCATTTGATGAGATACTTTGAAATTGATCGATTTCGTAGTTGTCGAGTTTTTGTTTCCGCGATTGCTTCAGGTTTGAATATGGTTTTTCCTTCCTCATCAAGTTCTCAAAATATTGTTTGAACTAGAAGTTTGTCCCCTATAACCTTTTTTAAGCATGAAACATGGAAAATTGGATGCACTCGCGAAGAAGCAGGAACCTCCAATTTGTATGCCATAGTACCAATCTTTTGCAAAACCTTGTAAGGACCATAGTACTTTGGCGATAATTTATTATCCTTATTAGCTTGCTTGAGGGACATTTGTTTGTATGGTTGTAGCCATAAAAATACCTAGTCTCCCACATCAAAACTTCTCTCACTACGATGTTGATCTGCCTGTTGTTTCATTCGATTTTGTGCCAAATTTAGGTTATCATTTAAGAGTTGGAGAACTTCTTGTTGATGCTCGATGTGATCCTCCTCTGCTTGAACCCTAGAATTTTTTCTTAAAAAAGATGTGATGGATGGTGGATGATATCCATAAAGTGCCATAAATGGGGTCATTTTTGCTGTAGTATGGAAGGAAGTGTTATACCACCATTCAGCGAGAGGTAACCACTTGACCCATTGTGCTTGCTTATTAGATACAAAAAAACGCAGATATCCTTCCAAACATTTATTCACTATCTCTGTTTGACCATCGGATTGAGGATGATAAGATGAGCTATGAACTAGTTGAGTACCCAAAAAAGAAAATAATTCCATCCAAAAATTTCCTGTAAAAATGGGATCTCTATCACTTACAATAATCTTCGGGTTTCCATGTAGATTTTGAATTGTTTCCATAAATGTGGTAGCAATTGTACTCGCTTTAAACGGATGAGATAATGCACAAAAGTGTTCATACTTGGTAAGTCTATCAACTACCACCATGATGACGCTCTTTCCTTTAGACTTAGGTAAACATGTGATAAAATCCATTGAAATATCCTCCCAACGTTGACTTGGAATGGATAAAAGTTGTAGAAGACCCGGGGTCTTAATTGTCTCAACTTTATTTTGCTGGCAAACCAAACATTCTGCCACAAAATTTTGAATATCATATTTAAGGCCATCCCAAACAAATTCTTTCTTCACCGTGTGGCAAGTTTTTAAAAATCCCGAGTGTCCTCCTAAAGGAGAAGTGTGCAATTCCAAAAGAATATTTTGTTTTAGTTTGGAATTCTTGCAAATATATAAGCGATCTTTGTACCATAAGGAATCATTTTTCCAACTAAATGTATTAGATGTACTAGGATCTTGCTGCAACTTTTGAATGAGAGTCCACACTTCTTCATCCTTCTTCCATTCATCCCTTGCTTCGGTTATGCAATCTGGTTGGATAATTGAAATGGCACAAAGAAATGCTTCCACCTCTTCATCCTTTCTTGAGAGTGCATCTGCAACAACATTTAGCTTCCCTTTTTTGTAGACAATTTCAAAGTCATAACCCAACATCTTTGTGACCCATTTTTGCTGCTCTTCTAAAGATAGTCTTTGTTCCAAAAATTATTTAAGACTATCATGATCAGTTTTTACCTTGAAGTGTCTTCCCATTAGGTAAGGTCTCCATTTATTTAGTGCATGTAGTATTGCCAGCATTTCCTTCTCATAAACATCCTTTTGTAAATACTTTCCTTTGATTGAACGGCTTTCAAAAGAAATGGGTCTTCTTTCTTGCATTAAAACAACACCAATTCCATTTCCTGAGGCATCACATTCCACAATAAAGGTTTTTGTGAAGTCCGGCATAGCTAAGACTGGTGCTAGGCACATTACTTCTTTAAGATGTTCAAAGGCCTTATTTGCTTCAGGAGTCCATGAAAATTCATCTTTCTTCAATAGTGTTGTTAGAGGTGCTACTATTATCCCATAATTCTTAACAAACTTGCGATAATACCCTGTTAACCCGAGAAATTTGCACAACTGCTTTATGGTTGTGGGGACTTTCCATTCCTTAATGGCTTTAATTTTGTTAGGGTCTATCTTAAAACCCTCGTGAGATACAATATGACCTAGATATTCCACCTCTTGTACTCCAAAGAAACATTTGGATGTTTTTGCATATAATTTTTTCTCCTCCAATAGTTTCAGCACCCTGTTGTTGAGCATTGGAAAAGGTATGCATTTGCCATGTATTTCTTTATCTTTTTCCTTTAATCATGACTCCTTTATATTCTAGAATGATAATATATTGAAGAATCACAATAGAATTGAGGAGATTAGTGCTTATTGCGAAATTAACTAAAGATTGTCTTTTCTTCTATATAGAAACTAAATGAAGTGGGAAGCCACTATTTGTAAGGAAAATATAAGGTAAGTGTAACTGTTATCCCTTCAAAAAAAGGTCATAGCCAGACAAGAAGATCAAGATCGGAGCACACAGTCAAAGTAAAGAAAGGAATAGCACGGCACCAGTGCAAGAAGACAAAACGATAGCCGGAGAAGGAAGATAGAGCAAATCCCTCAGGATCTCTCGATCCTAAGGGATCGCTGCTCAAAGTTATTTGTACTTCTTGTTTCCTTCGCTAGCTGTTATAAAATAACATCACTTGTAGAAATCAGGGGAAAGAGACATCTTATGATTATTCAGATTTCCTTTTGTAATTTCAGGATTGTTCATCGACTCTTGTTAATTAAAACAGAGTACGATTACTTGTAAACTCTACTACATATGATTAATACATAAATCCGGTTGTCGTTCCATTATTTGATACTGGAGTAGTTCAGCGGTGCTTCACTAGAGGCTAAGGGCTTGGCCCTAGTGGATCCACTTGCTATTTGTACCTTTATTTTCCAATTCCAGTCGTGTGATGGTTTGCATTAGTTTTCATTTCCTTTAAACCACATTTCTTCATATTTACCTTAGTTTATAGCTTACTGTTTAATGATTTATGAAATTGGTGTGTTGCATCAGTGAATCGCGTTGTCGTTCCTTTCCACACAACAAGAGTATTTATTCCTTTATAATTAGTATTGTTATGCTTTGTAGATACAGAGCTTGGGTATTCAAGATTGTTGTTCATTTCCATTCATAGATTGTTGTTCATTACCATTAGAGAGAGTTTGTTGTTCATTTCCATTAATAGATTTGATGTTCATTCCTGTTAATTAACTTTACTGTTTATTCCTTTTTGCAAGAGTTTGGTTTTGATTTGGAGTGTTATTACAAAAATCTTGTTTAGTCTATTTTCACCTGCAACGTTAGTGATTTAACACAGTTACCATTTCCATTTAATTGCTTTAGTGTGGAATGCAAGATCATCAACTGTAAAGGACACTGGTTATTACTGCCTACGTTCTCAAATTGATTACCTTGTCTATATTTGATTTCATTTATATCAGTTGACAGAGGAAAGAGTTATCACTACTGCATCCTTGATTGATGATTGTTGAGTGATTGTTTGAACTACAAAACATTGAGTTTCATATTGTTGTAATTTGATTTCATTTTCAAGCATCCATTTACTCTTGTATTTAAGACACTGTAATGCACATTGAAGAGCATTACTCTTAGATTAAATTTCATCCTCAGACTGAGTACACTCTTGAGATAAAAAGTCGTACCTGTATTGATAATTAATGTAGGATAAATAGGAGTTAAATATACACCTTTTATACCTCAACATTTTGGCGTCGTTGCCAGGGAGAGTGTAGCTATTGAGAAAAGAGTGATGTATATTTTATTTTCTCTGCTAGGGAAGAACTAGGTATTAAAAATGGAAGGTAAGAACCTGCATATTGAGCAAGGAACATGCTCATTCATCTGCCCGCTTCACAGCAGAATTGAGTGAAAATTTAAGGTAGGAATGAATGCTTGCATTTTTTTTTTTTGAATGACTAGAAAATTTAAACAAAATGAAATTCCTCCCAGACTTGAAAAACCTAAGGGACCAGTGACCCTTGGGCGAACAAATTTTATCGACAACATCATTAAGAGAGCTGAATCTCAACCATTAGTAGGCCCTAGAAATATTGCTTCTAGACAACCTACTAGTTCCCTTCGGGTCACAGAATCACCATCTGTAGCTTTTGCTGAGGTGCATAGTCAAACAGAAGAGCAAGATTCTCAAGAAATTGAGAATTTTCGCCCAATCTCTTTACAAGAAGGGAACTCTAGTAATCTCTGCGAAGGGGAAGGAGAAACAGGGGAAATAGAAAAACCAGGATCCCCTCTTGAAGTAGTCCAAACACTAAGTAGCCCAGATAAGGGAAGTGTTGTCAAAATCATCCAAAACAAAGCTGAAGAACCTGAAGAACCAAAATCCTCTCGGATAATAGTTCAGCAAGGGACACTCATTATCCCAGACCAAGGAAGTGCTGTTAAGGTCATCCCTACTCCTTCTATTCAGTCTAGGAATAATTCCCTAGAAATCCCAAAAGGATATTGGCACATATTTGATCAAATGGCCCACAACCAACAACCACCCCAAACTTCTACACTACAATATCCCATTGTGGACACTACAGTTAATGCACCAATGAAGGCCATTCTTCTCCAGCATATTCCTAGATTCCATGGCTTAACATCGGAAGATCCAGATGCATTTCTATTTGAATTCGATGTATTATGCATAGGGTATGACTATACCACCGATCCCCAAAAGTTAAAATTATTCCCCTCCACATTAAAAGGAGAAGATCTATGATGGTTTATGGGGTTAGGTGGAGGTGTTATAATGACTGGGATCAGATGAAAGCTACTTTTGTAAAGAAATATCAAGATTATTGTAGGTCCAAGGAATTAAAGGATGAAATATTTCAGATGACAGCAAAACCTAATGAAACATTGGAGGAATATGTAGAACGATTTCAATACAACCTCCAGAGATCACCTTATGCATATTTACCATTACCTGATAATGTGTTAAAAACTACATTAATTAAAGGGATGAAGGAACAATGGGTTGAAACATTAAATATCATGGGCAAAGGTGATATATATCAGGAAAATTTTGCTGACATTATTGATTTATGTATCAGGATTTCAAGAGGCAGCACAAGACTAAAACCAGCAGAACATGACATGATCACAAGGGATAGCAAGACCTGATCCGATGGAGGTATAACCCGAACAGAAATTGATGATATACTAGAAGATTTCAAAACTGATATTCTAGGGAATCTGACAACGCAGCTTGATATCATGCAAGCTAAACAAAAGCAAGTAGAAGCAAAACAAAATTTGGCAATATTATGCCCTAGATGCAGAAAGAAACAAAGACATAATGAGTGCCCATTGGATACAGCCCAAGTCTATGCCATCTGCACGAAATATCACTCTACAGAAAGTTTCCCCTCACTCCCGAGATTAAAAGCAGTCTACAAAGAAGTAGAAGAAGAAACAGAAACGGTATACCTACTCAATAAGCGCCGTCAATGGTAGCCACGAAAAACAGGTATGCCCATTGATCCATGCTCTTCTTTTCAGTCTCCTCAGTATAATGCTAAAAAATATAATGGAATGTGGAAAAATCAACCACCCTTTCCTAGTTGGTCATAACAGCCATTTCCTACACCACCATGGTCAAATCAAACAAATCAAACCAATTGGCCAAACTTTCCTTACTGTCCACCATTTTGGAAAAATAATACATATCCAACACAATGGTCCCCCTCCACCACACAGAGTCAGACCTGGCAGTTGAACTGGCAAAGATCTATGAATCAACCAGCTGGAATGCTTCCTCTCCCTCTACCTACACTGCCAGCACCATATACATTGCAACAAAATCCCCAGACCAACTTAAGACTGCAACTCCCAGCCCAACCCAACCCGAACCCTAATAATAGACCAGTTCAATCTGTTCAAATAATCGAAGCACTAGAACTAGAAACCGAGTTAAGGGAGTGCAACGACCTTCAACTAAGGTCTGGGTGCATAATAGAATAAGAGGGAGACAAAAATGTTCAAGTTGAAAATCTGTTACCTTTAGAACAAACACTACAAAATGAGAATGTGGTTACACAACAAAATCATGAGCAAGCAACCACCTCTTCTCCACCATTCCCAGAATGACTAATCATACCTCGTCCAATAGAACATCCTGATTTTAATCTTCTGGGAGAACTGAAAAAATTGTGTATAAAAATCCCACTCCTCCAAGCTATCCAAGATATTCCCATTTATGTAAATACCATAAAATAACTATGCATAAGAAATACAAATAGGAGAACAAAAACTAACCCAATTGTCCAAGTAGTTGGCACTCTATCTGACTTACTATCAGGAAGAGAAGCACCTGTAAAGTATGAGGACCCAGGAAATCCTATAGTTACAGTGTAAATCAATGAACAATCATTTCCAAATGCCTTAGTTGATTTGGGAGCTGTAGTTAATATCCTAACAACCACCACTTGCCAAAAACTTGGCATTACATCATTAGATCCAACAACAACCTTATTGGAATTGGCTGACCGATCGGTAGTCAAGCCAGAAGGCACACTACATGATGTAATGGTATTTGTAGAATCTTGGGAATACCCTGCCGACTTCCTGATTATTAACCCCAAAAACTAGCTAGATGGACACCCTTTAATCTTAGGTATACCTTGGCTGGAAACCGTTGATGCCTACATTGGCTGCCGGCAAGGCAACATGACTATAACTAGAGGGAGTTATGTCAAGAACTTAGCCTTATACCCTCTAGCCCAGCCAAGCCTAACAATAAAAAAAAACAAAGAGACAGCCTGTATCATACCTCATAGAAAACATTAGATCACCATTAACCATAGAAGATGCCCTCAACTTTAAATACCAAATAGAGGATGACATGATTAACAGTTTTATCAACCAACCAAAAACCAGATCCCATTTTCAATGTCACATGATCAAGGAAGCATTTGATAATGAAGAAGAAGAATATCCCCTGAAAGACATTCAAGAACAATCAATACCTACCACTTCTGTTTACAATAGCAAATATATAGAAATTGAGCCAGGAAAAACTCTGAATATTAACAAAAATTTGATTGTTGAACAAGATGAAAAATTGGTCCAAATATTGAAAAAATATAAGGGAGATTTTGCATGGGATTACCCGGACATGAAAGGAATTGATCCCCAATTATGTACACACCACATTTATACAAAAAAAGATGCTAGACCCATTCACCAACCCCAACGAAGATTAAACCCTCATCTTAAGGATATTGTAAAAGCTGAATTACAAAAAATTTTGGATGTCAACTTTGTTTATCCAATATCTGATAGCAAGTGGGTCTCTCCACTAGTAGTGGTGCCAAAGAAGAATGGAAAGTGGAGGATATGTGTAGACTACAAAGAACTAAACAAAGAAACCTAGAAAGACCACTTTCCCCTTCCTTTCATTAACTAGGTATTAGATACATTAGTAGGGAAGAAATTATTTTCTTTCTTAGATGGCTTCAGTGGATAAAATCAGATTCAGATTGCCCCTGAAGACCAAGATAAGACTACTTTTACCTTCCCTTGGGAGACATTTTCTTACAGGGTTTTACCCTTTGGTCTATGAAACGCCCCTGCCACATTTCAGAGGGCCATTCTCAACATCTTTTCAGATATAATAAATGAAGGGCTCGAAGTATATATGGATGATTTCACACCTTATGGAGATGATTTTGAGCCAGCATTAGAAACATTGGAAAAGGTGCTGCAAAGGTGTATTGACACCAGACTCTGCTTAAGCCATGAGAAGTGCCAAATGATGATGACCGAGGGACTCATCTTAGGTTATTATATCTAAGCATCTAGAATACAGGTAGACCCAGCTAAAATTCAGATACTTTTGTTAATACCTACTCCTACCACACAAATAGAGGTACGTAGCTTTCTCGGATTTTCTGGTTATTATAGAATATTTATAGAGCATTATTCTCAAATAGCTGCAACTCTATACGCACTAACAGGGAATGTTTATTTAATTGGATAGATAAATGTGACCATGCTTTTGAGGATCTGAAAAATCTTCTATCAACAGCCCCAGTGCTAAGGGGCCCAAATTGGGATTTGTCATTCCAAATTTCATCTGATGCCTCAGACACATCTATTGGAGCAGTCCTTGGGTAGGAAGAAGGAAAAAAACCATATGCAATTTATTATATTAGCAAGAATATATCTCCTACTAAATTAAACTATACTATGACCGAGAAATAATTTTTACCTATAATACATGTTGTAAATAAATTTAGACATTATATAATTGGGTATCCTATGGTTTTATATACAGATCACTCTGCCATAAAAATTTTAGCAAATAAACCTGTTACAAATGGTAGAGTAACAATATGGTTGATTCTATTGCAGGAATTTGACATCACAATAAAGGATAGAATGGGAAAAGAGAATCTTGTAGCTGATTTTATCTCACGAATGCCAAAACCGACAGACGCAACAGTAGTCGAAGATCAGTTCCCAGATGAACATTTATTTGTTATCACTACCAAAACCCCATGGTATGCTGATGTTGCAAATTATTTAGCAGTAGGTAAATTACCTAAGAATCTAACGCCCAATGAACGAAAACATATAGTACAGTGCAGTACCCGATTCTCTTGGATTGGGGGTTAACTATTTCATACTGGATCAGATATGCACATCAGAAGATGCGTCCGAGAAGATGAGATATTTGACATTATGAAAGCATGCCACGATGGGCCATGTGGTAGCGATTTCACAGATCACAGGACCGGTCACAAGGTTTTACAAACATGCTATTACTAGCCTACAATTTTTAAAGATGCTAAAAAGTTTTTACAAGCCTGTGATAGTTGCCAAAGGGCAGGACGCCCTGGACAGTCCGGTGAAATTCCTTTGAACCCACAGTTAGTAATCAAGCCATTTGAGCACTGGGCGCTCGATTTTTTTGGTCTTATTAACCCACCATCAAATCAGAAAACATATATACTAGTTGCAACTGAGTATGTTACTAAATGGGTTGAAGCAGAGGCACTTCCAAGAGCTACAGAGGACTCTGTAATATAGTTCCTTTTCCAAATATTTGTGCGATATGGCCTCCCAAGGGACGTAATTACAGATGGGGGACTGCAATTTGTAGGTAATAAAATCGCTGCAACATTAAAAAATTACCACATTCAGCACAAAATCACGACCCTATACCACCCACAGGAAAATGGCCAGGCAGAGAGCACGAATAAGGTGATAGAATATATACTAACAAAAACATTTGCATCACATCGACGTGACTGGGCTTTAAGATTGCCAGAAGCCTTGTGGGCGTACCGAACAACATGGAGAAATACCACTAGGTATTCACCATATCAATTAGTATTTGGAAAAGAACCCATATTTCCAATAGAATTTTAAATTCAAACATTAAGAATAACCCAGGAGGTGGGCTTAGATTTTAAATGAAGCCCAGGTCAGCAGATTACAACAAATCAACGAGTTAGATGAAATTAGGCTCTCCGCCCTCTAGCACACTGCATTAATTCAACAGCAAAGAGAAAAATGGCACGATTCCCTTATTAAAAATAGAATCTTCCACGAAGGAGATTGGGCACTCCTATATGACTCCAGGTTTCAGGATTTCCCCAGAAAACTCTAGAAACGATGGATTGGACCTTATGAGATACATAAAGTGCATGAAAATGGCACCATTACATTAAATAACATTGATGGATTTGGACTTTCTTTCAAAGCAAACGGTCATCGACTACGAATTTACCATAAACGCTTAATCGAGAATCCTTTTACCAGCAATTACGGGGAGATTCTACAATGCAGATTCTTTGCTGAGGAAGATAATTCCTCCTCAGCACTTATTCACTGAATAATTCCTTTATTTCTGGAACTTGTACATAAGTTTTTCTTTTTAATTTTTCCTGTATAAACTGTTTTTTGTACAACTTTTATTTTTTGTGATGTTCCTCTTAAAGGAACAACAATCTTGTGTGCTTTTATTTTTCGTGTTGTTCCTCTTAAGGAACAGCTGTTGTTCCTCTTAAGGAACAGTAGCCGTTCCTATTAAGGAACGACACGTTTGCGTGTTCATCTTTTTGCTGCTTCTTCCAAAAGGAACAACATTTCTGCTGATTGTTTTTGTTGTTCCTTTCAGAAGGAATAGCATTTCCGTTGAATGTTTTTTCTGTTCCTTCAAAAAGGAACAAAATTTCCGCTAATTGTTTTTGTCGTTCCTTTCAAAAGGGAAAACATTTTCACTAAATTTTTTTGCCGTCCCTTCCAAGAGGAACAACATTTTTGCCGATTGCTTTCGCTGTTCCTTTCAAAAGGAACAACAATTCCGATGATTGTTTTTGTTGTTCCTTTCAAAAGGAACAACATTTTTTCCGATTGTTTTTGTTGTTCCTTTCAAAAGGAACAACATTTTTTCCGATTGTTTTTTTGTTCCTTTCAAAAGGAACAACATTTCCGCAGATTATTTTTGTTGTTCCTCTTAAGTAACAACAATTGTTCCATTTAAGGAACAACACTTTTTGAGTGCATTTTTCTTTCTTAGAACAATATTTTGATAATTTTTCATGATCCTTTTAAGGAAAATATACAAATTTATGCAAGGACACAAAAATTAGAGGTTACTGGAATCAACATATCAAAGAGAAATTGTAATCTTTAAAAAATTGCTTTGTATTGATAAGAAAAAAAGAAAGGACACAACTATCTATATCACTTTGTTGTCTTTATTTTCACTAAAACTAATTTGATTGATTATTTTTATCATGTTGGTTCTTCCCTAATCCTCATAATTCTCTTTGAATTTTATTATTGAATAAGAATAAGGGCATACTTTCCTCTATTGATATGTTCAGACTTCTTCCACCATCCATACTCTTAAGGAGTGTTGAGCTATCCTTTATACATCAATAGGAAAGTGATATATAAAAGAAAAAGAAAAGAAAAAATACATCTATACAACAATTCTATGATATGTCAGATGGAGGATAGGGGGTCTCATTACAAGCCAGCCAACCATGATCATAAGGAAGCAGTGAAGTGGCTTTCCCATTATGGCCACCACACCAGGGACATGATCCAATAGGCAACTCAGAAAAATAAACAGTCCTTGGAACAGGAGGTCTCATCACGAGCCAGCCTTCCCACCTTTCACTCCTTCCTGGTGAATGGCATTGTGATCCATCTAGTTCCCAAACCAGCAAAATGGCCTCCATCATGACATCATAAAGCACTTTCCTAGGCATATATGAAGGATTATGGTTCCAAGGGTGAAAAAGAAACTTTGTCAAGGTTATGGACACCTGTGGGCAACAAAGCTCTGCTGATGGTATTGGAGTCATATTTTTCACAACTCAATAGCAATTATAAACCCTTTTATTATATATTTATCTTATATACAAATGAGATTATGATCCTAAACCCCTTTGATTGAACCTTTATACATGAAATATTGTTTATAAATCAATCATAATGGTTTAAGCGAATATTGACCGCATAAGCACTTTTATTTATGACCGCTTTCTTTTCCCTTATTTTCGAATCATTACATAACATTTCATATCTATTCATGATTTCATAGTATGCCTCGATTTCAGTAATTCGATAATTTTTGGATCATATCATAAGTATGCATGCCTTTCTATAATGTAAAACTACCTGCGGTACGCTGCTCCTCCATTTGACGGTCGAGGGTGACCTATCATATTTCAGGGGGGCACGGGTGACTTTTAAATATGCCTACATATGAGTCAATTCCCTATGTTCATCAATTCCCAGAAATAGCAAGTTTAACGGTATTTTTTTCGATATGCACAAGGAGCTGTTCCATTTCCATTTCTGTGTATTATTGTGAAGAACTAACAGTGTGCAGGATTTAGATGAAATGGGAGGACGAGCAATACTTAGTGAACCTCTAGTACTAACAGTTTCTGACGCTGCACGAGAAATTTTGGAGAGTGCAGGGTGGATTACATACCTTACACGACTACAACAGCCCCATGAAAATGTGGCTATCGAATTTTTGCAGAACTTGCAAGAGAGTTATTCCATGGTAAGAAGTAGGAAAATAACAGTGACAGAGGCAGTAATTGCAGAGGTATCTATTCTACCGACAGCTGGACCCATATGGAATTATAAAAAAGTAAAACTTTAAGAGGCCATGAACATCTTTCACGACGAAGGAAAGACCCTGATCGTCAAAGAAAAGGATTCCAACTAGCAACCCTGGGAGAACCATGGATAGAACTGGCCAGAGTAGTGCAAAGCTACATTACATGTGACGGAAGAAAGGATGTGGTAAGACCACACCACCTTAAATTATTAGCAGTACTAAAACAAAAATGCGTTGTAAATTTTCGTGCATTTTTAATTTTTTTACTGCATGATGTTGCTCGGAGCATAAGAAAATCCTGTCATATAGGGATGGTAGTAAGCCACCACTATCTAATTCGATTAATAGTTAGTTGCAGTCTTGCCCAAAAACAGACTAGCTGGGAAGAATTGGTATTCTCAATTGATGGAGGAATAGCCTTACCTACCCCAAAACGAAAAAGAGTCACCAGAACAGCAAACGAACCTCTGAAATGTAGATAGTCCTCCAGATTAAGAAGAAGCAGGGGAATGGTGGGAAGCCTTCAGGGTAGCAGCAACCAACCCGTGGAATTACCTAGTTCTGAACAAGAGTAACCCCTACAACTTGAAGGAGGAGAAGATTAGGAAGAAGAGAAACCCCCGCAACTTGAAGGAGGAGAAGATCGGAAGAAGAAGAAAATAACCATACTAGTGGAGAAGAGCAGGAAGAAGAAGAAAGTAACCATAACAGTGAAGAAGAAAGGGAGGAAGCAAAACCTCCCATAACCTCCAGTGCAAGCCCACCGTAGAATCCATTACAGGAGGATGATTTGGCCCAAATTTTGGCCAATATGAGTGAATATGTACAACCCCATAGTCCGCTCAATCTCAATATTGAGATAGAACAATTGCAGGAACATTCTGTCATCAGCAAGGACACGTTTGAGGAAATGAATGTTGAGGAGGGAGAAGAAGAAACCCCTCAGAAAACGATAGAACAAACTAGGGTTACTTCCCCTAAGGTACCTAGCCTGGAGAATGTGATTACTGAAAGCATAGAAGCAAGCCTGGGTGAGGGCATGGCCACTAGAGAACAAACCCTAGCTGAGCAACCAAGTACAGAAAAAGGAATAGTTGTCCCTTCCAAGAAGAAGAAGAAGACAAATGAACTTGAGAAGCTATGGAGGGAACGGAAAAAGCTCCAAAAATTATTAAAACAACTCAGGCAGAGGATTAGGGTGCTAAAAAAGGCGAACGTCTCTAAAATAACCCCGAAAACGAAGGATGGAACCATCCAAGTGGAACCCCATAATACAAGGGCCATGGAGACTCAAACCGAGCCCATATTCATTTAGGATAACAAGGAATAGCAGGCAGTTGTTAAAGATGCAGTTGCCCAAACTGAAAATGTACAAGTTTGTAATAAAGATGTTAAGACTGAGGCACTGCCCTCTAGCAGTATGGCCAATAAAGAGACATAGACTGTAGGCACTCGACATTGTAATAAGAAAACCCAGGTAGATCTTCAACCCAAAAATGTTTTGATAAAAGACCCTGGTATAGAAAAACTCTAAGAGGATCCAGCACAAGCTCAGAGGGCTAGATAAAATCTCGAAGAAGAGACTATTCCCAAGAATAAATACCAAAATTTACAGCAACAATTAAAGGAAATCAATGCATTAGAGGTAGAAGCTTTCGATAAATGTCAAAAGGCAGAAGAAAAAGTTGAAGAGGTAAGGAATAGATTAAAAATGGTCAGGAATTAAATGGATACTCTCTGCTCTTTATACACAGATGTTCTAGCATGTAGTTGCCCTACCAAAAATTATGATTTGTTTTTATTAGAAAGATATTTGCAATTAAAAATTAAGGCTGTTAAGGCAGGAAAACCTATAGAATTAGAAACTGTAGATGATTTTATAAGTTGCTGCAAACTCTATGGAGTAAAATTCCAATGTCTACTCTGTGAATTTTATTTGCACAATTTTATATTGGCTGAGGAAATGGAGACAAATCCCAGTCCTTTTGTGGGTGATATCCAATATCAAGCATTCATTTCATTTGCTGTCAACCAGTGAAAATGGCTCAAGGCCTATAACATTTTTCAGAGCCAACAAAATGGGTTAGACCTTTGGGTTAGGGGTGAACCGAGACACCCATTACAATTGTGGGCTAGGCAGAAAAGCTTAATGACAAAGGAGGGTGTGATCCAAACATTGGGACCCATACACAAAGCAGTCATCCTAGATGGGGTAGAGTATTTTTTTTCCATCAGATACTAGGTCGTAGGAGCAGCTAAACTCCGATGGAAGATTTCGAATTGGAATATTCAAGACAGAGAGCCATTTAATTAAAAAAAAATTGAGTTAGCTTCCAACCGCCTAGTTATCTATAGTAACCTCATCTTGAGGGAAGCCCTGTATTGGCTAGGTTGTAGATACAGAAGCCCTATTATTTGGTACCCTTTAGCAGACTATAAGGCCAAATATGAATTACCTGAAGGGCAGACAAGGCATGTTTTTGAATTTTGAGCTACAAATCATGGTTTTAGACCACTTAATGAAAAACCATCTCCAACCTATTCTCTAACTTCTTTACATGTAAATTATGGTTTTCATGAGGACATGACTCAAGGGTAAGCAGAGGGGTGTGTTGAGCATTGGAAAAGGTATGCATTTTCCATGTATTTCTTTATCTTTTTCCTTTAATCATGACTCCTTTATATTCTAGAATGATAATATATTGAAGAATTACAATAGAATTGAGGAGATTAGTGCTTATTGCGAAATTAACTAAAGATTGCCTTTTCTTCTATATAGGAACTAAATGAAGTGGGAAGCCACCATTTGGAAGGAAAAGATAAGGTAGGTATAACTGTTGTCCCTTCAACAAAAGGCTGTAGCCAGAAAAGAAGATCAAGAACAGAGCGCACAGTCAAAGTAAAGAAAGGAACAGCGTGGCACCAGCGCAAGAAGACAAAACGATAGCCAAAGAAGGAAGATAAAGCGAATCCCTCAGGATCTCTCGATCCTGAGGGACCGCTGCTCAAAGTTATATGTACTTCTTGTTTCCTCTGCTAGCTGTTATAAAATAACAACACTTATAGAAATAAGGGGAAAGAGACATATTATGATTATTCAAATTTCCTTTTGTAATTTCATGATTGTTCATCGACTCTCGTTAATTAAAACAGAGTACGTTTGCTTGTAAACTCTGCTACATATGATTAATACATAAATTCGGTTGTCGTTCCATTATTTGATACTGGAGTAGTTCGGCAGTGCTTCACTAGTGGCTAAGGGCCCGGCCCTGGTGGATCCACTTGATATTTGTACCTTTATTTTCCAATTCCAGTCATGTGATGGTTTGCATTAGTTTTCATTTCCTTTAAACCACATTGCTTCATAGTTACCTTAGTTTATAGCTTACTGTTTAATGATTTATGAAATTGGTGTGTTGCATCAGTGAATCGCGTTGTCATTCCTTTCCACACAACAAGAGTATTTATTCCTTTATAATTTGTATTGTTATGCTTTGTAGATATAGAGCTTCACTATTCAGGATTTCTTTTCATTTCCATTAATAGTTTGTTGTTCATTTCCATTCATAGATTGTTGTTCATTACTGTTAGAGAGAGTTTGTTGTTCATTTCCATTAATAGATTTGTTGTTCATTCTTGTTAATTAGCTTTACTATTTATTCCTTTTTGCAAGAGTTTGGTTTTGCTTTGGAGTGTTAGTACAAAAATCTTTTTTAGTATATTTTCACCAGCAGCGTTAGTGATTTAACATAGTTATCATTTCCATTTAATTTCTTTAATGTGGAATGCAAGATCATCAACTGTAAAGGACACTGGTTATTACTGCCTACATTCTTAGGTTGATTACCTTGTTTATATTTGATTTCATTTATATCAGTTGACAGAGGAAAGAGTTATCACTACTGCATCCTTGACTGATGATTATTGAGTGATTATTTGAACTTAAAAACATTGAGTTTCATATTGTTGTAATCAGATTTCATTTTCAAGCATCCATTTACTCTTGTATTTAAGACACTATACTTCACATTGAAGAGCATTACTCTTAGATTAAATTGCAGCCTCAGACTGAGTACACTCTTGAGATAAAAATTCGTACCTATATTGATAATTAATGTAGGATAAATAGGAGTTAAAAGACACCTTTTATACCTCAACACCAATCAACATGTTGAACATGATCCTTCCAATACCTGTTGTAGATTAATATATCATCAAAAAATACTAGCACAAATTTTCTAAGGAAGGGTTTGAAAATGGAATTCATCAACCCTTGAAATGTAGAAGCTGCATTGGTAAGGCCAAAAGGCATGACCAAAAATTCATAATGACCCTCATGAGTTCGAAATGCTGTTTTCGGAATATCTTCAGTCTTCATTCTAATTTGATGATATCCTAAACGAAGATCTAACTTGGTAAACTAAATTGATCCATGTATTTCATCCAATAATTCATCAATCACAAGAATGGGAAATTTATCTTTAATAGTGAGCTTATTGAGCTCCCTATAATCTAGAAACATGCGCCATGATCCATATTTTTTGTGCACCAATACTATTGGAGTAGAGAAAGAACTTTGACTAGGTTTAATTATACCAGCCTCTAACATTTCTCCAATCATACGTTCAATTTTTCTCTTTTGGACATAAGGATATCTGTAAGGCCTGATGTTTGGAGGAACACTTCCTAGAATCAAATGAATATCATGATCATGATCACGAATAGGTGGGAGTCCTTTGGGAGTATCAAACACCTTGGAATAATTGTCCAAGACTTTCTGGAGATCTGGAGAAATAGATGATTTTGATGTTGGAACTTCTAGTGAGCATAATTGTGCAATTACGCCCCGTTGTTCTTTCTTTAGAAGCTTTGTCATGAAATTAGAGCTTATTATCTTTCCTAGCTTCCCTAGTTGTTAGTATAGTTAATACACGATAGAATTGCGAAAAAGGACCACTTTAGCTACGCATAACTAATATCCCTAACAACAATAGTGGCTGCCAAATATCTTCAGATCTGCGGTTAGTAATAAAAATGCTGCAACAACGAGATCTATAAATGGAAAGACATTAAGCAGTAAAATAAAGGGTTTGCTCCATGCATCCAACAGACAAGACAAGAACACAATTTTTTGAAAGAATTTTATATTACAGGGCACCTGGGAGGAAAACAAGAAGGTGTATCCAGCTCTCCTCGATGGGATGGGTTCTTTGTAGTCCTCAGCACTTCAGATCTAAGCTTTCTCTCTCTTGTAGGTGTAGAAAACCCAATGCAGAAAATAGAGCTCAATGGGAGAAAATGGTGAAAAATGGGACCAAGTGTATAGATCCAGAGTGATCTAGTAGGCAACAAAAGGTGAAGAATGATGGGGAAAACCCTCCTATTTATAACAAAATATTGGGTCATTCTAGATCTTGGTGCATGATTAAAATAATGTTAATCAAATCTAGATCCACCTCTCTGGAATATTTTATTATTATTTGTTGGAGGGAAAGGGTGTTTGACTTGGGTCAAATCCCTTGATTAGTGAAGAATAAATAAATAAATGATTTATTTATCTTTTTAAGGAAGTGGTTGGGATATAATCAAATAAATAATGATTTATTTAATTAATGGTGGTTGATTTGGTCATATTTAACAAGGAATATTATTTAAATAATTGTTCCTAGAAAATAATAAGATAACTATGGGTTTATCTCATTAATTTCTTTGTTTTTGGGTTAAACATGACTGGGAATAATAATTAAATTATGGTTTAATTAATTATTCCTTTTAGGGTTTCCTAATTAACATAGTGAAAGCAGTTTTACTTGGGGTAAAACTGGTCTTACATGGTGTACTTGGGTCCATCTAATGATGAAGAGTTAGATGACCAAAAAATGGTGTAACAGATTGCCCCCTAGCGTGCGAGTGTCAGGAGCAAATCGTATGACCGAAGTACGTTGTAAGAAGACAATCACTAGACAACAAAAAGGGTATGTCAGAGAGAGAAATATGAGGTAGATAGTGTGCTGGAGGACTAGACCCTGAGGAGACGAGACTCGCAGGTGCAACAAGTCTCTTTTTATGAGAGGGTACCTGTGTTGAAGGCGGCGGGGGAGGCATACCTATGCCCGCCGTGACAAAGTACAAAAGAATAGTGTGTCCAGTAAACAAGGGACCGAACCATAGAGTACAGCTGGCATAATCAAGGGCCGGATAAAAATACAATGAAGAGTCTCACATACATGCTGTGCCTGGGATAACAGCCAGGACTAGTACAATAACATCTGAGTACATGAGATAAATACAACCCAAATGCCCCCTGTAAATGGGGAAGGGCTCACAAAGTCTGACTGATACATGCAAATCATAGAGGTGCTGCAAGTGGCTAAGGCCAACATCATCAAAATCTGGAGCGGCATCAAAGGCTGCAATGAAGAGGTCATCCGGGCATGTGGGGGGCTACCTGCAGGGCCACCCCCTCATGAGGGGTGAGACATCTCACACACGCCCGGGAATCATCAAGAGCTGCTGCTGGGTCACTGGACTGTCCAGTATACGAATCTCGATCATGCTGAAAGGAGCTGGAGAAGCAATCAAGTCAAAGGGAAGTGAGAGATCCCCTTGCCTGATCCGAGGCACCGAACAAGAGTGGAAGCTGGAACCAAGGTACACCGCCCTCTAGACCTTGCTTCTGGAATAAATGCGCTGATGTCGACAGAAGGAGGTCCGCCGTAGGTGAGGCAATAAGAGACCCTCAACTAAGGCACGAGAGAAGAACAATAGAGCGATAGACAGACTGACACCAATGATGATAGTGGAAAGGGGGAGGATGGAGTGGCGAATGAACGACTTCCCTTGTTAGAGCATAAAGGGCATGAATGACATGGTAGCGACTGACACAATATCGAAAGGGATAGGGGACAGTGGGACTGAAGGTCATGATATGCGACACAAGGGAGGAACCAAGCAAAGAAGGATGGAGGGCTATAGTGGGGTGCAAAAGGATGCAGGATAGACTCCATGAATGCAATGATGACTCGACTTGGATGCTCTAAACAAGGGCGACATGATAGTGCTGCCACACAGTAAAGGCCCCAATGGGGGACCAAGGAAGCATGAGTACAAGGTGGGTACTCATGACGAAAATCGACACGAACATGGACGAGTAAGGGAGCGATATGGTGCCCCAAGTACAAGTGTCGTAAGTGAGGAAATTCGATTTTAAGGAGTAGTGAAGTGACCCTTCGTGGAAAAAATGTGTCCGGGTGAAGTATAAAATCACCAAAAACTAAGTAAAACCCATTTGAGAGCTTGGTGAGATCTAACCAGCAGTGCTGACGGTTCGTCGAACGGGGCTACGGTGTGGTCGCAGCAGTTGAAAGAAGAAACATGGGTTCTCTTTTAATGAGGCAGTTTTCCCTCCAAAATCATTCATTTGCTATTGTTGCTGTGGTGAATGTGGAGAGGAGAGAAGGCCTTAAATCTTGCGGCGAACGTAGCGGACAAACCGACCGTTGGATTCGAGATCTGTCAGTTGGAGGTAAGAGGCCTAACCTTGCTCTTGCATTTTGATGGATTAGTTTTGCAGTTTAGGGCCCAACACCCCAGAAACAGCCCCTCCCTCATCTCTACGGCCGGGTCGCACTTTTTGGGGCAAAAAGTGCGACCCAGGACGCAGGTTCTAGGGAAAAAAGTGCGACCTGGTCCAGAAAATGGCAGAAAACTGCGACCTGGGAGATGAGGGGGGTTTGGCGCTGTTTTATGGCTGGGAGTTGGGTTTTGGTGTGTGGTTATGGTTTTCCCGATCTGTACCCTGACAAAAATAATGTGTTTGTGCAGGTATGGCAGAGTTGCGGGTCAACTGGAGAGAGAGGGATCTGGGAACACTTCGGACAGAGATCCAGGCGGATCAGGGCGTTCTTCGTGTATTGGCCAGATTTGGGGTTCTCAAGTTTGTGGGCTTGAATTGATGAACGGGGGAACCATTCTTTGGCCCAGGATTCATGGGTGTGGGATCGAGGTGGAGAGTCTTTGTAATGGGAGGAGCACGAGGATCGGGCGAAAGCGGTCCGGGATGTGTACTTACGACCGGCCTCCTCGCGGGGATAGTGGGGAACAGGCGGCCGGTGTTGCCGCGGGGCGGCTTGCTGTCAGCAGTTTTGTGGGGACTGGTGTCGTAGGGTCTTCAAGTAAGGGGACTCAAATATCGGTCGGGGGATCTAGAGAGCTGAAACATGGGTGTGTGGTGCATGCTGGCGAATCACAGAAAGCGACGGGCGTTCCATCATCACGGTGAGCGGACGGTGATGGTGAAGTGTCCTGTGGGTGGACCTGCTGGTGGGCTTAAATGATGCGGTGGCACTAAGCGGCAGGTTGTCGCTACGCGGCGGCAAGTGGTCATGATTGCTCATATGGGACTTTATTGTGCGCCTTCTTCTTTGAGAAGATCCCGACCTTGAGGCCTCGTGTGCGGCTTCCAGATGGGGGCCCGAGAGAGCCCAGGATGCGTCGTTGGGGACGACTACTCTGCAGAGGAGGAGGAGGGGCGGTCGGGCGAGTGTTTCGACCGGAGTTTTTTGCCCATTGGGATCAGATGCCGTTGTACATAGACGACTACCCGTATAGTGGGATGAGCTACTGTGGGGATCCGGATCTGCCACTTCCGTCTAGTCGAGTCTGGGGGCCCGATGGTAAGTGACAAATTGCTATTCTTATATGGGCATGTTAAATTTTTTGAATAGTAAATAATGATACTGATTCAGGGACTTTTGGTATGCAGATATAGCACCGGTAAAACCGGCCGGATATATGGGACGACCGGCAGCGTCTGGAGCTACAGGTCCGAGTGGGTCGAGAGCAGCGCAGAATGAGGATGCAGCCGCCCTACTGGAGGACATCCACCGTAGATGTGAGCAGCTTTTGACCGGAGTATCGGAGCGCGGGTGGCAGGATTTAGATGACCAGTACATAGAGCCATGTGTTGGTCTCCCCTCGGAGTGGCGAGGTATCATGCAGCGCATGGCGATGGCTGGTCAAGCTATGCGTGATCTACATGCTGCAGGGGCAGAGCCATTGGCCCGGGAGCCTCCGGATAGTGATTAGGGGCATATGGTGCCCTCTCTGATGTATGTAGGGGCAGGTGGTGCCCCCTATAGTGTATGGAGGGGCATATGGTGCCCCCAGTTGTTTTTTGGATTTTGTTTGTAACATGCTGTGGGCATGTCGTATGTATATGTATGGAGGGGCATATGGTGCCCCCAGTTTTTGGAACATGCTATGGGCATGTCGTATGTATCAGAGTAGATGGACTCATCAACATATGGTTTGCGACACATATTAGGGATAATACCGCCATGATGTTTTGATGGTTTGATGTGTTTCTTGTCTTGTATAGTTATTATTGTGATAAATGCCAATCTGAAACATGGTTTGCAATACTCATCGACGTATTGATTCGTCACGTTTGTGGTTGAAGAGGTTAACAGTTTCAGCACGTATTAGGAGCACCTCTGCCTGATAGTCTCGTGACACAGGGTTACGCACACGATAAACACCATTTAGTTGCATGACAAGAAGCAAAGAATCCAAACGAACGTGCAGGTGGCGAATGCGATGCAGCAAAGCATCAGCTAGTAGGCCACGCACTGCATCGTATTCGGCCTGATTGTTGGTGGCAGAACCAATGCATACCCCGTTAGACAGAACGAGGTCATGCAAGGGGGTGAAGATGGCCCACCCTTCCGAGGCAAGATTCCTGGAGTAGCGACTTGCACCATCGGCGTAACCGATAAAGGGTGTGGACGGGGGGTCCTGCAAAATGGTGTGACAAGACAATAAATGAGGGGATGAAAGGAAATGACGGCAGCGTGAGGGTACAGAAGTCATCGAGCAGTAATGGCGGGGGGAAAGGGCAGGATGATCAAGGCTCACACAAGGTGATGTATGAGAGCTATCAGAAACATGGCGAGGACTCGGGCTGCGGAGGTCAACGGAGACACAAGTGGAGTGATCTCGGGTATCAACGGACACAATGGGGGAGGCTGCAGACGGGCTAGGCTCCGGGTGTCGTGCAGAGGAGGATAGGTAAAGAATGGTGACTGTAGACTCCGTCATCTGAACATCAGGGGGGGGGATGTGGATCGGAGCGGGGGGATCCTCAGGCTGGCCTAAAGCATACTGCGCGAGAATGGGAGAGGCGGATTGATTTTGTTCAACCTCATACTCGCGGATCACCTCAAGGGAGGCGCGGTAATGTGTCAGGTGAGGACAATAATGGGAGTAGTGGCCATGGACACCGCACAAAGCACAAGGCTTGTTGGTGCGGAGAGTCTTGGGGTTCTTGGGGACGGTCGAAGAAGGAGTGGGAGTTTCAGGGACCGTAGTGTCGGGGAACGCGACGTTTACCATGGGTCGGATACGAGGTAACTCGGGACAAGCATGGGTGGCATGACCAATGACATCACATAAGGCACAAGGCTTCACGGGCGGAGAAGGAGCTGGGTCGGTCGTGGTGGTTTGGTCGTTGGTGGCCCTTTTGCGGGCTTTGCCTTTCTTCCCGGGAGCCGTCACAACAGGAGAAGGGTCTTGTGGAGGTGCTGGGGGCACAGTGGCTATGGAGGAAGCGAGGGGGACCGGTTGAACCGGTGTCAAAGCCATGTAAGGTTTGGGGGACAGAGGGTAATGGTAGAGATCGAAATTATGACGAAAGGCCCAAGAGTCGGTGGGAGGAGGGTGGCCATGACGGGGACGAGAATATGCTCGGGAGGGGAGCTGAAAGGATGCCTTGACGGGGGAAATGACCAGGAGGGACGGCTCCAAGATGGTTAAGGCCAGGGGGAACTGATCCGGGAGGATAAAGGGGTTCAGGGATACCAGCTGTAGGGGGAGGGCCGGAAGGAGGAGGTCCGGCTGGCTGAGATGAATGGCTAGGAGCGGGTTGCGGAGGGCGGGGGGGGTTGCTGACTAGCCGAGGCAGGCCGCTTATGGGCAGCCTGAGATGATTGCATCATGCAAACATTCGACAAGCTGGGATCAGGGACCGGAGGAGGGGGAAGATGAGGGAAAGTACCAAGCAAGGTGGAATCTTTGTAGACGCCGGGGGAGACACTGGTCAAAGAATCGACGGTTTGCTTGTTGGCTACAGAAGAGATGGTTGTCTCGGAGGAGGTCTGAGACGGCGGCTCATGATAAGATAGCTGGTCAATAGTGACTATCTTCCCATTGTGTGGGAAAGACATCTTGCGGAAAACCGCGGATGGGACAGCAAACATGGCGTAGGTGTAGCTTCGCCCCAATAGAATGTTGTAGTCTAGAGGGGCATCAATGACTTCGACATCAACGCAAACGGTCTTACCGGCGAGGGTGATGGGGCAGTTACGAAACAGGCCAATAGGCTGGGAGGCATGACCGTCCCACGCTCGAAGGGTGATCATGGAAGGGGCCAGCTCAGGGGATCCGAGTTGTTTCCAAACCGAAGCGGACATCACACAGGTGGATGCCCCCTCATCAATTATACACCGGGATACAGTGGCGTTCCAGATTTTGACTGGGATTTGGAAAGCAACGGAAGGAGGGAGAGGAGGATGGTCCGATTGAGTGGCGTCAAAAATAATCATTTGGTCATCAGCAGGATCAACAGCGCCCACGGCAGATAGTAGAGCCTTCCTTTGAGAAGGGCACGACTGGAGGAGTTCTAGTGTAGAAATGGCAGCAGGGGATTGCGCCAAATCATCTACTATACTGTACGTTTGAGAGGCTCGACTGGAAGCAGCATTTCGGCGTAATGGGCCCTTTGGAATCTTTGGATGAACCTCAACTTTGGGTTGAGGGATGTGCAAGGGGCCACTGGATGTCGAAAGAGGCTCTGTAGAACCTGAAGATGGAGGCTCGGGGGCAGACTGAGAAGGAGGCTTGGGGTACTGGCGAGACCGAGTTTGAAGGTGAAGGTCGACGGTAGGGGGAGGATCGGAGCGCATCATAAGGATCTGATAGTCAGAGGAACCAGAAAGGGACGAGGGGATGGCTACATGGCTGTCAGGGGGTTGGGTAGCCACGAATCCCTGGTGAGGGAAAGGATCAGTGAACACAGCTGGCTGGGTGGTGGCCACATTAGGAGGAGCATGAGGGGAGGCGTGTTGTCCGCGCAATGTGGCTTGAGACTCCCACATCTGTCGCATCTGGGGTAAGAGAGGACAATCGTGAGTGTAGTGACCGTAAACACCGCAACACGAACATGGCTTGTTTGTGCGAAGCTGCCTGTCCGACCTGGGCGGAATGCCCTGAGGCTGGTTGCTAGTGTTAGGGTCAACACCAGAATTGGGTCCTCGGTTACCGGGGGCAGATGTGTTCTGGTTGCCTCTCCGCCTTCTTTGAGAAGAAGGGGGATTAATCGCACCCTGCTGTGCAAATACTTGCCCTGGAGGGGGTTGTAAGTGTTGTTGCGGGTTGTGAGGAGGCAAGGGAGGCGGAAGCGCATATGCTGGAGGAGCTGGCGCACCAGGCTGTGGATAAAAGTAAGGGTTGGGTTGGGCGACATCGAGGTAAGCAGGAGGTTGGGCAAAAGGAGGAGGCATGCCGTATCCTGGATACATGTTGCCGGGAGGGGGAAGAGTGCTTGAGGTGCTGGCCCCTCCCTGAGGGAGACCATAGCTCATAGGAGGGTGAGAAGATGGGTGGGAAAGAGATCCAACAATACCGTCGGCGGAATGAGATGCCCCCGGGGCGTTAGCGCCACCGGGCCTGGGGATGTCAGGAAGAACGGTATAAACATAACCAAATTGAGCGTAGATCAGGTCATATTTTAAAGCTATTTGGAGGGCGGCTTCTTCAGATTGAGGAAAGTGAGAGGCGACATCTTTGCCGATGGGAGACGGGAGAGTGTGTAGGAACCAGTCCATGTAAACCCGATCTTCAAAGGGAGGGGCTCGACATAAGCTCCGTCTTCGTCGCCATTCCTGAACATGGGCAGAAAGGCGTGTGGAAGAGGATTGCTTAAATGAAGTAAAGAGCTCCGTACCAGTGTCGTATCGGAGAGGGAGCTGGAAGTACGACAAGAAGGCTTGGGCAAGAGTCTCGAACGTGGTATGGGAGGAAGTGGCCTGCTCGACATACCATTTAGAAGCTTCGCCGGTAAGCGTGCATTGGAACAAACGAAGACGGATGGAGTCATCGGTAATGGAGTTGGAGGAACACCACATGTGGAAAGACCGGACGTGATTGGTTGGGTCTTCGCCATTAAGGCCCTCGAACTTAGGGATATCAGAGGGCAGCTTGGTGGGCATAGTGGGCCAGGTAGCATTGTGGTGAATGGGATCATTAATCAACTGATGGAAATCGGGGAGGCTGAGGCCTGCAATATACGGCAGCACGGGGGTGGCCGGGGTAGTGGTTGTGATGGTTCCGCTAGAAGTAGGGCCGGCATTGGGGCCGGGAGAACCGCTAGCGTTAGGCCCTGGGCCAGACATGGTGGAGGGGGCAGGAGAACCGGGAGGGGAAGGAGGACCCGAGGAATCAGGGGAGGAGTCGGAGTGTGGACTCGAAGGTGGACTGGCTCGACGACGGCGGTGCGGAGCAGGTCGATCAACCGGAAACTGAGGGTGAAGGCCAAGAAGTCTCCGGGAACGGCGCCTTGGGGGCGCAATGATGACAGGAAGAAGGAAACCGACAAGGGCAGAAAGGGACAGAATCAAGAAGGTCAAGGGCAGATAAGGTGCAGTGACAATTGATTTTAGAGTCTTTGCCGGCGGTGTAAACCAGGCGCTTCTTCACTTAGGGTCAGTGTGTGGCGTGCGTTAATTTTAATTTTTTAAACCCTTTCCGTTGTTGAGAGCAAAAAAGTGTGCTGCGTAGCTGAAAAATAAACCTACAGAGAACAGAATAAAATGCTGAAATAACAGAGAAATAACAGCTACATATGCATCTATCTAACCCAAGAAGGCGGGTCTCTCACAACTATGCTGAAAAGAAAGGGAAAAACTATGGAAACACACACAAAGGAAGCTCAACAGATCTAGGGTCAAAGGGGACAGAGATCCGGAGGATAAAGCTGCAGGCAAGGGGTGCAGATCACAGCCAAGAGACAGAGGCAAGGTGGCCGGAAAAGGGAAATCAGCAAAAAACCGGGGGGCAAGGCAGAGGCCTTCAGAGGAGGTCCAAACAAAACGACAAGAGGTGATTTGAAAGGAAAAGAGGCTGATTGCAAAGGATCTGAAAGTGAGGTAACAGATCTGGAAAAGAGGGGGCTGAAGCTCTGAAACCGACGGCTGAAACAGCTAAAACTCTTCCACATTAAGTGGAGGGTACTAAAGCCCTAAGGGGCTGGGTTCCCACTTAGATGAGTAAAAACAGATCAGATCTTGGTCAAGGCGGGCTGAGACAGAGGCTGGAAAACCCTGGCAGAGGCTGCAGCAGAACCCAGAAAAATTACAGAAAAAATGCCGGAAAAAAGTTGTGTCGCGCTTCGACCGTATCCGAGTTGAGGTCGAAACAGCCGAAAAAGTGTGACCTCGGAGGTTCGTGTCGGCAGTTTAGGCTGCAAAAGTGCGACCGTTCCGTTGTCTCGGCGTACTTTTAAAAGTTGCCGTCTCAGTTGCGGCTGGTGTCGCTTACCTGCGCAATAGGGCCAGAAACACACGGAAGTTAGAAATTTTAAGTTTTTAGGGTTTTATGTGAGAAAATTGACATAAAAAGAGGAAAACTAAGCAGCTAAAAAGAAGCCCTAGGGCCTGAAGTAGCTGGATATGCAGGAATATGAAAAAACGATAGCGGTCGTAATTTAAAACCCGTGTGGAGTCGCCATTTGTTAGTATGAATTCTTCGTCGAGGTGTACGAAAAAGAACCACTTTAGCTACACATAACTAATAGCCCTAACAACAATAGAGGCTGCCAAACATCTTCAGATCTGCGATTAGTAGTAAAAATGCTGCAACAAACAGATCTATAAATGGAAAGACATTAAGCAGTAAAGTAAAGGTTTTGCTCCATGCATCCAACAGACAAGACAAGAACATGATTTTTTGAAAGAATTTTATATTACAGGGCACCTGGGAGGAAAACAAGAAGGTGTATCCAGCTCTCCTCAATGGGATGGGTTCTTTGTAGTCCTCAGCACTTCAGATCTAAGCTTTCTCTCTCTTGTAGGTGTAGAAAACCCAATGCAAAAATGAAGCTCAATGGGAGCAAATGGTGGAAAAATGAGACCAAGTGTATAGATCCAGAGTGATCTAATAGGCAACAAAAGGTGAGGAATGATGGGGAAGAACCCTCCTATTTATAACAAAATATTGGGTCATTCTAGATCTTGGTGTATGATTAAAATAATGTTAACCAAATCTAGATCCACCTTTATGGAATATTTTATTATTATTTGTTGGAGGGAAAGGGTGTTTGACTTGGGTCAAATCCCTTGATTAGTGAAAAATAAATAAATAAATGATTTATTAATCTTTTTAAGGAAGTGGTTGGGATATAATCAAGTAAATAATGATTTATTTGATTAATGGTGGTTGATTTGGTCATATTTAACAAGGAATATTATTTAAATAATTATTCCTAGAAAATAATAAGATAACTATGGGTTTATCTCATTAATTTCTTTGTTTTTTGGGTTAAACATGACTGGGAATAATAATTAAATTGTGGTTTAATTAATTATTCCCTTTGGGGTTTCTTAATTAACATAGTGAAAGCAGTTTTACTTGGGGTAAAACTGGTCTTACATGGTGTACTTGGGTCCATCTAATGATGAAAGGTTAGATGACCAAAAAATGGTGTAACACCTGTGATACCCCATAATTCAATTTCCTTTCCTTCCGAAAAAAATGTCAAGAAAAGTTCCTAAAAATTAAAAGATACCGTCCCCAAAGATTGTAACCATTGCACTCCTAGTACAACATCAGCACCTCCCATTGGGATGGAAAGCATTGGACTATTCAATACATATTCCCCCATGGCTAGCTTGATATTATGGCATTTTCCAGAGAAATTTATAGTTCCTCCATTTGCAACCATCATTTGAAATTCTAGTGCTGGGTATAGGAAACAATTAAATTCCTTGGCTACCTTACAATGAATAAAATTATGGGTACTACCTGAATCAATCAACACTATTACCTTTTTCTTCTTGATCTGTCCTTCTATCTTCAGAGTTTGAGGAGTGGTAATTCCTACCAATGCATTACATGATATGGTCGGACTCATTTCTTCTTCCGCTATGATTTCTTCCTGGTGTATATCCTCTACTTTTGAAGTTTCTTCTTCATTTTCTTCCTCCTCTTCACAATCTATGTAAAATAATTTCTTCTCAGCGCACTTATGACCTTTAGTGTATTTGCTATCACAACTGTAGAAAATCCCTTTTGCTCCTTTTTCTTCCAATTTTTGTGATGTCAACCTTGTAGGTTGTGGAATACTAGGAGTAGCAAAACTTCCATCTTTATAGATGTGAGTGGTAGGCTTCCTTGTCGCCATAATTTTACATTCAATTTTTCTTGCCAACCTGAATGCCTTCTCCAATGAATCAGGTTCCCAAACGCGAACTTCATGTTGAATTTTATCCTTCAAAGTCCATATGAAGACATCAATCATGTGTTTCTCTAGAATATCAGTTATCCTTATATTCAATTTTTTGAAGTCCTCATTGTGATCCCCCACTAAACCCTTTTGTTTGAGATTTATCATTTGGCTAAAGAAGGTGTTGCTCTTTGTATCCTCATAATGTGCTATAATTTCCTCCGTAAAAATTGACCAAGTGACAATTTTTTTATGGGAGAAAAGCCATTGATACCATACAAATGTATTTTGTTCTAAATGTAAAGTTGCAATGCGTACCTTTTGTGTGTTTCTCACATTATTGAGATCAAAATATTGCTCCATCTGTAGTATCCATGTTACGGGATCCTTGCCATCAAAATTCCTCATATCCATCTTTGGAATATGGTGGTTCTTCAATCCAACATTAGAGTTTATGAAATCATGATTAACATGTATTTAGTTCTCATCATGAGTTTCCTCTACTATCTTTTCACCATTAGGAATAATTTCTTGTATCAACTTTGTCAAACCTTCCATGTCCGCTTTTAGATCATTCTTCATGTTTTCCATGTTGTCTTTCATTTTTTCTTCCATTTCCTCCATCTTAGCTTCCACGCCTTTCTTCAAACCATCCATATTATTCTTCAAACCATCCATCTTCACTTCCACGCCTTTCTTCAAAACTTCCATTTCATTTTTTGCTGCTCTTTGCGAGAGCGAAATTTGGTGCACTTGCTCTTGTAATTTTGATATATCATGTTGTAATTCTTCATCTTCATGAGTCATAGTAGAGCCTTCTGAAGGCTTAATGGGTGTTAAATTATTTTTACGGGGCATTTTTTTAGAACCCAATACTGATATCTATTCTACAATATGCCCTTGGAATCAATTCAAATTGATTCTTCAAACAAAACTTATGCAATTCAGAAAAAATACACACCTTTTTCTTGCTTTTGAGGAGCTCGATATTGAAATTAGATTATATCTATGATTGTGGCCCTTCAATATCTAAAATTTGGTACTGAGGTAGCCATTTGAATCCTCTTTCGAATGCCACAGGTCTGACCTTATTTGGATTCTCCAAGACATAGTTATGTCTAATATCCCA
The DNA here is from genome assembly GCA_034641835.2 of Pinus albicaulis. NCBI lineage: Eukaryota > Viridiplantae > Streptophyta > Pinopsida > Pinales > Pinaceae > Pinus > Pinus albicaulis. The sequence goes on along the minus strand of CM076575.1, from coordinate 1,272,357,734 downwards.
TAATGACCTAATTATGGACTGGTTCAGTAGAGTGAACTTGTACGACTTGCCACGTGTCACTATTTCATGCTTCGGCTCTGAAATTGATAGAAAAAAAACTACAGCCCATGTACCTATGGCCACTTTTTACAGCACTCCAATCTGATGCTCAGAGAGAGAGTTATGAAGCTTTTCCCACGATCACCTCTTTGAGATGAAATTCAGGAGCCTGAAAAAGCACTATCTTCCACAGATCATATCTCCGCAAATATTGCGAACCAAGCTCTGAAATTTTGCGTTCAGTTTCCTCGGGATTTTAGATTCGTGCCCTAAAAATTTCATATTATAAACCTTCATATAAAAAACGTTATAGCGAAAATTCCACGATGACCTGTTTACGTTAAATTCATGAGCCTGCAAAATGACCTAACTTCCACAGATCATATCTTTGAAAAAATTGCGAACCAAGCTCTAAAATTTTGCGAAAATTTTATTCTAGTTTTTGGCTTCGCATTCTAAAAATTTCATCTTCTAAACCTTTGTAGAAAAAAATTTAGAGCGAAAATTCCATGAAGACCTGTTTGGAGCAGCGAAACCCTAGAATCCCAAAGCTCTGATACCAAATGTTGTGAAACCAGCTCCAAAAATAGAAGAAAAGAGATATCAACGCCTTAGAAATAAGCCACTTCGAGGGGCCAACCTCTAATACATTAGATGAATGAACAATTCTTGGATGATACAAATGACCAAAACCTCTTTCTATATATAGGAGTCCATGGGGCCACAATGTAATCCTAGTGGGGCCACAATGTAATCCTAGCCGACCTAACAATAATAATTTAAGGGCACAATAATAAAAATATTTGGGTTACATGGGTACAACAATAACAATAAGGGGGGCTACACTAACATAATAAGGGACTACACTATTAATATAGGGACCTAACATCCATCCATCGACCAAACAAACCAACACGTATCTTTCTCATCTATATGGCCTCACATGCAGCCTGACTGGCTTCCATGTACTCTACCTCTGTTGAACTGAGCGCAACTGATCTTTGTTTCTTATTGTATTAGGAAACTTTTGTTGATCCAATGCTAAAGATGCCCCTTGATGTGCTCTTCCTTTCGGATGGAATCCTTGACCAATCTGCATTTGTGAAGCTTTGAAGCTTCACTCCCTCTGTCTGCCTGTACCATAGCCCAAACTCTGTAGTGCCTCTGAGGTATCTCAACACATGCTTGCCTACCTTCCAAAATATCTTGGTAGGCTTATCCATAGCTTGACTAAGTTGGTTAACAACATAGCATATGTTTTTCCATGTGTTCACCAAATACATGAGTGAACCCACAAGCTTCCTGTAGATGGTAGCGTCTACTACTTCGCTTGAAGTAGCATCCACCTTCCTCCAGTTTCTTGCTAGAGGAGTCTCCATGGGTTTGTTTCCCTCCATCTAGAACTTACTCAGAATATTATTGGAATACTTTCCCTGAGATACAAATAACTCCCCATATCCTTGCCAAATTTCCAATCCTAGGAAATAGTGCAAGATCCCCATGTCCTTCATCTCAAATTATCTTGCGATCCTCTTTGCAAGACTTGATGAGATGCTCATCACATGTCAGTATCAAATCATTGACATAAATTACAATGATAAAAATTTTACCTTCTACCACAATATGGTAAAGGTTCATATCTTCTTCACTCTTGGTGAAACCCAACCCGATGAAGTAGTTTTTGATCCTGGTGTACCAAGCACGAGGTGCTTGTTTCAAACCATACAATGCTATATTAAGTCTACAAACATGTGAATCTCTTTCGAAGGTCTCAAAAGCTTCCATCTTCTCATCGTACACCTCTTCCTCTATCACTTCGTTGAGGAAGGCTATATTTACATCCATCTGATATATCTACCATCCCTTCTACGCTGAAAATGAAAGGATGAATATGATTTATGAGTACCTTGCGACCGGTGTAAAGGTCTCATCATAATCAATCCCCTCCACCTGAGAGAACCCTCTGGCCAAACATTTTTCCTTGTGTTTATCCACACTCCCATCTGTTGCGAGCTTCACCTTTTAGATCCATCTAGATCCTACAACTGACTTCCCTTCCGGTATTGGGAAAAATTCCCATGAAATGTTTATGATAATGGAGTCATACTCCTCAACCATGGCATCAACCCAAATTGGTTGTTACACTACTTCCTCGAAAGAGGATGGATCTATCTCTACACTCTTGCTTATAAGAGCCATCATAGCCAATGTACCGATCTTGGGACCTTCTCTACCCATGTTGTGATGTGGTTGCTCCTACATTCTCTCTAGCATCAAGCAACAACCTATCATCCTCTCTGGTGTGCTTCCTTCTGTCTCAGAATATCTCTGCATGATTGTGTGCTTCCACTATATTTTCCTCTATTGGTGGATGCCCCACATCTAGAGGTTATTCTTTTGGAGCCAAGATCTCCACAACTTCATGCAACTGAAGCTCCCTATGAAGGGAAATTCTCACGATCTTCTCTTCATCGAATTTCACATCTCCTATGACCATTGTCATCCCGTGTGCTGAAAATTACACCTGATAGTCGTGAGGTGTATAAATATACCCAAAAAATATTCCCAACTCAGTTTTTGGCTCTATCTTCTTCCTGGCATATTTTGTCACATCGAAATAAATTGATTAACCAAAATTTTTAAAATGTGCCACATCTCGTTTCTTACCTAAAAACACTTCCTTTGGTGCACTCATCCCAAGTATCCAATGAGGACTTATGTTCTGCACAAATACTATTGTGTTTCATGACTCAACCCACATATGAAATGGTATACCCTGATCATGCAGCATCGCTCATGTTGCTCCTACGATAGTTATGTTATTCCTTTCTACAACCCCATTTTACTGTGGGTTATGAGGTGCTATCAATTCCCTTCAAATTCCTTCTGAAGCACAAAATTTCTTGAATTTTTTCGAGACATATTCCCCACCACTGTCACTTCTAGGAACCTTCACCTTATTTCCTATATATTTCTTGACAAGTGATCTGAACTCACAAAAATTTGAGAATGTTTGATATTTATTCTGCATGAAGAATAACTAACACTTGCATGAAAAATAATCTACAAAAATCACATAATACCTGTGTTTTTTTTTGGAGGCTATCGAGAACGGCCCACACACATATGAGTGAACTCTCTCAAGGATCACCTTTTCTCGACTTTCCTTATCGTGAAAGGTGGATTTGGTGTACTTCCCCAATTTACACCCTCTGCATGTATCTCACTACTCAAGTGCACCCTTGGGAAGTCCTGTAGAAATCTGTTGCATGATCTTCAAAGTGCCACAGTGTAGATGGCCCAATCTTATGTGCCATAACTCACCGATGTCTCAGCTCTCCACCTTCTATGCTTTCATTCTTAAGGCAACACAATATCCTACATCCAATTTGTAGAGGTTCTTTACTCGAACCCCAATATTCTTCACATGTACCATGGATTTGTGACAAATGAATTCCTTTCCTTTGCTAAATATCACATCATAACCACAGTCTTCCTATTATCACTCTCCCCAACTTCCTAAGGCTGACAGTAGGATTGGATAAAGGTAACCACAAACCAAACGTTAGGTCAGGTAGCTAGCCCTATGCGGAACAGAGAGGGATCTCTCTATGTCACTTTGCAGTCAAAGGCATGCCGGGATATAATGTTTTAGGCTAGTTATGATGCTCAATAGATTAAGGTTTTTTGTTTTTTTGGATTTTTTCTAGATATGAATGATAGATAGGAGAATACGTCTAAGGTTTTGATATGATTTCAAAGGTTTAGTTGCAAAGGTAAGGATGAGGCCAGGTAGGTAAGCTAAGAAGCATGATTAATTTTTCATTGTGTATAGAGTGAAATGAGATGGAATCATAATGATAATTAAACTGAACTCATTCATCAGAAGAGCAAGACAATTTCATGAAAATCTTATATAAAACAGAGCATGGAAAGCATTTTTTTTGTCAATAAACTAATAAGACTTAGCATAAATAAGCATATATGTGAAATATGAGTAACATAACATTCAAAATCATGATTTTACAGAGAAAAAAAAATGCTCTAAGGCATACCACAAGAGTCTCAACATTGTCCTTGATTTCATTAGCAAAAGCTTGTACAATAGCTCCACTGAAAATCACAACTATCAAACCCAAAAAAAGAAAAAAGAGAGTCTAAGTATAGAAAATATAGACCATGACACCTCATCAGGTCGAAATACCATCCAAAATGGATCGTAAATGCAAAATATGAGTCATTTCCTAGTTTCTAGGGAGGTTAGAAACCATTCCCTGAATTTTAGCTATAAACTAGGAGTTTTTGTCCCTTACATTGATTACAATTTCCTTCATGATAGGAAGCAAAAAGCAACCCAATAAATCTAATGAAAACTCATAGCCTCGAATTTGTGACCATTTCTGAGCTTGATAAGTGTCATGAGGGAAGCCAATGCTAATCCGTGACAATTCTGACTGAAGATTTTAAAAACAATTTGCAGAAGCATAACAAAACTTTGGAGGCACTTTGATAATTCCAAATATGATTCTGAAAAAATGGTTAAATATCCATGTGTGTATAGTTTCCAAAAAATATTGAATTTTGAAAACTGTCCCATGGGAAGGCCTTCAAAAATCCATTCTCCTGGGGTCACTCAAAAGCGTAACAAAGGGTCCAAAAAGGAGGTAGAAACATAAAAAATAGGTGGTTTTTTAGCCTTTTCTCCCAAATTGCAGCTTTTCATGCCATGAGGGTTACTTATCTATGATTTAATCATCAAAATACATCCATCCATGTAAATAAATCACCATCTAGATGCCTCCAAAATAAAAATTCATAAGTGTCTATTACCCTTCTGCAATGAGAAATTTCTAGAATTCTGCCAAAAATAATGTAAAATACCAAAATTGCTCCAAAGCTTTCAAAATTGGTTCTTTGACACCTGGAATAGATAGGCTACACATGTAATGAAGCTTCATCCAATAAATCCAAGTTTTCCTTCTCCTTGAGCTTCATTTGTGCCCCTTTAAGCCTCGTTTTCACTTGTTTCAGCCTCATTTGAGAAATGGTATCCTTGGTACGATAATGACTTGTCATGTGCCTTTGCAACTTGTTATCCTTTTTATCCTTATTCAATAGCTTCTTCATATGCTCATTAACTCTTGATAGCCAAAGCTCTCTATCCTTATTGATCTCCATGGAAATGAGCTCATCAAATGTCAACTCTTCAGATTGATGAATTTGTTGTCTCTCTCACTCCAGTGCCCTTTTGAGGCCTATTGTTCTTGGTATTTTTGTATGCGTTTCAGCCTCAATCTCCTGTATTTGGTTAAAAACAACAATTTTCTTGCCTTTACATATTTTTTCCTCCATGTCTGATTTGTACTTCCTTTGTAGGAGCTAATTCACTTGCAATTGTAAATTTTCCCACTCAAGGAAAGTAATTCTGGATTGGGAAATAGAGAAGGCCTCTTTAAACCCTAAAATTTCTTTCTCTTTCTCTTTGATGATGTATTCAACTGATCTTACCTCCTCATGCTCTGATACCTCAAGCTCCAATGGCATTGACTCATCATGCTGATGCAAGATAAGATGCCCCTCTCTCTGACATTGCTCATCATGGGTGCCAAGTGTAAGAAAACTCTTGGTAGACTTAGGCACAAAAAATTGTCCCTTCCCTCTCTCATATGTGTGAAATATCACAACCCTAGGGACATATAAAAGCTGAATAGGCATGCTAGAAGATCCAATCTCCATTGGTTGTGGTGATGATGTAATAGGAAAGACAGAAGCAATGCTGACAAGCTCTCCAAGAAGTCTTCCCAGGTCATGTTTATGGAGGAAAAATGATGTAACACAATGAGCTTGATTAGGCCATGATGAAAGAGATTAGTATGATGACCTTCCATTCTGATCTGAAACTTCTCAGCCATCTTAATCAAGCTCATATATAAATAGTGAGGCAGATCAAGTGTTTTGACTTTGGTAAAATGCATCAAAAGCATGATGTGATACCTATATAGCCCAAAGAATCTTCCTTCACTTGTAAATTAATTCATTATAAACATCATAAGAGGAGCATACCTATTTCTAATATTTTTTAAAGGAAAAATAAATTCTGGATCTTCTCTAGCATGAGGCTTGAGGAACTGCTTGTAGTTTTCAATGTCTAGGTCCATACCCTTGAACCACTTCTCCATGAAAGGGGATACCTGTAGCTGAAGAAATTAGTTCATATGATTAGAAGATCTCCATACTTGTAAGAGTGACCTTTCCCATATTATACCTAGTTGCAAAAAGGGTAGATAGCTGAAGATGATACCCCCCTTCTATAAGCCTTTCACAAAATGTTAAACATCCAGTTCTTTGAAAACACCTTCTGGCCAATGTTGAAGGATTAATATTGTGCATGGTGAATGGCTCAAGCCGAAGATGGCCCCATCCTTTGAAGCTCTTCTTGTCACTTTCCATGGTGTTTTTCACTGGAATGATGAAAACCCTAGGGTGTCAATGAAATGAGTGAATGAATGGAAATCTGGAAAATAGGGTGTAGGAAGGTGTGAGATTGGTGGATGAAATGGAGGGCCTTGAAGCTGAGAAAAATTCTAGAAAAATTTGAGCAGGTAGTGCTGTATGTTAGCTTCAATTTGAAGATGGAATGAGAGAAAATGGATGGGTGGAAGGTGTAAAAATGTCTAAAACACAGTAAATTCCCAATTTTGACTATGAGAAAATCTTGTGTAATATTAGGGTAAGTTTGTGAGGTGAAATAGGGGTGCTGGGATTGAGCAAAAATTCTTAAAAAAATTCAGTGGATAGGGTAGTGTCTTGTCTCCACAATGAAGGTGGAATGAAGGAAAATGGAGGGGTATAGGGTAGTCAAAAACTCAAAACACAGTCATTTCCCAATTTTGACCGTGGGAAAAAAACTAGTGAAGAAGGTTTTTGATATTTGAGGGCCATGGATATTGACAAAAATTAAATGGGTAGGCTAACACCTTAGCTCCATAGTTCAAGTGGAATGAGATCAAATTTATAGGTTTAGGTAATTCAAAACCCTAAAACACAATCACCTTATATTTTCACTACTTTTACTATGTAAAATAGTTTAGAATTAGGGTTTTGATGTTGTAAAACATGTTATGGATGGTGATGTAGGTGATAGGCTTGTGATTATGGAGTATGGGGGTGTAAGAATCATGGTTTAGATGATGGGTTAGGGTTTAGGTTGAAAAGTGTAGGTTAGGATTTGTCAACATATAAAAAAAATATATGTAGACAGTGAAAAGCATAGAGGAGAAAATAAAAGAAGATGATATGCCTTTAAATCCTAAAAATTAAACCAAAGACTAACATGGATGAAGGCTTACCTTTTATTAGAGGCCACACTAAGAATGAGAACACGAGCTTGAAATTTTGGAAGGGTTTTCAGGCTTCAACAAGACGGGAGATTGTCACACATAGAAGCATAACAACGTGGCTCTCTATTGAACAAAAGCGTAAAATTGTATAATGTATGTGACAAGAGCATAAAAATGACCTCTTATATGTGACAGGAGCGTAACAACCCACCTTTGTAATACATATGAGCATAACACAATGCTTTCTCTACACCATGAAAACATAAAAAATATCCTTCTCTTCACCACAGGAGCGTAACAACGCTTTCTCTACACCACATAAGCGTAAAAACCAACCTTCTCTTCACCACACAAATGTAACACAAGTGTTTTTGTAATACACAGAAGCGTAACACTAGTGTTTTCTTCACCACAGAAACGTAACACCAATTTTTTTTTAGGGTTGTATGATAATTTTGAGAGTGTGGAGGGCTAATTAAAGTAGAGACATGTTTCTCTCACAATATGAAAGGGTAACAATAAGAAAATGAAGTTTTATTTGCCTTTTATAAGCTGAAAATTACCCTTTTACCCTTTTGGCATGACATTTACTATGACTTTTTAACCTTTATACACTTGAAAATTGACTTGATGCTCCTTCGAGTGAGATGAAGAGGACATAACCAACCTTTTATTATTTAGCATCTGAGGTGAAATTATAGATCCTTGATGAGACATCAAGACATAATTTTCTTCTTTTTCATGGAGACTGCTTCTCTTTAAAACTTTGAAATCACTTCACACCTTTGAAATTTCACATGGCATAATGACACTTTCAAAATTAGATAAGATGTCTTTGAAGCTTAAAATGACTCTCTTTGCTTTTGATTGGGAAAATAGGTCAAAATGACCCCCCTTGGAGCTCTAATAGTCAATGATGACTTTTTGATCTTTTAAATGAGACAGTGAGACATAATTCTTCAATTTTCATGAAATAGTGAGAAAAAGATGTGATGTTTGAAACTTTTTTGTAACTTGAGTCAATTTAAATAAGAGAGATGGCTTTATTTGAACTTCATAGACGTGATTTCTCCTTCACTATGGTTTTATGGATGAAATGGAGGATTAATACCTTATTTTCAGTGAAAATTTGAATATTTTTCCAAAGGCAGGGTTGAACGTAGACTTGACCTATATGAGATGAAGTGACCTAACCCTAGACCTCTTCAGTGATGATGATGTAAATGGTGACCTTGAAACTGATGATGGTTATGAAATTGACAATGGTGATGATAAATGAAATGAAGGAGCAACATACATGGTTTAAACCTTCTTCAGTGACCAAAATTATTTCAGAGAAATGGTTCGAAAAAGTAAAAAATTTGACCTATGACTTAATGGAAGACAACGGAAAGAGTCATTTGATCACTGACATACATGAGCTAACACTTCCAACATAGAAAAATAAACCAAATTCTTCTTTAAACCAGGAACATACATGACATATTTTAATGTGAGAGGAGTACCAGATGACCTATGAAAGAAAATTGTACCTATGTCGGTTACGCTATACCTCCTATCATCTCCCATCTTGATGTGCATCTTGAGATCCTTCTCCTCCAGTTTTTTGAAGAATTCTTTGTTTCCAGTCATATTTAATTAAGATCCACTATCTAAGTACCACACCGAACCCGTCACCGATGACACCATGCATGCAATGAGGGTGAAATCCATCTCAAACTGTGAAGCAAGTGCTTCACCTGCCGCTCCTCTTGAGGGATTCTTGTTGGTCTTATTGTGTGAACAATTTGTAGCACAGTGTCCAAGATCATGACAGTGAAAACATTTTTCCTTTGAAAAGTCTCACTTCTTTCCTGCCTGACCGGAATCTGATTTGGAATGGGACACCTTCCCTTTCCCTTTCTTCGCATTTCCAGCCAAGGCGCAATTCTCCTCATCATCAGTCTTTGATGAGGATTCGTCTATGGTATTTCGTTGAATCTCTTATTGTACCAAGTCGGTTCACAATCGCTACCACTCTGGTAGCTTTTCCCTCCCATTCATCAAATCCTGGTAGTTGTGCCAACTCTTGGGAAGGCATAGAAGTGCTAGTGTCATTATATCATCCTTTGAAACTATCACACCAACAATTCCAAGATCATCTCGACATTGAGTGAACTTTGTCAAGTATTTTGGTATCATGTTTCCCTTCTCCATATTGATATTTCTGATCTGGTCCTTCAACGCCAACTTCCTGTGGTCACTGCTATTTTGAAATAGATATGTTAAGGCCTTCCACATAGAATATGGGGTTTCATTTCCATGGAAGTTCGAGACAATATGATCTCTAACTCCTTCTAACATAATACTTTTTGCCTTTGCTACATTCTTATTCATGCATCGATATTTTGAGAATCTACTGATGGGGGCCTGGGAATATCATTGCCTATGAATTCCTTCAGCAATGCCTCCATCCTATCCTTCCAAGCTATGTAATTTGAACTGCCCTCAAGGGCCTATTCGAGTCTCAATCCAAAGAAATACATCATGATCTGTTATTGGTCTTGAAGAATAAATATGCAAATTTGATTCACCTGTTCAAAACAAACTCTAATTCTTCTCTTCTATAGTGATTCCTTATTTGATACCATGTATAAAATCCATATAGATTCAAATGATATTGTAATATGATAAAACAAAATACTTGAATCTATTCTACAAATTGTGGAAACAAATTACGACCACACAATCACATAAACGAGAGAGACAAAGAATTTCAATTGCACAACACAAAGATGTATTTGGGGAAAGCCTCAACTAAAATCTCCACTATATATATATTGCATTAACTAAATAAGATGAAATAATAAAATTTTTCTCTTAGGCTTCAGATCTTTTGCACCATCTTTGACTGTCCCACTCTGATATAAGTAGGTTTGGTCCAATACTTAACCAGTTTATTGCCCCATTATGACGAGCCTTGTTCACGCATTCCTAAAGGAATTGGGCCCATATTAATTAGGAAATTCCAACTAAATGATTGTGCAATACATCCAAGGCATCATAATGACCTCCTTCATGACCTGTACAATTTTCTAATTATACAACAGATAGTTTACTTCCCTTTAACTCCAATCCCAAATGGGCCTTCCATAGAACTGACATGCAACATATATTTATAGTGAATTATTAGTTATCTGATTGATCACTACATGTGAATTAAATCATATTTAATTCACTGGACCTCTCACTCACTAACTCATCTATCAGTTAGAACTAGTTAAGTTGATTTTAACTCAGATGATTAATTTAAACAATTACAACTCAAAATAAACTGCAACTAGACCCCCTAAAACTTAGAGTGGACTCTACATGCCTCCAGTTTGACCCCCAACTCAAATTGAATGAGATAAATAAGTCTTCCTAACTCAGGTAACTTGTACAATCTATCATGTTATTTGGAATTGCAATTTCCCTCCAATTTAATTAAGGGAAAATTAAATCAGAAGCCTCTTCTTGTTGCCAATTTCAACAGATTTCTCAACATGGTATAGGCTCTATATTTGTTTTTCCATTTTTAACCTATGATGGTAAAACTATGGTTCTTATTAAATTAGTTGAAGGGTGGACGATGGTGGACCTTTGGATTCCCTATGAGATATTTACTACATGAAGTATTTGGTGGGTGTAGGTGGATGGTCCTCTTGAGTTCCTATTTCAGCGGGAAACATTGGTTTAATCCCTTAAGAAATCATCCTAAAGATTTAGAATTTGGCTTGGGGGTGATTACCGCAATAAAGGATTGGCTGTAGTGTGTCTATGGTTGGGTGGAGAGTTGAAATCTCAATCCCAGTTGCCTGGTTTAGTCTATCAAAGATAAGTGTACATTTATGACTCTTATGTTTTGAATGCTTTATTCTTGCTTAATGTGTTGATTTATCATAACTTTTGATGTTGGGGAAAAGGCATTATTGTATGAGTGATAATTGTTGTTTTAAAGGAATGCATAGGGAATGGTTTAAGTTTCTATGCTGACTTGAGCATAATCCTAGTCTAAATGGCTTGTATACAATGAATGTGTGAATATTGTAAGTGCTTGAATTAGAATTATGGTCCAAGTGACCGAATATCAAAGAGATCGATGGATCTCTGCAATAATTATACTATGTTAAATGAATGGATAGAAGGTTTTGGTTTTTATATTCTATAAGACCATGAAGGCTAGCATTTTTCTTATGATAATTTTTTGGTTTAATACTTATGTTATTGATGAGGAATTTTAAATTCCTATGTGAACAAATCATGTCAAATGATGAGTGAATGATGAGGGATGGTTGATCCCTAAAGGTTGATATATAAAATATTTCTCATGTTCTTGTATTATTATTATTTTTTGGAAATAGAGATGATAATCACTTAAGTTATTAATTAGGAGTGGGATACACCTATATTCATCTTGGGTCTTTAAATTTGTCTAAATATTTGAGTACATAAGAGATAGAAAAATATATATTAATGAAATGAAGGTCTACATTAGATGGTTAGGCTATTAGGCTAGTATTTACCCATAAGCTCAAGAGGGATAGCTCAAAATGGCTTGTTGATACCCTTGTATATCTATATATTATGTGTTGGAGGCTTGGGAAAAGGTCCTTATTCTTGTGTTAATAGTTAGAAAAGTGTGGGGCTAGAACATAGATATTTTAGAGGAAAAGGGTTTAAATCCTAATTAAAATCATAAGTTTGGGCGTCACAATGAAGTGTTGAGGGCAGAAAATCCCACACTATATAGCTAAATGCTTATTCTAGGGGTTGGGGGGGGTGGGGATTTTAGGGCTCGGAGGAGCACAAATTCATAATCTTTATAAGCCATATGGCCAGGAGCGATGCCCACGGGCACATGTAAAAAAAATTCAGCTCATTGAAAGCTAAGAACTTTATATCCTTCCATGTGTCGTAGAGGTTTTACCCTAGAAAATTTGTTGGCATCACAGGGAAATTCCACCGAGATTCTTTCAATGGGATAATGTGGATGGTGGCGTCGATTGTTCATAATTTGGTGTGTCGGTGCAGAGGACCCCAGAATCACCTATAATATGGAATTTTGTTTTACCACATGGAGGAATACTGAGTAGGACCCATGACCAAGGTTGAAGGTGTTGTGGCCTCATATCCATGTCACATTTCAAGAGGCAGGAAACATGTCAGCTAAATTTGGGTTTTTATGAGGCAGTGTGGCCTAAAAATGAGTGCACATGGTATGCTTAAAGTGGAGCCATGTGGAGGCCCCAGTGCCTTGTCCCCAATGATTTCTAATGAAGTTGGGTGCAATCCCACCAAGATTTAATTCCTGAGGGTGATGTGATGCGACAGGGCCCACCTACATAGGTGTAATGGATTGGACCATATGTGATTGGTGGAACCCACGCAATAGATTGATGTAGCGATATGCCATGTGGATCATCGATGTAACCGTGAAAAATGTGAATGAAGGAATAATAGTATAGATTTGGATGATGTTTCAAGGGTGGAGCCCATGTGCGATAGACTCATGGAGGATGGATCCACCAGGGGTCCCTATAACCTCAAAAATTCCAACAGGATAATGCATGGGATATAACCAGGATTTTATTCCTAAGTTGATGTGATCGTAGACTATGGGCCCGCACCTAAAAACATGATATGTATTATATAAATGTTATATGTTGGGATAGGTGAACTACAGAACATGGAAAATGCATATCCTAGTATGAATCGGTTGGAAACAAGGGTCATGTTTTCAAGAGTCGATGAGGTGGACGTGACTTGGATAGTCATGTGGGCATGATGTGGCCACCATATGACAGGTATAAATGACACGGCACTATTTTATGGGCCAACCTTTGAACGACCATATCTTTTGATCTGAGAGTTAGATTGGGGAAAAATTAATATCATTGGAAATATATTGATGAGGCGAATGCAACAAGGTCATTAGTTGCAAGTTTTGAGTAAGTATAAAAAGGTCAACAAAATTAGACCCCATTTCCATAATTAGACTATGGAGGTTGTATCAGCTTAGTAACTGCCTTCTTCTACCGTTAGTTGGGGCTAGAGATAATATGGGGTATGTTACAGAGAAGTATTAGAGCTAGGTTCAACACTTAGACTGGATGGGATTTATCATAAGAGAATTGTAGACAAAGGTTTCAACTCTAAACAGTTTGGAATAAGTTGGTGGCCTATTACTGAATTAACAAATCAATAGGTCTAATGCATGGATCTTTGGAGATGAGTAGAGATATAAAATTAAGTATTATAACTGAATGCAAACATAATGGTGTGTTATTCATAACATTGATTATGCATTGTAGGCTAATGGCAAGGATGCTTTTTTTTCGTGATAAATGAAATGGTATTGCATGTGGTTTCTATTAGGCATCTTGAAGGTTTGGATATTATATTTATGTGACTATGGGTTGTTGCATATTCTTTATTATTGGCAGAGCTATTTGCATGGTTTTCTACATAATTATTTGAAGAGTACTAGTGCGACTGATTAAATGGTGTATTCTTACACACTTGGAATACGTGTGCATGTGAATGTTCCTATGATATGAGGGACGTGAGGAAATTCATTTTTTGTTTGTAGACTAGATAATGTGGATTTTTCTAATCAAATGTATATATATTGATTGGGATGTGATAATTCTATGGTCTAATTGTTATATGGAAAAGAACCTCGGTGGAGGTTGACTAATTCTATACGATAATTCTTTTGGTTATTATGTTTTTCCTTATGAGTGCTTGTCCTTTGTGGTTAATACCTTCCTTGTTTAAGGAATGGGGTGTAACATATGGAAATGGCTAGTTGAAGCCTATAAAGTTTGATATATCAATATGATATAGATAATCCATGTTCAATACTTGAACTAGATGAGTTCAAATGCAAAGGTCTTGCGTAGATCTCATAGATAAATGATTTGTAGCTTTGCTAGAGAGATTTCTTACTTGTGCTGGTTGTAGCATTGGTATGTTGTCTTGGGTATGTTATATATTTCCGCGAATATCCCCACATGCTATGCAGACCTAAAAATAGTTGGGAAAACCTAAGGATGGGGGGTGGACCCAAGGATGGTGGGTGTACCTACCCATGGTTTTGTGCATGGTTTTCGTGCCTGGTTCTGGACATGATGGTATTTTCCCATGGTATTTTGAAGATTTGGTCAAGGGAACTACGATTGTGTTCTAATCTAGGGTTAATGGATTGTGGTTTATGAATGCTTCGAAATTTATATATATGTATTGTGACATTGAAAGGAATATAATGAAAAATCAATCTGGTTTTCTCGGTTTGGGTTCCAAGAGAAAATATTTGTGTATATTTTTTTGTTTTAAGAATCTATTTGTAGGTAATTTATGTACAGAGTTAAAACCTACATGTTGATTGTTTGCATGTGCAAGTAGGTGTTAGGTGTAGAACAATGATCAAATGGCTATATATGCATTGATTATGCGATTCCTACATATGCCTGATACATTTCATAAATGTGAAAATTATAAGTTATAAAATGGTAGATGCTTATATGTTAAATGGATTTTAACTTAAATTTTAGGTTGCAGATGCTTTGCTAGTGGTGGCCTTGAGACTGAGAAGCTAATTAAGGTTTCTTTTAACATGTGATAGTAGGGGTATCAGTAAAGAGGCTGATAGTAATTAATGTTAATAATTTTGGGTAAAATTTTGAATTTCAATTCTGTAAGGGCATGATTATACATGAATTGAAATGCTCATATGCATGAAAAATCTGATTTTTGAAAAAGTTATAAATATGCATATGTATGTCCTATATTATGAGACATGTGACTAATGAATGAATTGAGATATGTGTGCAGTTGTAGGACAACATACTTGGTATAATATGGTAAGGCATCAAATAATATGTGTTTTTCATTGATAATATTAATAATTGAATGAAAGTGGCATCGCTTAAAGAGATTGGTACAACAAGAGCTCTCAAGCACTTGAGACAACAATGTTTAATGTTGCAAGAGAGGAAAGAGGAGGAGGATTTCCCTTAAGACCTTCTGATAAATATAGAATGAATCCTCTTGGGAGAAATTAGAGGGGAATTACAAGTTTAAAAGGGCTGCCATGAAATCTTGAAGAAGGATAGGACTAAGATTTTATTCATGAAACACTGAAAACATTGGAACTCATGGGGATTGAGTGGTTTTGGTTGTTGAATATTTGATGTTTTATGTTCTTAAATTTATATTATGTTTGATTTTCCATTTTTACCGTTGTCTATGTGTGGCCATTTTACCTTTATCTATGGTATTTTATTGTTATTATCAATTTTTATGATGTTTTCTTCATTTTATTCTTGTTCTTTCCTTATATGTTTTTGGGGGTTTTGGAATTTTTGGTGAAAAAGGAAACACATGGAGCTTGGGAAGAATGGAATGGAACCCAAAATGAAATGTAAGACTAGGATGAATCCAATGCACGAATAAAGGGAAATTGAAGACATGAAGGAAAAATATGACAACTAGTTGGGATGGTTGGGTCCGTAGGAATAAATAGACAATGGTAGGAAAACCATGAAATGGGGAAAAATGGGAAGCCATCTAATATTTAAATTGTATGGCTAACATATATGTACATATAAATGTATCCCTTGTATTATGATTCAGTGAAGGAATAATGATTTTGGATAGTATGACATGATTTTAGTCGAGAACCACGATAGTAGTTAGTGTTACACCATTTTTTGGTCATCTAACCTATTATCATTAGATGGACCCAAGTACACCATGTAAGACCAATTTTACCCTAAGTAAAATTTCTTTCACTATGTAAAAAAACTTAATAAAACAAATTTATTAGGTTGTTTATGGTCTAAACAGGAAACCCCAAAGGGAAATATTAAACAAATCTATATTTGTTTAATTTTCGTCATGGAATAATTAATTAAACAATAATTTAATTATTATTCCTGGTCATATTTAACCCAAAACAAGGAAATTAATTAGATAAATCCTTAATTATCTTATTATTTTCTAGGAATAACTATTTAAATCTTATTTAAATAATATTCGTTGTTAAATATGACTAAATAATTTATAAATAATTAAATAAATCATTATTTATTTAATTATCATTCAACCACTTCTTTAAAATAATAAATAAATCATTTATTTATTTATTATTTACAAATAAATGGATTTGACCCAAGTCAAATACCTTTTCCCTCCAACAAATATAATAAAATATTCCATAAAAGGTGGATCTAGAGTTGGTTAATATTATGTTAATCATGCACCAAGATCTAGAATGACCCAATATTTTGCTATAAAGAGAAGGGTTTTCCCATTCATTTGTCACCTTTTTTTGCCTATTAGATCACTCTAGATCTATACTCTTGGTATGACTTTGAGCCATTATCATTGTCACATTCTCCATTATTTTCTTTGTGAGCTCCCTTTGAGTTCTATGTTTGTCTGGGTTTTCTACACCAACAAGGGAGAGAAATTCTAGATCTAAAGTGCTGAGGACTTTCAAGAACCCATCCCATTGAGGAGAATTGGAAACACCTTTCTTGTTTTCCTCCTAGGTGCCCATAATATAAAATTCTTTCAAAAATATTGTTCTTGTCTTGTTTATTGGATGTATGGAGCAAAACCTTATTTTTACTGCTTAATGTCTTTGTATGCATAGATCTGGATTTTTGCAGCATTTGTCTTGATCAACTAACTACAGATCTGAAGATATTGGCAGCCATATTTGAGTTAGGGCTATAAGTTATGCGTAGCTAAAGTGGTATTTTTTCATACACTTCGACAAAAGATTCATACTAATAGTTAGATAAGTAAGTTATCCTTAAAAAAATATGACAATGTGAATGGAAGAAATTTGAATGCCATGTTTAGGTAACTGGTGATGTTACTTAATGGGTTATAAGAAATATGGAACACTATTGGACAAGTGGGTAGGAAAGGCCATTTCCATAAAATTCGTTGGATTGATGTTCCTGAGTGTGAACAACTTGAACAAGAAATATGAATTTCATGCAACCCTTGGCAGTTGCTACAAAAATAACATCAAATGATAATGCTAATGGTATAAGAAAGGAAAAGGTAAAATAAATGGATTTGGGGTAACAAACTCCTTGTCCAAATTGGGAATTGGTGTTCTCAATGTTGTGCATTATTTTCATGGAGAAAGGATGTTCTCTTAAACTTGACCTTATGGACACTTGTAATTGTGTTGTGTTCACGATCATTCTAATGTTTATGTACAAATATGAATTCCATAGTGACATATAGGTTTTTCTAGGAGTCATTCTTGTAGAAGAATGATGGTTTATATTCATTTAATTCACGTGTCTACGACTTGTAAGATTCCTGGTTGTGTGAGTAATCAATTGGGAAAAAGTATCCTTATCATATATATGATTTTATTATAATTTATATATATATATATAAGAGAAGAGAAGGCACCATGTGATTTCCGGGTTGGGAAATCGATCTAGTGTGTGTATGAGAAGAGAGAAGGCCATTGGATGCTTTCCAGGTTTGGAAACTAATCCAATGTGTGAAAATCAAGAAGTAAAGAGAAATTAAAGATACAAATTACTTTTTTGTTTGATTTTTTGAATTCCTAAATTATGAACATATTTTGATGCTTTGTTTTTTTATGGTTTGGTTTATGGACTAATCTGGTTTTTTCATGATAGGAATCAAAATAAAATTGCAAGTTTCCTCTCATGGATAAATTTCTAGTGAGGTATGATTAAATTATTTCAAAATTATTTTATGATAAGTCTCTTAGATATTTGTATTTTATGATGTAGAAAAGCATGGGAGCTGCTTGGTTCAGGTGAATGGGATTGGCTGAAATTTAAAGAGAAATATCATTGGAATTTGAGGCATACAATAATCTGGGAAAAAGAGCCATTGATGGGTGGTTTATTTAATGTAATTCTTGTGCTTAGTTGTTGGGTGAGAAATTGTGAGTGTAATATGTAATTGTAAACTAAGTTATGTTTGTAAAGCTCCAAATGATTGGGCAATATTTAAAGCATGTTTTTGCTTTTTGTTTAGTTATAGAACACCGAGGATGATATTCCTCCAAGGGGGAGGTGTTTGTGATATCCTCGTTTTAATTACCCCTCATTGTAAATGTTGCATCTGTTTTTATTATAATTGAAAAGGCCTAAGAATTGGGATCCAGATTCTTGAGTTTGAGGAAGAAGATTACTTGGGATTAGAAGGAAACTTGAATGGTTTTATGAAAACCCTGGAGGTTTGGTAGGTGTATAATAAATGTAATTTTTATTCCATTCAATTTAGTAGAGAAGAAGGATGGATGAATCATGCCTGCCTTAGATAAATCCAAAAGGTAGAAAGGACAAAATTAAATGGATAATGGGTTGCATTGGTAGTTGGGATACTAAAGTAAACCAACAAGAAGTGGGGAGGAAGGGTATTTGGCACAAAATCATCCCCATGACCACGTGAAGATATAACCACCGCAAACGAGATGTAAATATGTGAGAAAGAATGTTTTTGCATGCAACCATAATGGTTGCAGGATGGTAGTGAAAGGACCTACAAGAAGTATTTTTTCCCTTAGCACACAAAATTTGAGAAGATAACATTCTGGATGGAATTATCACTCACTGAGGATAACAAGAACAAAAAAATGAAACTCCCAAGAAGAGGGGAAGTGGATATGACTGCATAGAGGAGTAAAGAAAGGATAACGCGAGAGGAAAGGATAATATAGTTCTATGTTTCTACCAGAATGCAAGGAGCAAAGAAAGAATTTGGTTGAGCATTGGGAGGTGGAAGAATGTATCTCATGTGAGTACAATATTATCTAGATTCCCTATAATACTATAGGTTGGATAGGGTGGATATGGATTTTCTATGGATTGCCTTGACAGCTTGGGCGAAGGCCTCTTCCTTATATTCCTGGTAAGGAGAATTATTTATCCCCCTCTGATTTTTTTCTGGTTTTTACAATGAGATATGGATTACCTTGTTGATTTGAGGGTAGAGGCATAGAATTTGGATTCCATTACTTATTTTAAGGGTGAAGGTATTGGACCTCTTGGTTTCATTGTTGATTTAAAGGATGGAGGTTATGGATCTCTAGATTCCCTTGCTAATTTGAGGGTGGAGTTATATCTTATGGATTCCCTTATTGATTTGAGGGTGTAGGCATAGCATCTGGACCCCCTTGCTTATGTCAAGGGTGGAGGTGGTGGAACTTTGCATTCCCTTTCTGATTTGGAGGATAGAGATGGTGGACTTGTGGATTCCCTTACTAATTTGAAGGGTGGGTGTGGTGTACATCTTGATTCCCTTACTGATTTGAGGGTGGAAGCATAGCCTTTGGATCACCTTAATATTTTTAAGGGTGTAAGTGATGTAAATTTTATTCCTCTACTAATTTTAGGGTGGAGGTATAACATTTGGATTCCCTATTTTAGCTTGTGATGGTAAAGCTAGAGTTATTTTTGAAATAGTTAAAGGGTGGAGGTGGTGGACCTTTGGATTTCCTATGAGATATTGACTGCATGAAGTAGCTACTAGGTGGAGGTGGATGATCTTCTAGAGTCCCTCTTTTAGCTAGCATCATTGGTTTAATACCTTAAGCACTCATCCACAAGATTCATAGTCTAGCTCTGTGGTGATTACCATAAGAAATGATTGGTTGCAGTGTGTCTATGGTTGGGTGGAGAGTTGAAGTCTCAATCTCAATTATTTGGTTCAATGTATTAAATGTAAGTTCCCATTTATGAATCTTTCATTCTTAATGTTTTATGTTTGCTTAATGTACTGATTTATCATAACTTTTTATGTTGGGGAATGAGGCATTCTTGTATGAATGATAATTGTTGTTTTAAAGACATGGATATGGAATAGTTTAAGTTTATATGTTGGCTTGAGAATAATCCTAGTATAAACGGCTTGTACACAATGAATGTGTGAATCTTTTAAGTGCTTGAATAAAAAATATCGTCCATGTTCTTGAATATAGAAGATATGGGTAAAGCTCCGCAATGATTATACTCTATTAGACGAATAGCTAGAAGGTCTTTTTTTTTCTAGTCTATAAGCCCAATAAGGCTAGCATTTTGAATAGGGTAATATATTTATTTCATAACTATGTTACTTATGAGTAATGTTAAATTCCAATGTGAATAAATAATGCTAAATGATGTGAAAATGTTGAGGGATGGTTGATCCCCGAAGGCTGTTATATTAATGTTTGCTCATGCTCTTGTATTATTATTATTTGGTGGAAAAAGAGTTCATAATTTCTTAAGTCAATAATTAAGAGCGAGATACTCTTGTACTCATTAAAATTCTTTAAACTGGTATAAATAGATAAGTAAAAAAGAGATAAACAAATATATGTTAATCAAATGAATTCCTGAGTTAAATGACTAGACTATTAGAACGATATTTACCCATAAGCTCAAGAGGGATAGCTTGGAAGGGCTTACATATACCCTTGTATATATATATATATATATATATATACTATGTGTTGGAGGCCTGGGCGAAGGCCCTTATACATGTGTTAACTGTTACCAAAGCGCAACATTGGAACATAGAGATTTCAGAGGAAAAGGGTTTAAGACCTAGTTAAATCATGCATTTGGGCACAGTGACCAAGTGTTGAGGGAAAAAAAATCCCACACTATATAGCTATATGCTTATGCCATGGGGCGCTGAAATTTTAGGGCCCATAGGAACATAAAGACTCATTCCCTATAAGTCATGTAATCATCCACATGTCCCATAGGTTTTACCCCAGAGAATTCATTCGGATATTGGGTAAATCCCATCAAGATTCATTCACCAATATGACGTGTTAAGTGGGGATGGTTTTTAAGCATTTTTCATATTGGTGGGGAGGACCCCAAAATCACTTATAACATGAAATTTGATTTTAAAACATGGAGGAAGACCAGGTAGGACCCATGGATAGTGTGGTAGGTGACGTGGCCTCAAAACCATGTGGTGTTTCAAGATACATGACACTTGTTAGCTGAATTTGGGTTTTGTTTGGGGCCATGTGGCCTAAAAATGAGTGACACAAGGCACATTTAGAGTAAAGCCATGTGAAGGGTGATGTCACCCTAGTGGAAAGGACCATTAACATCACCCCAATGCCTTTTCCTCGAATATTTCTAATGGATTTGGGTGCAATCCCATCAAGATTTAATTCTCGGGGGTTTATGTGATGTAACAGAGCCTACCTGCACAAGTGTAAGGGACTTCACCACTCTTGATTGGTGGAACCTGTTAGTGTGAATATGTTAGTGATTAAAGATACTCTTTCAATTAATTTTCTAGTAGTCATAGATCAAAATTTTTGGTCTTTTCAAACAATTTTTCAAAATAAATTTTGGTCACTGAAGGAGTCTAGGTCATAAATTATTCTCCCCTCATCCCATCCATGGCCATCATCACCTCAAATTTCATCCCATTCATTTTCATTTAGAAGTTTTAAATCATTCACTCCATCTCATCTAGGTCTGCTGTCTAGGTATCATTGTTTTTCCTTTGAAAAATCCAGTTTTTCATCAAATAAGGCAAACAATCCTTCATTTCCATCATATAAGTCTTCTAAAGGGAGTTAGCATACTTAGGAGAATAAAGTAAGATAAGTTGTCTTATTCCAAAATGTGTTTCAATATCAAAGGATTTCAAAAAAAGCAAAACTATATTCATAGTTATTGTTTTCACTAGAGGACAAAAAAAAGTCATTTCAAAATATTTTAAAAGGGAAAATGAGGCTCATTCAACTCATTATTCTCTTTTCATGTGTGGTAGAGCTCCCCTCTTACCTCCATTTGACTCCATAGTTGTCAAGGGTTTTAACAAAGGCAAGAAAACTACTCCAAAACAAGTGTGTTACACATCTAGAGCAATTTGTTATGCATTTGCAGCACTGTGTTACATATCTATATCACATTGTTATGCATCTATAGCCTTTGTTACACATCTTCCAGACTTTGTTACGCATCTGGAAAAATTGTTACACATCTGGCAGAGGTGTGTTACGCATCTGGAAAGTGTTGTATTTTGGGTATTTTGGCTCCTAAATCACTCAAACAAGCTCAAGGGTCATTGAAATAAAATTTTAAATATTTAACAACAGTAAGTAATAATTTCATATCCTATTTAGGTCAAATTTTCAAGCATAATTTTGATTTTCTTGCTCACCTCCTTTTCCACTACATTTTCACTTCTTTTCATCATTGAAATATTTCAGTGGACCAAACCCTAATACTCTCATATAACACTAGCATACACCTCCCATATACATCATACTATCATTCCCCACCATCCATACCCTTATTAAGAATAATTTCCACCAAACCCTAATTTCTTGCCAATTTTCCAGTGTTAAACTAGGTGATTCAGATTTATGCAGGAATGCAATAGAATATAGAAATAACCATAAACATAGAAACACAATAGAAATAAGGCTTCATTTCATTAATATCAAATCATAGAAATATTCTTACAAACATGATGGAAATAAAATAGCTAGGGTGCTGGTAGAGAATCTCTAATAAGAGATGTGGCGGCTACAGACCTCTGAACTGTGTTACAATGAGGCTCGAGGGCCTATTTATTATGGAGAAAAAATGGAGAACTCTAAACGTCCAAAAACCTAACCCTAGGAGATGAAGCACAAAAAATATGGGCCCCGTTTGGGTAAATTTGTGTTTCAAATTCCTGGGGATGTAACTTTGGCATACTATCTCCATTTGGGGCCTCAAAACAGCTCTGGAAGTTCAGGACCCAAAAAACTGCTAAAAATAGTAAGTTGTGAAAAAAAATAAAAGAGACAATGGTGGGGCCCCAATTGGAATAGGTGGGTGGCCACCAATATCCACCTAGATCATTCCTCCCCACTTAGGAAGCAATGGTCCCCATTGCATTGAGTTTCTCCATGAGATGAGGAAACTTCTGTTGAACTTGGTCCCTGGTGAATCACTTGCCTTGGTGTAGGAGTTGGCCAGCTTTAACAACCTGATACAGTTGAATCTTCTGTCGGCGAGTGTTATTGATTTGTATGTCCATGATATAGTTTGTGGTGGCATATTCCATGCAGTCTGGGTTTAACTCTTTTGGTGTGATTTCTTCTGCAATGTCAGAGGTGTCCAATAGAGTGGGAAGTAGGGACAAAGTTGGTCTACATTGAATATTGGGTGCAGACCAAGGAATGGTGGAATACTGAGGTTGAAGGCATTATTCCCTACAGCCTTGGTGATGGTGTACGGCCCATATCGGAGCGGGCGAATCTTGCAGTTACATCTAGTGAGGCACTCCTTCTGCAAATGTAGCCACACTTTGTTTCCCACCTGGAAGTTGTGTGGCACCCGATGTTGATCATGTCATTGCCTATACTTAGCATTAGCTCTATCTAATATGTCATGAACCTGTTGGCAGATGTGTTGAATGCATTCGATGAAGTTTTTTGCTTTGTCAGCTTCATACTGGACATGAGCCGAATCAGGCTGAGTAGCTGCAAATGGCATGGCTATGTCAATGGGACATAGTGGTTGGAATCCCAAGCCCACCTGAAAGGGGCTATGGCCATTTGAGCTGTGGAGAGACCGATTATAACTATGTTGTACATAGGGAAGGCTATCATCCCATGTGCGTGGATGCTTTGAATTGTACATGCGCAGAATGTGTACAATCATCATGTTGACGACCTATGTCTGGCCATCAGTTTGGTGATGGCCGAAAGCTATGTACTTGGTGAGCTTGGTGTCCAACATTGACCAAAGGCTGGACCAAAATGTGCTGAGGAACCTGCTGTCACGATCTGATATGATAGAATGTGGAATCCCAAAGTGCACCCACACTCGTTCAAAGAAGATTTTAGCAGTGGCTTCTGTTGTGATATCCTTCTTGCAGGCCACCATAATGGCCATCTTTGAGAATCTGTCGACGACCACAAAAACACAGTCGTTTCCATGCTTAGTAGAAGGAATGCCTGACATGTAATCCATGGAGATGGATTCCCAAGGTCGACTAGGGGTAGGTAGCAGAGTATAGAGCCCTTTCTTCTTGATGATCGGTTTGGAAATGACACAAGCAGTGCAGGATTTGATGTACTTCCCGACATCTTGTCGAGGTTCGACCAATAGAAATACTTTTGCAGTAATGCAACTATTTTCTCAACCCCAAAATGCCCAACAACTCAATTTTAGTGTGCTTCCCATATCATCTTGGCACGCTCGCTTGAAGGAACATAAAGGTGTCCCAGGTGACATAATAGTGCATCTTGGAGGTGAAAATTTGGAACTTGCATACCCCCAAGAGTGCCTTGTATGTGTATCTGAATTCTGGATCACTTTTGCAGAGAAGTGGCCAATCAGAAGTCTCATGCCCACAACATTTGAGAATGGTGGTTAAGGCCAAAATCGGCGGTCGGCAGAGGCAATCTGCAACATTGTTGGTGCTACCCTTCTTGTACTTGATGTTCAAATGAAATTATTGTAGATATGTGGACCACTTCTGATGGCGATCGTTCTGCAACTTCCCTTGTATCTGTATGAACTGCAGAGGTCGGTGGTCTGTGTGGATGATTGTCTCCTTCCCCAAAATGTAATGCTTCCATTGTCAAAAGGCATGCACAATGGAATACATTTCTTTGTCATAAGTGGGATACTTTCGAACTGTGTCGGACAATGTCTCACTGTGATATGCCACTGGATGGCCCTGTTGAGTAAGAACTTCCCCAATAGCATAGTCAGAGGCATCTGTTTCGATCTCAAATGGTTGTTGCAAGTCTGGTAATGTGAGCACTGGGGTAGAACAGAGGCGATGTTTTAATTCTACGAATGCCTTCTGTTGAGATTCTGACCAACAGAATTTTTATTTCACTCCTCCCTTGGTGACTTTACTCAAGGGCCAAGTGATATTAGAGAATCCCAACACGAACCTGCGGTAGAAATTAGCAAGACCCAAAAAGCTACGAAGCTCTGTTAGGGTGGTTGGGGCTGGCCAATCCCGAATGACTTGGATCTTGGCTGGATCCACATGCACCTCCATTTCATCAATAATGTATCCCAGATATTGAACTTGGGTCATGCCAAAAGTGCACTTTTCCAAATTGGCACACAACTTGTGTTTCCGCAGTGTTTGGAGGACTTCTCAAATGTGGTGGAGGTGCTCTTCCCAAGTCTGCTTGAAGATCAGAATGTCATCCAAGTATACCACTACAAATGATTTGGTGAATGGACGCAATATGTCATTCATCAACCTCATGAAGTTTGCGGGAGAATTTTTCAATCTGAAAGGCATGACGAGACATTACAAAAGGCCCTCCTTGGCTTTGAAGGCAGTCTTCCACACATCAGAGGGTTCGATTGGTACCTGGTGATACCCAGACTTCAAGTCGATCTTGCTGAAATATTTTTCCCCTTTGAGTTGGTCCAGAAGGTCATCAATCCGAGGGATTGGGTACCTATTCCAGACAGTGATATTGTTCAGCGCCTAATATTCAATAAAGAGTCTCCAAGTCCCATCCTTCTTTTGTACCAACATGATCGGGCTCCCATAGGGTGATGAACTTGGTCAGATGTGACATTTCTACAGCAGCTCCTAAATCTGCCTCTTGATTTCATCATTCTCCATAATAGAGCACCTATAGATCGATCCATTGGGTAGTGGCGCACCTGGGGTTAGGTCAATGGGGTGTTTGACCTGATAGTGTAGAGGCACCCATGTGGGAGAGGTGAAGATGTCCCCGTACTCCTCCACAACCTTGTCCATTTTTTGTTTTCGTGCAAAAGAGCCATGTTTGGAGGTCGTGGCCATAGTCTTCTTCTTTCCCTGGGGGCAGATCATCAAGAAAAAAAATTTCCTGGTTTGGGAAATGAACTTACTGCATTGTTTTTCAGTAACCAAAGAGATAGTGGGAGGCGGTGGTACCTCTGGTATTCTGTACAATTTATTTCCTAAAGTAACAATAATAGCGCGAGGTCAGGACTCATACACAGCATGTCATTTCCACAAGTATGGTTGGCCTAATAATACATCAAAAACATCAATAGGATCAGTTTCACACAATACCTCATCTGTGAAGGGCTTGATGTTATAGGGAAGGCAACACTGCTGGCTGACACGGAGATCCCGTCCTTGGTGAAGCCAACCGATGGTGTATGGTTGTGGGTGTGCTGTGGTCGGCAAGCCCAACCACTTCACGACATTTGCTGAAATGAGGTTCTTTTGGCTTCCATTGCTTACAATGAACCGTAGCAGGGAAGCCTTTACCCACATCTGGGAGTGGAAGAGACGTTCTTCCTCCTCTGGATCTTCTGGTTCCTCCTTCTGGATCTTCGTAGTGGCAACAATGGCATTGGGCTCCGCATCAATAATCTACTTCCCTTTTTCATTCCCCTTGTCATATTCTGATTTAGAGTTGGAGCATGCATCTGATTCAGAAGCCATCATCTCGGCCACTAGCGACTGCTTGGCTCGACACTCACTTGTGTTGTGAGTGGGGCTCTTATGGAACTCACAACACTTTCTTGTGTCCTTCTTTAGCTTCGCAGTGTTTTTCTTTGCTTGTGTCTTTGGAAGGTTGTCTTGGGCCACCATGCCTTGGCTTTTTCTTGTGTTCTTTAGTTTGGGGGCACCTTTCCCTTGCTTTTGGTTCGCAGATCCAAAGTCTCGCTTCTTCTGTTTGAATTTCTGCTCAATCTTGGCAGCATATCGGTATGCCATACCAAGCGAGGAGATGTCAAGGAACTCCATTTCCTCTTGAATGTATCTATGCAGACAACCGCCATACTTTAGCACCAAATTTTTCTCTGAATATTTGATACCCAACTTTGTGCGCAAGGTATGGAACAGATTTGTTAGCTCATGCACATCTTGATCCCTTTGTTGTCGCAACGTGGTCCATTGTATGTACTTTTCCTCATATCTCTTCACGGGATAGTATTGTTCCTTGATGGCATATCAAAAATAATTCCAAGTGGGTAGGGCTGAGAACAAATAGGGTTTTGTCTCGTCCTTTTTCTCACAGTAGGTTTCCCACTAGTCCTTGACATGGGGGGTAGATTTGAGGAGTAAAAAAAATCATCTTCTCCAGGTCGGAAAAGTCATGAACTGAGAAATATCCTTCTAATAGATTCAACCATCTATCTATGGCATTTGCATCTATTTGAACCTCAAATATGGGAATGTCAAAGTTTACTTGTACCTTAAAGGGAGTCGCGCCTCCAGAGTGGATGTTGGATGCAGATGCGCCGCCGGTGGGCAGTCATTGAGGGATCTGGGCAAAGTTGTCCATCATCGCGTTCCTTTTTTTTTCGAGGGCCTCCTCAAGCAATATTTTGATAGGATCTCCAGCTCCCTCATCTTTATTTTCATCCCCCATGGGCATTCGTCGCGGTTTGCGACGCTGATCTTGCAAAGGTTCCACTAGATCGAGCCCTAACTCCTTATACCCCGACCTCGTTGGGGACATGCAAAGAAGGATCGAGAAAAATCAGATTGCTCTGATACCAATGATTCGGATTTATGTAGGAACGCAAAAAAATACAGAAATAACAATAAACATAGAAATACAGTGGAAATAAGGCTTCATTTCATTAATATCAAATCATAGAAATATGCTTACAAACATGATGGAAATATAATAGCTAGGGTGTCGGTAGCGAATCTCTGATAAGATCTGTGGTGGCTACAGACCTCTGAACTGTATTACAATGAGGCTCAAGGGCCTATTTATTACGGAGAAACAATGGATAACTCTAGATGTCCAAAAACCTAACCCTAGGAGATGAAGCGCCAAAACTATGGGCCCCGTTTGGGTAAATTGGTGTTTCAACTTCCCGGGGACGTAACTTCGACATACTATCTCCGTTTGGGGCCTCAAAACAGCTCTAGAAGTTCAGGACCCAAAAAACTGCTAAAAATTGTAAGTTGTGAAAAAAACTAAAAGAGACAATGGTGGGGCCCCAAGTATAATAGGCGGGTGGCCACCAATATCCACATGGATCACTGTGAAATGCTCGTGTTTGCCTTATTTGACCATTTTTTTTGACATCCACTTCACCTAATTTCACTCATATCATGGAGCCAACATAGAAGCCTACCTTCTAATTTTTTTTCATAATTTTCCTTGACTTCAAAACCCTTCATCTAACCCTCTAAGCCTAAACCATCTCTATACTATGTTTTCCAAATTGCACTACACATACCCATTTCATCTAGACACTAGGGTTTCATATTTTCACTAATATAAATTATGGTGAGTGAGAATAAAATCCTCAATGGAGGGTGCCACATCAGATTTGAACCCTCCACCATGCAAGAAATCAATGCTTCACCCTTGGCCAAAAGATGCTTTGAGAGGACTGGATGTTTGAGGTTCTATGAGAAGATTATGGAGGGAGGATATCATCTTCAACTCACAAGCTTATTTTACTCTAAGCTCAACATGGGAAAGGCCATCATTGCAGGTGTAAAGTTTAACCTATCAACAAATTTCATTTCTTCAACGACTAGTACACCTAGTCATGGGCATAAGCGGTTTAAGGGCATGGACATAGACCTTGAAGATTACAAACTATTTCTCAAACCTCATGCTAGAGAGAAACCAGAGTACATATTCCCTTTCAGACACCTCCTTAACAAATATGCTCCTTTTATGAGGTTAATAATGAAGTATTTCACATGTGAAGGAAGAATTTTCAGGTTGTATAGGTACCATATCAGGTTGTTGATGCATTTCGCCTGTACCAAATCACTTGACTTGCCGCATTAATTGTACAAAAATTTGGTTAGAATGAATGAGAAGGTTCAAAGTAGAAACCAGGATCATTACCCAAGTCTTTTCCAACATGTTTTGGTCAAACTAATTGTGTTGCATCACCTTTCAACCATCAACATGACTTGGGAAACCTTCATGGAGAGAGTAGCAGCAACGCCCACCACTAGTCCTCCTGTAGTGCATACCACACCATCACCATCACTTTCAGCACAACCAATGGAGGTTGGCTCTTCCAGCATGCAAAATCAGATTTCAAAGGCTCCTAGGGTTGTTGAGTTTACTCACACCTATGAGAAGGGAAAGAGACAGGTCTTTGTGCCCAAATATATCAAAAGTGTACCTCTCATACATCAAGATGAAACACCTTTGCACCAACATAATGAACCAACGCCATTGGAGGTTTTGGTTGCATAGCAGGTTAAAGTAAAATCAGTAGAGGAGATCATTAGGGATAAGGACGAGGAAATATCAGAGTTGAGGGATATTTTCTCCATTGCAAATTCTCAAATCACTTTCGTACATCAAGAGAATTGGAAATTGAAGGTGAAGCAGCTGATACAAATCAAACCTAAGCCATACCTAGAATTAGATAAAGGTAAAGGAAATAAAATCATAGAAATGCAGTACATGGAGACTGAAACATAGCCAAGAGGGCCAAAAACAAGAGGCCTTAAGAGGGCGTTGGAGCTAGAGAGGTAGTCAATTCATCCACCTAAACATTTGACCTTTGATGAGATAATAACTATGGAGATCAATCAAGACATTGAAATATCATTAGGAAGGGTGAATGAACATTTGGAGAAGCTCTTGAAGAGATCCAAGAGAGACAATAACCTCCAAAGACACATGGCAAGTTATTATCGCACCAGGAACAAAATTTCACAAATAAGGCTAAAACAACTGAAGAAAAGGCTAAACGAAACTCAAATGAAGCTCTAAGATAAGGAAAACTTAGATTTTCTAGCTAAAGCTTCCTTGATTGTTTATCTCATCACTTACAGGTGCTACAAAATCAATTTCGAGAAGTTTTGAATAATTTTGGTATTTTTTGTGATTTTTGCACAAATAAGGAAATTACCTCCTCACAGATGCGTAAAAAGAATTTTTTACGCTTGTTTTAG
Organism: Pinus albicaulis; assembly: GCA_034641835.2. Lineage (NCBI taxonomy): Eukaryota > Viridiplantae > Streptophyta > Pinopsida > Pinales > Pinaceae > Pinus > Pinus albicaulis. Next base: position 1,272,327,444 of record CM076575.1, on the reverse strand, counting down.
GGGAATACAAATGATGAATGTATTATATGGTTGGATGAATTTTGAAGAGTACATCATAGATAATGAACCCTTTTTGCATGAAAATCTCTAATTTTGCATAAAAGGCCAAAACACCACCCATTTTCTATGCTTCTGCCAATTTTTTGGAGGCCTTGTTATGAATCTAGAGTAAACTTGGGAGAATGAACTTTTGGAGGTCTTCGCATGGGTCATTTTGCAAAATTCAAGATGTTATGGAAACTAGACACATAGGGCTAGTTTACCTAACTTCCATAATTGAATTTGGACTCCTAAAAGTGCCTCAAAATTGGCTGCAAACTTCTATTATGCATCTGTAAAAGTCTATTACACATATGTCAGAAAGTGTTGCATATCTGCATAGGATTCCTCAAGGCACTTTTCAAGCCCAAAAAATGTTAGAATTTTGAGGTTTTTTTGTCCTATGAGTTGGAATTAGAGTAATTTAGTTGGTTTTTGCCTCTTATCACGAGGAAACATGTAATTTAATGTGGGGGAAACACACTCCTAGTTCATAGCTGGATTTTAGGGAATGGTTTCTAACCTCCTTAGAATCTAGGAAGTGATTCATCTCACATTAGGGGAATTTTGAGGTTTAAAATGGGCCTTCTAAGAAAAATGTGCAACTATAATAAACTTTATAAGGACCAATAAGATTCAAGATGATGATGTCAACCATGGGGGATGATTCACCATTTTTGGAGTAAAAAGGTAAAAATATTAAAAAATAATAAAATAATAAAACTACTTTTTCAACTCATATTTTCAACTTATCTCCCTAAGGGTTTAATCAAATTTAGAGCGGGAATACTCATTGGATGAAAAATTTAATTCCTCATCAAAGTAGTACCGATTTTGCATACTTTTGATGGACCTTGCTACACGAAAAATGAGAAATACATAAAAAAACGTGATTGCAATCATGTTTTCTATGTATTTCTCATTTTTCATGTAGAAAAGTCCATAAAAAGTATGCAACAGGGGTACTCCTTGGATGAGAAATTAAATTGTGCATCCAACGAGTATTCCCGCTCGAAATTTGAGTAAACCCTTAGGGAGATAAGTTCAAAATACGAGTTGAAAAAGTAGTTTTTTTTTTTCCCTCTAAAATTTGATGATGTAATCAAATCTTTTTTTATTATTTCCACTAGTATTTTATAATTTCCTTAGGAGGCCCATTTTAGACCTCAAAATTCCCTTAATGTGTATTTATGATGAATTTTGGATGGGATTTTGACCCTATGAGGTGTCATTGTTCATATTTTCTATAAGTAGACTCACTTTAGTCTCTTCTTGGGTTGGATAGTCTTATTTTGCAGTGGAGATAATGTACAACCTTTTGGAATGAAATCAAAGAGAGTCTTGTATAACTTGTGCTAAGAATATTGTGGTATGCATTGGAGCATTTGTTCTTTCTATGTATGTTTATCTATTCATGTTGAATGATATATTTTCCTCTTTCAGATACATGGTTCCATGTTTTTATCTTGTAATTTGATAAGAATAAATCATGTCTTTTCATGCTCTATTTTAGACAAGGTTTACATGATATGTCTATGTTCTTATAAATGAATGAATTCACCTCAGTGCTCATTCATAATTTCTATCTCTTCATCCTATAATCAATGACCAATTAAAAATGCTTTCAAGCTACCTATCTGGCCTCACTCATTCTCTGCAAATTGACCTTGGAAATAAGACCTAAAAACCATAGATCTAACCTCCTCACTGACATCCCTATGCAACACTTAACACATCAAACAAAAATCCTATTTACTAAGCTTACATACCTAGCCTATGATCAATAGATATTTAATCATTGTATTGACTTCAAAGTAACAATGAGAGAGCCCTCTCTGGTCCTGGTAGGTCTAGCTACCTGACCTATAGCCCGGTTTGTTGTTACCTTCCTTCAATCCCACTCTCAGCCTTGGGAAGTTGGGGGGAGTGATAAATTTTTTGGCATCGTTGCCCGGGATCGAAGGTTAAATATTTCTCGGGAAATAACGAAAAATATTAGCTTTGATTGGTGATGATGAATAGTGGTTAGGCACAAGAAAGGATGTGCATATTTCACCTGGCGACTCCAGTGTCTAAGAATCCAAAGGTTCAGAGTTTTCATGATGACTCCACTTTTCAAAAACCGGTAGATTCAAGAACTTTTTGGTGATTTCATTATTTTCAATATGGATTCAACTGCAAGAAATAATACAAGGTATTCTTCTATGAATCGAGATCATGTTCTAGGATTTCCAAATCATATGCCTCAGGTAGATTGGAAAACATACTTGCCAAAATTCAGAGATGGAAAAGGTGATGATGCTACACTTCATTTAATAAGATTTCATATGCATGTGCGTAAGGTGAAAATTAATTTTCATGAATATTGTTTAATGAATATGTTCATGATCACATTAGAAGAAAAAGCACAATTTTGGTATGAAAGCTTGCCTCTTTCTTGTATTTATTCTCTCAAGTATTTTCACTCAGTATTTTTTGAGAAGTATAGTGAAACATATCCTTCTTTATTTTTGATTGATGATTATTGTGATCACTTTGAGAATTTTATTCAAGAGCTAGAAAGTGCTTATGGTGATGAAGAGTTTATGTATGATGAAATATTGGATGCTTTGAATGAAAACCCTTTTCACTGCCATGAGAAGATCATGGATTCTACCTTGGATGACAGTGAACTTGAGAAAATTTCTTTAAAGGATGATATTGATCTTCCATATTTCGAAGTTTATGATAATTTGCAGCTGGATTTCTAATCTTCAAGTGATCAAGATATATATGAAGATGTTTTGTCCAGCTACCCTTCATCCCTTTCCTCTTCTGAGTTTTTAATTAAGGAAGAAATATGTGCAAATCATAATTTTGATTTTGCTTGTAAAGAAACTATAAAGAGTCATTATTTATCCGCTGAGGTAAAAAATAATGTACAACACGTTTGTTGTCTTGAGTTTGATGAACATGTTTAGCAGCCTTCAAATTATCAAGATATAGAATTTTTTTAGAGCCAAGACAATTCTCTTTTTGATATACATGAAAATCCACTTGTAGATATTTATGTTGATGCTGATTTGGCTACCTCAATTCAAGATCTGCGAGAACATACAAATATTTTTTGTGATCTGGATGATATGGAAGATAACATTGTTGCATTTTTATTTAAGAAGGATAAACCAAATGAAGAAGAAAAATCATCCATTGTATCAGAAATCATCTCTCTTCTTTTTGCTGATCAACAAGAGGTAATGTTTCATGATTTTCAAGACCCCTTGGGCAGTCTTTTGCAAGCATTAGAAAAGGTGGTTTTTTTTTGTTCACTAACACAAGTTTTGGGCTCAAATTTCATTTTGAGTGTCCATTTACTCAATATTTCTTTATGCCTAGTGGATCTGAATACAAGCATCAGCCAGGTATTCATTTACTTGATTGGTTACATTGGATCTTCGACTTCACTTGATCAAGTGATTAATGGATCAGTTAGAGTAGGTAAGTGTGAAATTTTCAAGCTGAAATACTACTGTAGTGATTTCACTACAAGGAAAAGACCCTCTAGAGGAGATTATAAAGGAGGTTTTTCGTGTTATAAAATTGGCCAAAATTGTCAAAAACGAATTTTCTACAACATCCGTTTACGTTTACAGAGGTTTTGGCAGAGCTTTTAACGAAATTTAAACACAACTAAAAAAATTGGGCGACTGGAGGTTATTACGGATGTTTTTTTCATCGGTGCGCTACTAAGGTGTTAACGCACCAGTGCGTTTCATCTAGAAGGTGGCTCGAGGTAGTCGAAGGTGCATGCACCGGGCCGTCAAGGTATAAAACCACACTGGGGCATAGTGTTGGTCATACAATGCACGGGGCCATTCTAATTGGTCTTGGGATTTGTGCGGTGCCCATAGGTTGTCTCAGCGCATCGGTACATCGAGTTATAGAAATGGACTGGTGTGCAGTATCAGAAAAACACATTGTTTGTTCTAATTCGTATTGTTATTTGTGTGGTGCCCATAGGTCGTACAAATTCCCTGGTGCATAGACACACATAAACGCACCGGTGCGTAGTATCGCACAAACGCACCAAGATTTATAATTGGTATTGGTATTTGTGTGGTGCCTATAGGTCGTTTAAATGCATCGATGCACTGTATCATACAAATGCATTGGTGTATAGTAACTGATGCACACCAGTGTTCATTTTGTATTTTTTAGAAACATCGACCTATGACAGTGAAATTATTGTGATTTTTAAAAATTCATTATTCATCAAAAGTCGACACATCTTACAACACTATTCATATTAATTAAATTTTTATTAATGCATTTGAATGTGATGTTTGGATTAATTTGTTATATCATATCATAATTATTTTGATTTCTTTAAATTCATTATTCATCAAAAGATGATACATATCTTATAACAGTATTCATATGAATTAAATTTTTATTAGTGAATTTTAATGTGATGTTTGGATCAATTTGTTATATCATATAATCAATTTTCACATCTCTTCATTATAATATTTAATCATTTATAAATTTAATCAATGGTGTTACATTTCACAGTGAAAATGGAGAACGCAATAGAATAAATTAAAACAAATTTTATTATATATATATATATATATATATATATATATATATATATATATATATATATATATATATATGAATAAGACAGTCTTTGTCATACAAAATGGGACAATTATTGGTATCTTGTTGTCTTTAAATTGGGACACTATGTCCATTACATTAAAAAAATGTCTAATTTCACAGATTAATATTTCAAAAAATACAACGTGTTGCTTTGATATCCAAACATAGTGATCATCATTCTTCGCTTGAACTACTGTCACTGCTAAAGCTAATTCCATGACTTGGGTTATTTTCGGGAATATTTTGTTCATGGTGTTGATTGTTTTCTTCTTCTTCGCCTTCCATCTACAAACATAAAAATAAACTATAATGAGTGTATATACATTGGTGAATAATGAAAATTGCAATATTAAATAATATGCATCAATGTAAATCGAAAAGAAATGACGTACCATAGCAACAATTGACTCATGAACTATACACATTCTTTCAAAACCATATAGTATGTTATCTTTCAAGATTTCATCTGTTGGCACAGTTCCATACTTTGTTTCCTGCAATTTTTTTACCCTATAACAAATCATATATTTAATATAAAAGATTTTTTTGTTCTATTAATTATAGACGGAGCTAAGTAAAACAAGATCGATAGATGCTTACAAATTCCACAATTAATTTCTGATATGCCAAGATATACTCACAACCCATATTTAACCCAATGTCAATCAATTCGTCTGATGGTTCTTCTTTATATGGTAGCACCTGTTTGAAGACATTCAATGATAATTTTTGTAAAAAAACTTAAAAAATACAAAAATGAAATATAGTTAAGTTGTTATAAGGAAGTAACAATTACACACAAACTTAGATATCAACCCTTTTCTTCCTTATCGACCTGTTTTATGTGTTGAATGGGTTCCATTTTCTTTTATTTTCTACAAGAAAATACTTTAAAATTAATATTTAATGCTAAATTGTTTATTATTGTACCTAATGATTGAAAAATTCAATGATTACATATTACATTTGAAGCACATTGTTGTTGAGATGGCTCCTCCTACAATGAAATTTTGTCCATTTCTTTGACCATCTCCTTGTACACATTTTTGGACATTCCTACTGGCATATTTCTAATATCAATTCGTTCATATTTTGAGATTTTCATAATCTTCCTGAAAATGTAACATGACAATAAATTGTTTAATTTTTATATTAATATATGAAAAGTAAATATAACAAAAGTGATATTTATAAATGATATTTATAAATAATTCTAGACAAACATTTAAAGGAATATTACTTTTTCATTCCTTCTTTTTTGTTGTTGTACATTTTTGCTATTAAAAGTTTGACATGTCTCATTGACCAATTCTCTAGAAACTCTTCCTGTAGTTTAGATAAAATTTGGCTCTTGGAATCATTGGATTGATTTTTGTATTGTAAGTGGAAACAACCACTATATCCTTCAAACTTTTGTAAAAGTTTTCCCCCTTTCATTAACCTCCAGCACCACTCCAGATGAGCTAAGGAGAAATTCAATTTCATTTGCATGTTCTATTATTTTTATTTTCTTAGGACAACATTCCTTTTCTGAGTTGTTGGTCCCTATAGAACATTAAATAGATGTGAATTAATATATTTTTTGACACATGTTATCTAATAATTTTAAGTATATTATTAATGAAAATAAAAAAATGAAACTCATATTGGATCGATAGTATTTTTTCATTCACTTGATTCATCCTTTTGCAATTTTTCCATCAAGCTTTTACGCTTTTCTAGTCCTAGATCAGAAATAATCTTATCGAGCTTTGTCATGTTGTGGCTCTGCATGATAAACAGTAAACAATACATATTATTTAAACTTACATATAGCTCAAAAATAATATTTTTTGTAAAGAATTTACAAAGAACTTGCCTTTTTTTCTTTTCTTGATGTGTTATCAGTATTTTTGTTACTTGATCTCTTGTCAACCATTTACTAATCAATATGAAACATGTACCATATCATTCATTAATATATTTTATAAATAAATTGTCAACTTTTCAGGTAAAAAAAAATCTTAAGAAACCGGTGCACCATTCATGGTGTACGCACTGACGTCAGTGTGTAGTGGTCTTATAAATGCACTGCTAAACAATATATCACGCCGTACGGTGCTTTGTGTCAACAATTAGCACCATTGCGTTACATTTTAACCACTGCACCGATTTACACAGATAAAATAATAAAAATCGTCCAGTGTTTGTTTTTATAGCATAAACGCCCTGCACAAACAAGAGACCACCATATGGTGCTCTCTGTCAACTAGGAGACCCGGTGCGATGCGTTATATGTTACATGGTGCACCGATTAACACAATAATTTTTTTATGCGAAACAATACGAGTGTGGTGCGCCATAATGAAATAGCGCACCCATGCCCTATTTTACATATGGCGCACTGATTAAAAAAAAAAATTTCTTCACAAAGTACTTTCGCGGTGCGCTGGGATAATCCAGCACACTGGTGTACTAGGTTACGCCGGGCGCACCGATAAAAAAAATTTGTTTTTTTTTAAATTCACGCAAGGGACAACATGGATTGGGATTAGACTATGCAAGTCATCCCATGGGTTGGATGTCTTAGGCCTATATATAGAAATACAAACCCTATAAATCTAAAATGAAAAGCCCTAATTCTGAAATCATAGAAACAGGGAGAAGAAAGGGCAGAAACAAAAAGAATGTAGGGTTTAGGGTAAAAATAGATTTTTTTTGTTTTATTTTGTTTTGTTTCTGAAAATGAAAAATAAATTGAAATTTTTTTCTTACTGCGTAAAAAAAACTGTAGAAAAATTTAAAAAAAAAACAATAAACTTTAATCATGAGATAGTTTGAAATTATATGCTACAGGGTTTGAATCACCAAGTTTGGAATTCTGATTTCCTGAATACTTCTGTTCGAACGTATTTCGCTACTCCACAGTGCTCTCGTGCTCTGTTGCTTTAGGTATGTCTCCTACAAATCTCTGGCTGAATTTTTTTGCAAAAATAGTGTAATAATGAAAAGTGTTTTTATTTAAAGAATTGTTTTATGAAATTATATTTTCAAAAATATTTTGCTGCCGATTTTTCAATTTACCGCTTTTTTTTTTCACTTAAAGAAGATAGAGTTGCGCTTTTTTTATTTGCGGTCATTCGTCATCGGTGCGTCACTTAATAGCACTGCACCGGTGCGTCCATTTATAACACGACACCGGTGCACAGTAACGAAAATGAACCGGTTCGGTGATTTGTACATTAGAACCGATAACAAGAAGTCCATTTTTAAGGCACTGAAATTACTTTTAGGTGTGTGCACCAAAATTTATTGTTGATTTTTCTCAAATCCAAGGAAAAAATATCATAATTATACCGAATGGAAAATTCTTCAAAATCCAGCTCGTTCCATAATATTTCTCAAAATCCATCGCGAAGTTCTCCCTATCCATCTTGAGACGTAATATCTACTTCAACTTTTATTTATATTTTCATTATCTAATTGAATTTATGTTTTATATCCATGTCAATCATGCACATATTAATTAAATTTATAATGTATACAAATTTGCAGGTTCATGTAGATTTAGGATCGAGTTCAGATGCATAAAATATTCAAACAGCTCCAAAACATTGGAAACTCTTATCAAGAGCAACATACCGCAAGGTGCATTTGGTAGATGAAAATGGACAACTGCTTCACTCTGCTAATTGTAACAATATTGCATCTTCTAGCCACAATCCCGAGACAGTGATGGTAATAATTATAATTGTTTGGTATATTGATTAATGTAATTATTTCAACGTCAAACCAATTAATCATGCAATATTGTCAATGTGGTTACTAATTGATATCATATATTTTGTACTAATCATGTCCAATTTTTTTTTTTTTAAATTATTAGGATTATAGTGATGATGAGCAACCTACCTACCATCTTTCGTTACACCCCACGACAATGTCAAATTGAGAGAACACTGAATTAAGAGAAAAATTTGGAGAGGAACGATACCAAGAATCCGATTTAATTCCCGCTACGTCCAAATTCACCAATTAGGAATGACTACAACAATATTAGTTCTTCAAAAGTTGGCAATGGAGGAAATCAAATAGAGGTTGGTATGAATGATTACTTAAGGGATATGACTGCCATGGAGACAATGTTGTTAGATGCATTCCAAAACGATGATCAGCTAGGGGATGATGCTCATATCACTGACATCTTTTTCAAAAGCCTTAAATTTGCTTTCACCACACCTCTCTTTGGACCTGGTGGTTAGTCAAAGTCTACCCAGTTGGGGACAATAATGTTACTGTACAACTTGAAATAAAATTTTGGCTTGTCGAATGCATGTTTCTTGGAAATTTTGAAGTAAGTTACAATAAATTCCTCCCTTATATAAATTTGAGAAATATAATCAGTACACAATGAACATTAGAAATGGTAAATTTTATCAATGTTAATCATTATATCGACATTAATGTAAATTTATTAATATATTTTTCCATGATCACCAACTAAAGGTTATTCAAAGATAAGGTTCTTTCGAGTGATAATGTCTTGCCCAGTAGCTGCGAAGAGGCAAAGAAATTGTTGAAAATGTTGGGTGTTGAGAACATATCATATCATGCATGTCCAAATGATTGTATTATATATAGAGGAGAATATGTATACAAAGAGATATGTCTGAAATGTGGGCATGATAGGTATGATAAATAAAAAAAGAAGGGTAAATCATGTACTGGTCCTCCTTTTAAGATATTGAGGCACATGCCTATAATCCCAAGGATTCAAAGGCTCTTTCATTGCAAAGAATTAGCTATGTTGCAGGGATGGCATGCCTCATATAGAAGTGAGTTGGGTGTTATGCGAATCCCAACTGATTTAATAGCCATGAATCATATAGAGGATACATGGCCCGAAAAATTCAAGGATGAAGTACGAAGTCTATGACTCAGCATAGCCATGGATGGCATCAACCCATATTCCCTCCAGAACACCAACTATTCTGTTTGGCCTGAAGTAGTGATCAATAACAATAACCCCCCATGGTTTTCCGTGAATAATGAAAATATTATGTTGGCTCTCATAGCCCCTGGTAGAAGACAAGTGAATAATATGGATGTCTACTTACAACTATTGGTAGATGAATTGAAGTAATTATGGGATGGGATAAATGTATATGATGTATCAAGACCCATCGTAGCAGAGAGGAGTTTTACATTGTATGGCATATGTGCTTACACAACACATGATTATCCAGGCTTAGGATTTTTCTCTGGTAAATTACATGTTTAATTTATTGATTTGTTTATATACATAACAATATTCTTTCACATATTAGTTATTTAATTCGTTGTAATTGTTCTGATCTTCATGATATTCTTTAATGTGCCATGCATATTAATTGTATACAATAATCTTGCAGGTCTTGTAAAAAAAGGGTATTTTTGATGTAAATGTTGTGGACCTTCTCTGAAAGCTAGATGGTCCAAGGACCTACGAAAGCTAGTGTATAATTGCTCCAGAGTATTCCTCCCAAAAGAACACCCTTACAAAAGAGCAACATCCGCTTTCAATAGTAAACGAGAGAGAACCCAAAGGCCTCCAATAACGACACCAGATGAATGGCTTAGAGAATATGAGAGAGAGAGAAGGAGAAGGATTTCATAGAAATGTTCGATTCAAATGGGGAGCCTATGTTCAATGATCTAAAATTCTTCGACACCTATGTCAAAAAATTTCCCATTGGGATGAAAAGGAAATCCATCTTTTATAACCTCCCATATTGGGAGCATCTTAAGATTACCCACTTATTAGATCTCATGCATATATTTAAAAATGTTTCATATTCTTTATGGAGGCACATATCATCAAAACAAAGTGACACATTGGATGTTAGGAAAGATCTTATTACTTCAAAAAGTAAAAATAAACATTGGCCAAGACGATTAGAAAGTACAGGATCAGAGGCATGCGCCAGCCCCTCTAATTCATGGTATTTCAAAGAAGGTGATGTCCCATGGATTTTAAAAAAAATATGATCTTTCCTTGGCAAAGGAAGTTATAATGGGTGTGAGGCTTCCATCTTCATACGGGTCTTCACTACGACGTTGCTTCACTGTGGATGACCATTTGTCGGGGTTGAAATTGCATGAACATTTGAATCTTCTAAGAGTACGTATAATGTCAAAAGCATGATTATATTTTTGTTATTATAATAAAATTTATCCCATGCAGGGATCATAAAACATAATTAATTTTGTATATTATTGTATGTGTTTATAAATTTGTAGTGTAATTGTCCTTTGTTCATACGTGGGTGTGTGAAACATGAATTCCCTCAAGACCTAGGATGTTCCATATCTAAATTATCTGCATTTGTACGATGGATCATGTCAAAGGAGATTCATGTGGCTAGCATTCCATGGTGGCATCAAGAGATAGTTGAGATTGTTTGTATGTTTGAGAAGGAACTCCCGACGAGTTTCATGGACTTGCAAGTTCATCTTCTAATCCACCTAGTAGATGAGGTTGAATTAGTTGGGGTGGTTTCTTGTCGTTGGATGTTCTTCTTAGAGAGGTACATGAAGAAATTGAAAGGTTTTGTTCGACAAAGGGAAAAACCCGAGGGGTCTGTGGCAGAGGGGTACATATCATATGAGTCTTTCTATTATGCCAATGAGTACATCGAGCAGATAGAAAAAATACCAAGTGAGGTGATTTGGGACGATGAAAGGGATGAAGACAAAAGAAAAGGGGAGTTGCTCCAAAAGAGTGGAAAAAGGCGTTTGATAAAGAGTAAGCGACTTATAATTTTTCAATATTTACACAAAGTAAATATTCATGTTGAAATTTGATATAATGTATATTTTGATCTCTATGTACTATATAATGTCGGTTTGATTTCATCAACGAATGCATAAATTGAAGTAATCAATAAATTTGTTCTTTACAATTCTGAAGCAACACAACCGTGGGTCGCATTGTACGAACAAAAGAGGATGAAATGTGATAGTGATAGGAAATAATTCATACAGTTGAATGGTAGAAGTGTTCCTTGTCCCGATCATTTAAAAGAAAATATGCCAAAAATATGCCCCAACAGTTGGGTTGCTGACCAAGTGAGAGAGAAACGTGGTGCAATCGGTTGTTACCTGCGTGCTGAAGAGGATGTGCTAAACGTAGGGATTGGGTGCAACAACTCGGTAATAATATATTTAATTTATATGTACATTGGAAACTTATAAGAAATCTATATTTCATATTTTAACTATTGGGTTATTATAAGACATGTGACACTATGATTTTTTTAAAACTTTTTTATAATAGGTGCATTTTTTCCCATCTATGTGGGCATATGGACACCATTTTCACACAGAAAATGTCGATGCTGGAAACATCACACAAGAATGTGGAGTGGAAGTCAAGTTCGATCAATCTAGTCGATCTAGCCACCGTGATAAAAACCTAGTACGAGGGACGTTAGGTTACGTCAGAAAGATACAAGAGATCATTGAAATGGATTTCTCTTCTTTCCAATGTGTTATTTTTAGGTGCAAGTGGTGGGACACCTTTGATCGGAATAATGTAAAGGAAGATCATGGTAGTAGGCTGATATGTATCAAATCTCGAAAGATGTGGGATGAAGCTAAGGAGCCCTATGTTTTCTCCAAACACTGCACCCAGGTGTTTTTTTACCCAGATGTGTTGGATAGGGATTGGTGGTTCATATTGAGACATGACCCTAGATCAAAACATATTTTTGAGAATAATAGTGTTAGCATGCCATGCGAGCTGGAAGATAATGAGGGTGGTCATGAGAACGGAGAGCGATATGGTACATGTGTTATTTCATCAATATTTATAATTTTTAAGATGGGTTTTTTGAAACGTTATAATGTGTATTTTGAATTAATTGGTAATTTTCATTGTGTTAATGGTAAAATCAATATTTTACATGATAATTTTCAATTATGTTGATCTAAAAAACAATGGCGTACTGTATAAAGTTCTTTTTTTGTGTATGTAATATCATAATAAAATAATGATAATTCTAAAGCACATGAATTTATTTGCATTGTTTTCTAAACTTTATTATGTTGTCATAATTCATATTATTCTAGATTTTTTATCTTACAATTATTTAAAATTTTACAAATTTACAAATTTAAAAATTTTAATAAAATCATTTCACATTACAATTACAATTAAATTTTTACAAATATTTTACATAGAATTACAATTACAATTACAATTTTACAATTTCACATACAGTTACAATTAAAATTACAATTACAATTTTATAATTTTACATACAATTACAATTACAATTACAATCATTTCATAGTAATACAATTAAAATTTTACAAATATTTTACATAGAATTAGAATTACAATTACAATTACAATTTTACAATTTCACATACAATTACAATTTTAGAATTTTACATATATACAATTACAATTTTACAAATTTAAAATTTACAATTACAATTAAAATTTTACAAATTTACATATATACCATTATAATTACAATTTTAGAATTTTACATACAATTACAATTTTATAATTTTACATACAATTAGAATTAGAATTAGAATTTTACAATTTTACATATATACAATTACAATTACAATCATTTCACAATAAATTAAATATTACAATTAAAATTAAAATTTCACAAATATTTTACATATAACAACTACAATTAATACAAATACAGATACAATTTTAGAATTTTACATACAATTAGAATTACAAATATTACAATTTTACAATATCATGATCATTTAATATTAAATTAATTAATAAACATAACGATCATGATAACCATCATACAAACATCATATTTGAATAAAAAACACATTTAAATTCGCTAACATCATCCTGATCATGATCATCTAACAAAACACAATTAGCATTATATAACATCATCACAACACAAACATCAAATATACATCTCATGTGAAATAATTGCTATCACATACACATCTATCTACAAGCTTCACATTAAATGAACATATCTAACATGACCTAACAATATACACATCATGATGATCACCAACATGTAAATTAAGTACAATTGCAACATGAAAATAAAATACATGGACCATATGTGTGTGTGTGTGTGTGTAAAAAATATACAACTATAATATAAATGTCCTATATCAGCTGGTGGTACATCATCTATAACAGTACTAGTCGATGCCTGCTTAGTCAATAGTGTAGCCTTGACAAGCTCAGTCGATACATGTTGATCATCACGTGCTTATTTATTTGGTACTGGTGCCTCATGTTGATCAAGATCAACTATTGGCTACTCATCGTGATGACCGGACATGGTCGATGGTCCAACCTGCTCATGATCATCGTGATGACTAGACATGGTCGATGGTCCAGCCTGCTCTCCATGGTGACTGCTGCTCGATGCTAGTGGGGGCTGCTCATTTGGCACGATGTGAGGTGAATGATCATCAGATGATGCATCGTTGCTCACAGACTATCGATCACATGCTGCGTCTCAACCACGCCTATAACGTGCAATGGTCCTCCTCACATGCGTAACTAAGGTCGTAGCTCCTACGACATGCTGCATCATGCTGTACATGTCACACATCATACCTCTTCACATATGTAATAGCATACCATCGGCCTGTATGTCTCTCATAGTAGCGGGCTTGACTCCCGCCTCAACAATCAATGCACAGAGTTGGTCGCCCAACTCCAACCTGAATCTTCTATCAAGCCTAATGCACCTAGCAAAAGGCAGTACTGGCACACCAGCAGGAGCAAGTCTCTCAGCACCAGCCTCACGATCATCGACATCTAGCATATCTTGATCACCATCAGGATCCACATCTTGATCATTTGGTGGCCCTATCATGTCCTCGCCATCAAAAGACCCAATTTCTGCAAAATATATACAATTACACAACAATAATTAGACAATTTCATTACACAATTTAATAAAAACAAGTTAAAGTACATGTTAGAATAAATTTAAATAAAAAAGTAATATTACCTCTATCATTTGGCGGCTCATCATCAATGAAGAGGATGTTGGCACACCCTCGCCAATCCAAACTAGCATAAGGACATGGGACCATAACAAAGGGATGATCGTCAACACTAGCTAGCAACTCCAATGCATCATGCGATATCCTTGTGGAAAACTCAGTCTCACCCCTCTTGGGCATCATCTGTCCCCACATGTGCATCTGTGCATGAAACATCGGCCTACGAGACTGTCGAACAAAAGTAGGCCTCGTCTCTAGAAACCTCTCAAAAAATAAACAAAATTTCTCAAAAGCAAAAGGGAAGTTGACCCTCCCTTGTGCCTGAGCACGACATCTATCTAAGGCTGTACAGAATTGCTGCAAAAAAATGGTAGTCCAACTGACAAGTCATGGATCATGTACTAAATAATCAACATAATATATAAGCGGGCAACTAATGTGTTTCACGTCGCTGGTGTTCTGTGAAATGGTCGAAATCAGAAGTGAGAGGCACCTCATAACCTCACTACCAAATGCAGCAATATGTTACTGCCCTCTGGAGACCTGAAAATCTGAAGGAGACAGTATATCCACGCTAATGTATCTCTGGGAGTACGCCAACTAATTCCCTACTGCATAACCAACTAGAACATCTGGGAACGAGGGAAAATCCACCCCTCTCCTCGATAGCATAGTAATGAAATAGATTTCCTCCTCAATGGGTGCATACCACTGGTTACGAAAAACTCATAAAGCTTGTAGGTGGGCATTCCACCTATGGATAAGATGTCGCAAAAACACACCATGTCCCTTTAGGGAAGTAGCCTCCTCATAGAACTTGAGGAGGCCTACCTGCTTTAGGAGCCCCTAGGTAGCTGCTGTAATAGGGCGAGGGAACACATCTCTCTCCCTCTCTCATGCCTCCCACTCGCGAACCATGTTATACTAGTCTACCTGTGGTTGTTTTTGTTCCCTCTATTCTCTCATTTCATGTCTCTGAATGATTGACATATTAAATACAAAATTTGTATTAAATGAGACATGTATTTAGGACTATACATATATAATTTTTTTTTAAAAAAATAAATAGTTTGTGCGTCTTTTTTTGTCATGCACCGGAGGCGGTGCACCAGCAAATTTTCAGTGCACCGGAGGCGGTGCATATGAAAATTTTCAACACACCTCCCTCCTGGCATTGTTCATAAGTCAACAACGTGGTGGTATAACAGACCGCACTGTTTACTAAGGACCGGTGTCAGAGGGCGGTGTGTTGACCAAACTATACACCCCAAGGCGTATGGTTTGGTCAACGCACCACCCTCCTGACATCATTAATTAGTCAACGATGCGGTATTTTACCAAGCCGTGATGTTGACCATGTTGAAATGCTAGAATGTGGTGCGCTGACAAAAATACCCACCCTAGGGCAGATATTTAAGTTAATGTACCGCATTGTCACTATTCCACAGGGTCAACAGTGTGGCTAGGTAACCGACCGCACCGCACCTTTGTTAAATTTTAAAATATAATGGTGCGCCTTTCAGTACTGCCCTAGTATGGATACTGTAAGCACTGGTTGTGGTGTGGCCTATAAATTTACAGGTAGCACCACGAACTAGTGCGAGTCGAACGACTCGAGCGCACTGCGTGGGATTTTTTTTTTTTTTTTAACAGTTAATTTTAAGTTAATTTACATTTCTAATCCACTAAATAATTAATTATGGAAAACAAGAAAAATACCTGTACATTTGGCTATTGAGGAGGCATATTAGCTGTAGAATTTACGAAAGTAAATTTTCCCACTGTTTTGTAAAATTCAAAATGCAGATTGTTGGACAATGTGGGGTAGCAGTGCATGAAATGGGTGCAACGGGAGCACCAATGTATGGGCGGCTCAGACAAGGATAAATTGCACCGGTTCTTGATAGCTCACAAACACTCAAAAGTGAAAAATGTGGGTTTTTGGTTGTAATTTTTTTTTATTTACCATGTTCCGGTGCGCGGGGCTTTATAGGCACACCAGTGCAGTTTCTTAAGACTGCACCGGGTGGTTTCAGTTTTGGCACAGGGTTTTAGGATGCACCGGTGTGGAATATTTGTAAATAACCGGTGTGCTACAGTAATAATATGCACCGGGGTGGGTTTGTACGGAGTGCACGATGTTCGGTGTGCCAATGTTTTTTGCACATAGATGCTTTTTCTGGTTGAACGCACTGGTGTGGGTTAGGATGATAAGCGCACCGGACGAAAAAAATCCGCAAAAAACTCCACCTGCTAATATCCTCTAGTAACCTCCGCAAAAAATGGATGTCTAGGGAATTTTTATAAGGGGTTCCTCAAAAACATCCACTAGAATTTATTTTCCTTGTAGTGTTGATTTATTTCGTGTACTTATTTATGATCATTTATTTACAGATACTTCCAGTAAATTCGGAAATAAACACAACTACAGTATTCACTTAATGATAAGCAGAAAATAAAATAGAATAGATATAACGCAATAGAAACAATAAGAAGAACATAGTTATTTTTGGACAATTGTCCCAGAAGAACCGAATGCAGGAAAACCAGTGCAACAAATGAGGGTTTATATTATTCTTCAACAGTGGAAATCATTTACAAAAATTTGATGAGTAGATGTCTAGAATACACCTGAGATAATTTTTCAGAACCCTTCAGAAGAATTTTTGACCTACACGAGGCACCCTTTATCCCTCTGCATCACTCTGTGTGGTCTTCTTTGTAGTCACCACGTTGGAGTGCATCACTCTTTGTGGATGACCAGTGCTGCTACTTAGCGCTGTCCCCTCTGCATCCTCCTCCTGCCTTCTTCTTCCTCTGCTGGGTTCCCCTTCCTCCTTTTACCTCTACAAATCTGCCTCTACAACCTCTCCCTCTGAAATTGAATTTTATTCCTTCAGAATCGATTTCCTTCGGTTACTGAGTGTGTGCCCGACTTGCTTTCCAAATGACCCTCAACCCTTCTCTTATAATCGTCTCGTTGATGAATCAACGACCCAGATTAGATCTCTAATCAATGTATGATATTAAAACATGACTTGATCTTCATTTTCTAGAAGATTCACACTTTACTTTATTAATACCCTTTAATTATGTAATTTCCCTAAGTTTATACTTAGGGATCACTTTAAAATAATTAATTATTTTAATAAAGCATGAACCGAGTGGAATCTCCACAAACGGTTTATGGGTTCTCTGGAATACTGATTTCCAACCCCCCTCCAAAAATATGAGAATTGGAACACTTTCCAATGCTAAAAAATCAGCATTCCCTCTTAGTGAGTAAAGTGTTCAAGCAAAATAGCAACTTCATCTTCTTTGACCTGAAGCATCCACTGCGCTGTTGATCCTTATCTTTGCACTGCTGCACTATTTATTGATGTCGGTGACACCATCTCAGACACTGCCTCATCCATACTACAAGTCCCTATGAATATCAATTCCACCCATTCCTCTACTGGAATGGGTTATTGACCATCCCCATCTTTTCCCTGAAGTAAGTAAACTTAATCTTACCCAGAGCTTTCATGAGGATATATGCCACCTATTCCCCTGTAGGAATGTACTTCAACTATACAGCTCCCCATTGGACAAAATCTCTGATGAAGTGGCACCTAATTTCAATGTGCTTTAACCAATCATGAAACACAAGATTCTCATAGAGCTTGATGCAACGTCTCTTATTATCACACAAAATTCTGGCCGGTTCCATCCTCTTCTTGAGAAAGCTCATGAAAAACTTACGAAGCCATATGGCCTCACACAAAGTTGTGCTAGCCACCATATATTCAACCTCGGATGAGCTTGATGCCATGAATTTATGTTTCCTACTGCACCAGGAAGTCATTCCTGATCCAATATTGAAACAGTACCCACTGGTACTTTTATGATCTACTGGGCTTCCATCCCAATCTGCGTTAGTGAACTCACTCAACTGGATTTCATTGCCCTTGGTGTACTTTAACCCAAAATTGACTGTCCCCATCAAGTATCTGAGAAGATGTTTGGCTGCTTCCCAGTGAGCCCTCCTTGGTTCTTATACCATGAATTGACAGAGGGTATTCACGGAAAAACATATGTCTAGTCTAGTGTTCACCAAGTACATCAATGATCCTATGAGCTGCCTATACAAGGTAGGGTCAACCTCATCATCCTCAAACGTTTCGATATTCTTCCATTTTGTGATCATCATTGTATCCATGGGTCTATAGTCCTCTATCTAAAATCTCTTCTGGATTTCTGTAGTAAATCTTCCTTATCTAGGGAAGATTTCTCCCTTCTGTTGCCAAACCTCCAAACCAAGAAATAGTGCATATGCCCTAGATCCTTCATGTCGAATTTTGTAGCCAGATTTTCATTGTAGTAATTGATGAGCTTATATGATCCAATCAAGAACAAATCATCTACATATAATACCAGAATTAGCATCTCATCACTTACTCTTAGATAGTAGAGGTTGGGATCTACGTCACTCTTGACAAATCCCATATTTTGCAGGTAGTTATCAATTCGCACATACCATTCTCTAGGGTCTTGCTTTAGTCTGTACAAGGCCTTGTTAAGCCTGCACACATGAGTCTTCTACTCGTGTGTCTCAAAGCCCTCTGACTGTTCTATGTACACTTCCTCTTCTATCACCACATTCAATGACACTTTCTTGACATCCATCTAATGAATTTCCCATCCCATCTGCACTGCAAGAGAGATGTCATATCTAATAAAAGTGTACCGAGCTATAGGGGCAAAGATTTATTCATAATTGATCCCTTCCTTCTGTGCATACCCCTCAGCCACAAATCTGGCTTTGAATTTCTTTATGTTTCCATTTGCAGCATACTTGATCTTATAGATCCACCTTGATCCTACAACTGATATGTTCTTAGCCCTAGGGACTACTGCCCATACATCATTTATCATGATGGAGTTGTACTCCTCCACCACAACATCTTCCCACACCTAATGTTGAGTTGCCTCTCGAAAACTAGAGGGTTCTCCGACCTGTGCTACCAGTTCCTGGTACCTGTCTGCCTGCCTGCATTCCCTCTTCTCATTTCTAGGGGCTCCAATAAATTCCTCTGCATCCCTCAGAGTCTGTTGTAGTTCTCTACTCGTCCTACCACTAGTGATGGGTGGATTCACCTGATCTCCTTCTTCCACTTCATTAGAAGAACTTTCCTTAGGATCCTTGTGCCGTGGAGAGGCACTAGATCCATCTTCTGTAGGCCATTGTGGCTAAACCAACGGATCCTCCTCAGACTGTGTAGCTGTAGACATATCTTGGTATCTCTTGAAGGCTCTCTCCTCCATGAATTTCATATTCTGTCTTACTATGATCTTCCTACCCTCAGGAATATAGATTCGATATGCCTTCACATTTTCGCTATATCCCACAAGGTATCCTTTCTCTGCAGTCTGATCTAACTTCTTCCTCTTCTCATAAGGTATATGGAAATATGCTATACTGCAAAATATCCTGAAGTGGCTCACCTCATGCTTGCTGCCTGTGAGTACACTCTTTGGAGTAACCTTACCCAATGCTCTATGAGGTACCCTGTTCTGCACATACGCTGTTGTATTGCAAGCTCCAACCCACATAAATTTGGGTATGTTTTGATCATACAACATTTCCCTCATAGCTTCCACAATGGTCCTATTATTGCTCTCTACAACTCCATTTTGCTCCGAATTATATGGAGTTGTCCATTCTCTCTTGATGTATTCCTTTACGTATAATCTTGTGAATTCCTTGTCAATATACTCTCCACCATTTTCTGATCACAATTTCTTGATCCGCTTTCCGGTTAGGTTTTCTACCAAAGCCTTGAATTCTTTGAATCGCTCAAAGACCTCATATTTGGTCTTTAGAAAGTAGATCCATGTCTTTCGGGAATGGTCATCAATAAAGGTGACAAAATACTTTGCACCGCTGAGAGAATTCGTGGACATTGGTTCGTAGATGTTTGAGTGTATCAATCCCAACACACTCTTGCCCCTACTGTTGCTTCTTGGAAATGTTGCCTTGGCATACTTCCCTAATACACACCCCCTACATACATCATCTTTCTTGGTGCTAAGTTCTAGAGCTCCCGTGACAGTATTCTTGAGGATCCTCAAGGATCCATGATGTAGATTCCCCATTCTTTTGTGCCATACTTCATTCAAATATATTTCATCAATACTACCTATCAGTGCCATTGGAGACTCAAGATATAAATTATATAGTTTGTGGCTCCTTACTCCAATTTGTGCCTTCTTTTTCCTACTAGGGTGTTTGACATAAATTTTGCTGCCAATAAAGTATACATCATAACCCTTTTTCTGAAGTTGGGACACCGAGAGTAATTTCATCCCCAATATTGGTACATGCAGTGCATTGGTCACTTTAAGGTTGTTACTAGCTTCTGTTTGAAATATTATGGTTCCTATTCCAATAGGGGTACACTTTGCCATCTTTCCCATATGAAAATTCATCTGCTCTTCCTGGTAGCTCAAGATGCATTCTTGAACTTTCGTCATGTGAGAAAATTCTCCACTATCAATATACCAGACCCCCGGAGAGGCCATTCTTGACACAAAAGCAAAATCCTCTTGTAGTCTAGATGCTAGAACTAAAATGTCATGATCCCTATGTCCTCCATGGGTTCTGGAGGACTGCGTGAACCTTTCTGAGCTGGTGCTGCATCATTGTAGGACATTCCTTCCATTGCAGAACCTCTTTTGTTTCTCATAATTTTCTCTGATACCATGTGAAATTTTCAAGCTCAAATAATAATACAATGATTGATTTATTTCACCTACTTATTTATGATATGTTATTTACATATACTTCTAGTAAATTGAAGAGCTTGCCGAATTATCCACAATCTTACGAAACATTTGTTGACGTTTCGAATCCCAACGGGGATCCATATTTAGGGCCAATGTTTCCAGTCATGAAGATGGATCCCCGTTGGGATTTGAAACGTCGACAAATGTTTCGTAAGACTATGGATAATCCGGCAAGCTCTTCAGTAAACAATAACCATAGGAACTTGAAAACCAAAACTTCCAGTAAATTCTGAAATTAAAAAAAGCGCAGTAATCACTTAATCATAAGTTTAAAATAAAATAGAACGCATATAACGCAATAGAAAGAATCACATGAACACAGTTATTTTTGGACAATTGTTACCGAAAAAACCCAGTGTGGGAAAACCAGTGCAACAAATGAGGGTTTTTATTATTATTCAACAGTGGAAATAATATTATAGAAATTTGATGAGAAGATGTCTAGAATACACCTGAGATCATTTTTCTGAACCATTTGGAAGAATTTATGACACGCGGGAGGAACCCTTTCTCCCTCTGTGTCACTCTACATGGCGTTTTGCGCAATCAATATGTTGGTGTTGCACTGAAAATTGTCATCTTGACATTATGCTATCTGTATGAGCTCATTATCACTCATACTTCCTCCTTTGCAAGTATAACACATCAATTCCTCATGTCAAGCCTTAAAAATAAGATAAAAGCTCTCAAAAGTCTCTAAGACTCTGGTATCGCATTTTCTCTTTGTCTTACCTGCGGTCCTACACCTAATGTTCATGACTTCTGCATACCTGAACGCACTTTCTCTGTGTTAAGGGTGCGGACCCCTGTAAAATATTAAAAAGGCACAAGTAAACTCAAAAATCTCACTTTCAGTGATTTCTAGAAGCCTCTGGAAGGAATCTTGCTGTGGCAAGTTTGCTCTTTTCAAGTTCTTGTATCCCATGCCTTAAGGAGCTAACCCCTTGATGTGAAGAGCTTATCCCTTTGAAGGAGGATTCTATCCCTTCATAGGTGGAACTTTAACCTCCTCTTTTGCACTATAAAAAGAGGCATAGGGCAGCCTCAAAGGGTTACTAATAGACAATGGAGGAGTTCAAGCTTTAGTGTGTGATTGAGGTGAAGTGTTGTTGAGATTTAGAATCCGTTCTGCTAAGATTTTGTGAGGAAAGATCACATACCTCTATTGGCTCCTGGAGGAAGAGTGCAAGGCTTATCAAAGTAGAGGAAACTCCTACTTCGGACCCTAAGAAGGCATGTTCAACATCAAGGCTAAGGTTGTAAGGTTCTTCTATTATTTCAAAATTAATACAATCAAGTTTTTTTTTCTCAATAAATTGTCGTTCGATTGTTTATTTCAATAAGCTATCGTTTGATCGTTTATTTCATAGATTCCTTGATCACTATGATAGGTATGTCTTATAATTATTTTTTATACAGGTGCTATTTAATATTTTCTTGTTTGTGATTGCAGGTCTTTAAAGACGACACTTTCAAGGCGACGGAAGAACTATTGTTGCGACAGAAGAACTATGGTTGCAAATAAGCATTTGGATCTAAGGTAGGATCAATACATTTATAGAATTAACTTGTAAAACGAATATATTTATAGAAAGATAAACTTAGTTGTTTGTTTGTTGCTAGATTGTCTTCTAACACTAGGGAGATCGATCTTGTTTGCAAGATTGATTTATCCGACCAACAAATTGGCGACTCCCCTGGGGAAAGAACTTGTTTTGATTTTCCTTTGTTTTGATTTGAGAAAATGATTTTTTCTGATTTTTTATTGATTCGTGCGGGCTTGGTTAACTTAGAATTACTTTTCTTTGAAAATTTTTGAAGTCTTTTTTGTTTTTCTTGAACTTTTCTGGGGACCACACATTGTTGTAGACCCTGTTAAAAGTCTTGAAAAACTTAGATTTCTCCTTCCAGTTTGAGTTTAGATTTAATTTAGGATTCTTAGCATCTACCCAGATCTGTATTTTTATGTCAAAAAGCCTTGTTTATGAGTTTCTTTCAGCAAATTTTTCATCTCATCAATCTCCGTTAAGTTAATTGGGTGTTTTGAGTCTCTTTTTTGAGAAATTCTTAAGTTGATTTCCTTTGGTCATTACTTGGAGGTTTTATTTCCTATGAGTGTTAATCAGCTTTGAGTGTTTTTATTTTTTAATCTTTGGAACTCTCACCCAATTTTCTTTACTTGCACTTGCTTGGTTCTTAGATTACATTAGAATCATCTTGTGTTTGAGAATTCTCTTGCATAGATCACATTTTCATAATTAGAATTCTCATTTTCAGAATATGATTGAATTGTGCATAGATTACAACTGCATAGTTTACATTCTGAAAAATCAATCGTAGATTTAGATCAGTTCTCTTTGATTTGAATTTAGAGGTTTTTATGCTTGTTTTAAAAACACAAAAATAAAAAAATTGGTTCGGAATTAATTTGCATTATTTTTTCTTGATGAAATTAGTGCATTAGAGAATTTGTTATATTTTCTCTTAGTGATCAATTTTTTGCATTGTTGGAAGTGAATGGAAACTCTCTCCTTACTTTAGTTATGGTTCATCGAATTGAAAATATTACATTATCATATTTGATTGCATTCAGTTTTGGGTCAGGTCATAACACCATTGGTTTCATATCCATTTACCCTTTTGAGTAATAACAGCCTAAATAACACAGCGCTTAATTAAAATTCATCTAGTAATTTTTACATTTTTAGGGCTCTTTCCACCAATCTAGCTCAGGATTAGTGCTTTGGAATAGGTTGTAGTTAACTTTCCAAAGCAACTAAAACAAACAAGTAGATAAATCTTGCAGTAGGAAATAAATCCAATTGTAACTGGTACATTCTGGGAAGCTTCTCTTAAAGGAGTTAATCACGAGATCATGTCCAAAGCTTTGAGACAATCAATTATGTTTCATCAGGGAAGATAGAAGATCTGCACTCATTACAAACGTTAAACCTCGGGTTAACCATTGTCGAGGAGCCTGGGGTCACTTGTTGGTAAACCTCGGATTGACCATGTCGAGGAGCCTTCAAGGGGATTGAGCTTTGTTACTCTGCCCTTGCGCGTAGAATCGGATCATAGACTATTCCCCCAGTTGTATTTTTTGCTCTTGGTAACCTTAGTGTCCATAAACTTAAGATTATTTCCTAAGGTGACGATGAAGGAAAGATCTCATTGTACCTGGAGCAGATGTCGACTATACTCACTTAGACTCTCTGGGGGGTTCTCTTCACTCGAGATGGTTTTGTGAAGAAACTTGTGCCAGTCTGTTTCATTAAGCAGGTTGTCAGGGTAACTATTCCAACCACCATTTCTGCATTAAAATTCTACGATGTTGGATTTCATCACCAACTATTGTTTTTAGTGCGGGAATATACTGTTTGTGTGTGGTTTGACTCCTAGATTTGATAGCACGTGTTAATTTGTTTGTTTTTACTTGTAGAGACCATAGATGTGAATTGTGAATTTTAATTGTTAGGTGTGAATTGTGAATTGTTAATTTTAGTTTTAAATTGTTAATAAAATTCATTGAAGTTGAATATAAGGGCAACTGTTCTGGAATTTACCAACCAAGGAACCCCTCTTAACGAGAATCCTAGTACTTTTCCTTGCTTTGGAAATGATGGTCCTCCTTATATGGCTACTTTTTCATTAACTGGATTTACAATAGGTTTACCGATATGTTTATTTTCAACTTCGTTGGCCCCGAATACTCCAATTGTTCCACCTCAACCGGATGCTTCACCTCAGCAGAGTTCACTATCTCAACATCACCAACCTTATTTTGACCTTTTACCTTCTTTTCCTAATATTTCTCCCTCCATTTCTTCCTCTTCGCTTGGTAAAAGCCTTGATGCTAGTAACTAGGTGGCTAAGAAGAAGAAGAAAGGGAAGAAGAAGAAGAAGAAGAAGCAAGATAAGAAAGAAGTCAACCAACCAACCATGGCTGTAAATGTTTGTAGTGTTGAGTAAACCTCCAAAATGCATCGTAAACCCAATTACCCTTGCAGGCTTTGTAAGGGTGACCACTTCCTTATCAATTGTCCTGATATTCCAAAGGTTTTGGAAGTATGGTCAGAAAAATCTCATCAACTTTCTGTTGATCCATCAACCAGTGATAGTCATGTTCCTGGGAAAAATGGTAAAGGTAGGTTTCCTTGTAAGTTATGCAAAGGGAGTCATCAAACTCACATTTTCCCTCACATGGATGAAACCTCAGAATTATTGGAAAACCTTACTATTCCACAACAAGAATTTCCAACTGGTTACCGTAAAATTTCTCACAACCTACCGTCAACTGACGGAGTGATTGATATAATTTCAAGTACAGTCGATCCCAATCTTCCATTGGAGAGTGAAACTCATATCACTCAGGTTGATGAACCATTAGTTGATCAAGTGGTCAATTCAATTTCACATTCAGTCGATCCCATTCTCCCTGTAGAAAGTGAACTTCATACCACTCAGGTTCTTCTTGTTACATCAGATTCTTCTACGCTAGGGGGAATTTCACCTGTTTCTATAGAACCCCCTCCAAGTACTGAGGTATTTTCCTTTGATTGGAATATACTGAAAAAACCTCGTCTTCCTTCCTTCATCCCTTTCCAAATCATTGTGAAGTTTGGTGGTAGGGACATACACCGCACTCAAGTAGATGAAGGTACTTCTGTTAGTATTTTATCCTCAACTGCTTGGAAAGCTTTGGGTTCCCCTCAGGTTGTGCCTATTACGCAGAATCTGAAAGATTTTAACAAAACCATTAGTGAACCTTTTGGGATCATTCCTAAGTTTTCTATTACTTTGGAAGGTAAAACTGTCTGTATGGATCTTATGGTAGTTTACTCCTTGGGCGAGACTATGTCTATGCAATGAAAGTTGTAGTATCGACACTCTTTCGCGTGATGTCCTTCCCTCACAATGGAAATATTGTGACTGTAGACCAGTTTTCGTTCCCTAGTCTTGTTTCGACTACCAATAATATGACACCCCTAAATGTTCCTGATTCTAAAGTGGTATCTACCCCGCCACGGTTTAATTATGTGGCAACTAGTCCCATGTTTTCAATTACCGATGTAAGTGAGCCTCTCACTATTTTCTCATCTTCCTTTGACTTAGATCCATTAATTGACATGGAAAAATCTATGGGATTATTTGAACGCGATGTTCTTATCCCTTTTGAGTCGCTTGACATGTGTTCCTTCTAGAGAACTATTCTTCCTTCTGATGAAGACCTCTTGGAAGCCATGATCAAGGTGTGTCCATTGACATGTCTTTCTTCCAGTTGGAAGCCATGATCATGTAGCTGAGGATAGTTCCTTTTACTGTGTCAACCTCGTTAAAAAATGAATCAGTGGCCCATGAGGAGAGTTCCTTTTACTGTGTCAACCTCGTTAAAAAATGAATCAGTGAGAGTGAGGAAAGTTCCTTTTACTGTGTCAACCTCATTAAAAAATGAATCAGTTAGTTCAGAGGATAGTTCCTGTTACTGAGTCAACCTTGTTAAAAAATGAATCAGGTATGAGGACAGTTCTTTTTCTATGTCAACCTCATTAAAAAATGAATCGGTAGGTATATTGTAGAGAGTAGATTAATAGATTAGAAATAAGTATTTTCTGAGGATGGTTCCTGTTACTGAGTCAACCTCGTAAAAAAATGAATCGGGTATGAGGAAAGTTCCTTTTACTGTGTCAACCTCATTAAAAATGAATCAGTGTATCAAGAGGAAAGTTCCTTTTACTGTGTCAACCTCGTTAAAAATTGAAACACGTTGCCATGAGCATAGTTCTTTTCCTGTGTCAAGCTCATAAAAAAATGAAACAAATCCTCCCCTAATTGAGTCGAGTCTTTGACTAGATCTCGTAAATGTTAAGTCATATATTTAGGTTATTTATTTCAGTTTTTGCATAATTTTCTTACAGTTTTAGGCACGGTCTTTCATATGATATCGTAAATGAACCTTCATTCCATTTAGCTATTAATTACCATCAGTGTACTTATTTGAATGAAATGAAGCTGGGGGGCATGCGCTCTAGCAGTTATGCTTAGGGGGCATCAAGCACAATTTTCTCTCTGTTACAAGCTTTTGTAAAAATGAAACCTATCTTGAGTCCATTTTGGTTATTATTTTCAAGACTCGTTAAACTCATGAAAATCCTAAGATTATTTTTCTATCTTTCGTTCTTGTAAAACACATGAAAATGCTGAGTTCTTTCCGTCTTTTCCTGCTCGTAAATTAAATTGAAAGTCAGCCATATGAGTACATTTTTATCACTTTTTTGAACTCGTTAAAATTTACAGAAAAAGAAAAACTACAGAGCATAATTTTATCCTTTTTCGGACTCTTTCAAAAATTTACGAAAAAGCGAAACATTGGAGTCCTCTTTTAAGCCATTTTCAGACTCTCGAAAATTGAAAAGATTGTCGAGCACTTGATTATTCGAACTCGTTAAAATAAATGAATGATCGTCCCTTCAGTATAAGTTTACCCCTTTTATGGACTGTAATGGAATATTTACGAAAAAGGTATACGTTGACTAATTACGGTCAATAGAGTTCTCTCTTGCATTATTTTATCCCTTTTCGGGCTCGAGAGACTAAATTTACGAAAAAGTACACCCATGGAGTTTTCTTAAGTTTTTTCTTTTGACTCCCTAAAACTGAAAAACATCGAGTTTCTCCTATACTCGACTCGTTAAAGTTTAACATTAAAGGACTTGTTCAATTTTAAAGCAGGAATGAACCACTCCTTCTTAGGGTTCGAATCTTAAACTAAGTTGGACTCATCCGAAGGATGAGCTTATAAACAAGCAAATGTTATCCTCCTCAAGCTTGTCAGAAATAAAGAGGTAGTTACCAAAAATGGTGGGGGAAAAGAGAGAAAAACGAACCTGTTTGTTACATTTTGATTATTCGGAAAACCGTTAACCACTCTTGAACATGACACTTTTGTTCACTTGGGTTGGGAAAATCCTTTTCCTAACAGTTAATCAAACCATTTTAAAAGTCTTCAGCCGGTTTTTGGGTATTAGCTTTGGGTCAATTGTCAGTCGTTATGTGTTCAAGAGGACAGTTCAAACAAACCATTCATCTACAAAATATTTGTCTTCCATTTTGACCATCCCTAAGTCAGTCCTTGCCAATATATTTCTTCAAAACTTGATCTATGATTTCATGTTGTGGGCTTGCCTACGACATATCACTTTCTATCGACGACAGCTCATTATCTAGGAAGTTGATCTAGAAATCATCAGTACCTTGGAATCTGCATGCCTTAATGGCAGGTTTCTCGCCTTCGACGATAGGTTGCATCATTGACCTTCGATTAAATGATTTCGTGACATGTTCGACTTCAGCTCATTCATTCACATTTCATGGATTGTACTGAGTAATTTGATAACCATTGACATTACTGCTGGTTTCTCTCATACTTGTTAACAGTTCACATTATTGACTGGTAATCAAGTGGTTTCTACCATGTTCAACTTCGACACATTCATTCACATGGATAGGATCATACTAGTTCGAGAAGAGAAAATCAAGACCCTAGATCTAGTTTCTACCATCCAGGCTGCGAGGAATTTTGTTATTCATTTATACAATGGACTATTCATAAAAAGATGGTTGTGAACATACTATGTCTATATTGTTGATGTATTGAAAATCATTCCTATATCATAACAGTTTAAATCAGTTTTCTAGTTAGTTTTGATCTGAGTATGGGAATTCCTACCTCAGCGATGATATATCTATATATATATATATATATATATATATATATATTTTTCATTGAATGTTTTTACAGGTTCCGATTGGGGTGTCCATAGGATGATATTTGAAATGATAAATTACTTCACTCTTCATACATGACAGACTCTATCTTCATCTATTACAAACTTCGCACTTTAGGGGGCAATCTGTTGCACTGAAAATTGTCATCTTGACATTATGCTATCTATATGAGCTCATTATCACCTATAATTCCTCCTTTTCAAGTCTAACACATCGGTTCCTCATGTCAAGCCTTAAAAATAAGAGAAAAGCTCTCAAAAGTCTCTAAAACTCTGGTATTGCACTTTCTCTTTGTCTTACCTGCGGTCCCGCACCTAATGTTCATGACTCCTGCGTACCTGAATGCACTTTCTTTGTGTTAAGGGTGTGGACCCTGTAAAATATTAAAAAGGCACAATTAAACTCAAAAATCTCACTTTCAGTCATTTCTAGAAGCCTCTGGAAGGAATCTTGCGGTGGAAAGTTCGCTCTTTTTAGGTTCATGTATCCCATGCCTTAAGGAGCTAACCCCTTGATGTGAGGAGCTTATCCCTTTGAAGAAGGATTCTATTTCTTCATAGGTGGAACTTTAACCTCCTCTTTTGCACTATAAAAAGAGGCATAGCGCAGCCTCAAAGGGTTACTAATAGACAATGGAGGAGTTCAAGCTTTAGTGTGTGATTGAGGTGAAGTGTTGTTGAAATTTAGACTCCTTTCTGCTAAGCTTTTGTGAGGAAAGATCACATACCTCTATGTGCTCCTAGAGGAAGAGTGCAAGGCTTATCAAAGTAGAGGAAACTCCTGCTTTAGACCCCGGGAAGGCCTGTTCAACATCAAGGCTAAGGTTGTAAGGTTCTTCTATTATTTCAAAGTTAATACAATCAAGTTTGTTTTTCTCAATAAATTGTCGTTCGATTGTTTATTTCAATAAGCTGTCATTTGATCATTTATTTCGTAGATTCCTTGATCACTATGATAGGTATGTTTTATAATTATTTGTTATACAGGTGCTATTTAATATTTGCTTGTTTTTGATTGCAGGTCTTTAAAGACGACACTTTCAAGTGACGAAATAACTATTGTTACGACAGAAGAACTATTGTTGCGACGAAAGAACTATTGATGCGACAGAAGAACTATAGTTGCAAATAAGCATTTGCATCTAAGGTAGGATCAACACCTTTATAGAATTTACTTGTAAAACGAATATATTTAGAGAAAGATAAACTTACTTGTTCATTTGTTGCTATATTGTCTTCTGACACTAGGGAGATCGATCTTATCCGCAAGATCGATTTATCTGGCCAACAGCTGGACTGCGTCACTCTGCGTGGAGGACTAGTGCTGCTGCTTAGCATTGTCCCCTCTGCATCCTCTCGTTTCCTTCTTCTTCCTCTACTGACTTCCCGTTCCTCCTTCTGCCTCTACAACCTCTCCCTTTGAAATAGAATTCTATTCCTTTAGAATTGCTTTTCCTTCGGGTACTAAGTGTGTGCCCGACTTGATTTCCAAATGACCCTCAAACCTTCTCTTATAATATTCTCATTCATGAATCAATGACCCAAATTATATCTCTAATCAATGACTGAGATTAAAACATGACTTGATCTTCGTTTTCTAGAAGATTCACACTCTGATTTATTAATACCCTTTAATTATATAATTTTCCTAAGTTTAGACTTAGGGATCACTTTAAAATAATTAATTATTAAAGCATGAACCGAGTGGAATTTCCACAAACGGTTTCTGGGTTCTCTGTAATACTGATGTCCAATCCCCCTCCAAAAATACGAAACTTTGAACACTTTCCAATGCTACAAAATCAACATTATGGTGTAATGAATAAGCTCAACATTCTGAGCCTCTTTTTTAGTTTCATTTTCCGGTAGAGTTTGCAGTTGATGATGTACAGTTCAACTATCAGTTTCATTTCAGTCAGTTTGAGGATTGTAGATGCAGTGACTCCATTTCCCAATGGTAAGGCTACTAATCTATGGTGTTCTCGACACCTCCTGAAGGAGCTGCCATCCCCAGCTGGAGCCAATTTTAATGTCAATATGTCAGTGATAAAACATTTTCTTCAGTTAATTTTCCATTAGTCATAGGTCAAAATTTTTGGTCTTTTAAAACAAGTTTTCAAAATAAATTTTGGTCACTGAAGGATTCTAGGTAAAAAATGCTACTCACATCATCCCATCCATGGCTATCATCACCTCAAAGGTCATCCCATTCATTGTAATTTAGAAGTCTTAGGTCATTCGCTCCATCTCATCTAGGTCTGTTGTCTAGGTATCATTGTTTTTCCTTTGAAAAGCCCAATTTTTCATCAAACAAGGAAAAAAATCCTTCATTTCCACCATATAAATCTTCTAAAGGGAGCTACCATACTTATGAGAATAAAGTAAGACAATTTGTCTTATTTCAAAATTTGTTTCAATATCAAAGGATTTCAAAATTTTCAAAATTGTCTTCATAGTTATTATTTGCACTAGAGGGAAAAAAAAAGTAATTTCAAAAGATTATAAAAGGAAAAAAGAGGCTCATTCAACTCATTCTTCTCTTTTCATGTGTGGTATAGCTCCTCTCTTACCTCCATTTGACTCCATAGTGGTCAAGGGTTTGGACAAAGGCAGGAAAAATACTCCAAAACAAGTGTGTTACACATCTGGAGCATTTTTTTATGCATCTGTAGCACGTTTTTATGCATCTGTAGCCTTTGTTACACATTTGCCAAACTTTGTTACACATATGGAACATCATGTTACACATCTAGAATAGTTGTTACACATCTGGCAGAGGTGTGTTACACATCTAGAAAGTTCTGCGTTTTGGGTATTTTGGCTCCCAAATCACTCAAACAAGCTCAAGTGTCATTGGGATCAGTTTTTAAATCTTTTGCAATAGTAATTAATCATCTCATATCCTCTTTAGGTCAATTTATCAAGCATAGTGTTGATTTTCTTGCTCACCTCCTTTTCCACTACATTTTCACTTTTTTTCATGATTGAAAGATTTCAGTGGACCAAAACCTAATATTCTCATCTAACACTATCATACACCTCCCACATACATAATACTATCATTCCCCACCATCCATACCCTTCCTAAGAATCATTTCCACCAAACCCTAATTTCTTGCCAATTTTCTAGTGTTAAACTAGGAAATTCCTGTGTTTCCCTCATTTGACCATTTTTATCGCATCCACTTCACCTAATTTCACTCATATCATGGAGCCAACATACAATATTACCTCCTGAAATTTTTTCATAATTTTCCTTTGCTTCAAAACCCTTCATCTCACCCTCTAAGCCTACCCCATCTCTATACTATGTTTTTCCAAATTTCACTACACATACCCATTTCATCTATACACTAGCATTTCATATTTTCACTGATAAAAATTATGGATAGTGAGAAGAAAATCCTCAAGGTAGGGCACCACATCATATTTTAACCCTCCACCATGCAAGAAATCAATGCTTCACCCTTGGCCAAAAGATGATTTGAGAGGATTGGATGTTTGAGGTTCTATGAGAAGATTATGGAGGGAGGATATCATCTTCAAGTTAC
The DNA here is from genome assembly GCA_034641835.2 of Pinus albicaulis. Classification (NCBI taxonomy): domain Eukaryota; kingdom Viridiplantae; phylum Streptophyta; class Pinopsida; order Pinales; family Pinaceae; genus Pinus; species Pinus albicaulis. The sequence goes on along the minus strand of CM076575.1, from coordinate 1,272,294,620 downwards.
AAGATTATTTGTATCTAATATCAAAATTGGAAAGGCCATTATTGTAGGTGTGGAGTTTAACCTATTAGAAGATGTGATTTCTTCAACAAATAGTATACCTAGTCATGGGCATAAGTGGTTTAAGGGCATGGACATAGACCTTGAAATTTATAAATTATTTCTCAAACCTCATGCTAGAGAGAAACCAGAGTAAATCTTCCCTTTTAGTTACGTCCTTAAAAAATATGCTCCTTTCATGAGGTTAATAATGAAGTATTTCACATGTGAAGGGAGATTATCCAGGTTGTATAGGTACATTATCAAGCTGTTGACACATTTCACCACTACCAAATCACTTGACTTGTCACAATACTTGTACATAATTTTGGTTAGAATGGATGAGAATGTTCAGAGTAGAAACCATGATCATTACCCAAGTATTTTCCACCATGGTTTGTTAAAACTCATTGTGTTGCATCACCTTTCATCCATCAACATGACTTGGGAAATATTCATGGGGAAAGTAGCAACAACGCCCACCACTAGTCTTCCTATCATGCATAACACACCATCACCATCATTGTCAGCACAACTAATGGAGGTTGGCTCTTCCAACATGAAAACTCAGATTTCAAAGGCTCCTAGGGTTGTCGAGTTTACTCACACCTATGAGAAGGGAAAGAGATAGGTATTTGCATCCAAATATATCAAAAGTGTACCTACACTTGACACTATTGCTGAGCAAAGTGAAATAGAGGAGAAACCTCTCATGCATCAAGATGAAACACCTTTGCACTAACATAGTGAAACAACACCATTGGAGGTTGAGGTGGAAAATCAGGTTAAATTCAAATCAACTGAGGAGATAAATAGGGAGAACGGTGAGGAAACATCAGAGTTGAGGGAGATTTTCTCCATTGCAAATTCTCAAATCACTTTCCTACAGGAAGAGAATTGCTAATTGAAGATGAAGCAGTTGATACAAAGCAAACCTAAGCTAGAACTAGAGGTAGATAAAGGTAAAGGAAAGAAAATCATAGCTAATTTTGATCAAGTGCAAGACATGGATACTTTTAACATAGCTAAGAAGGCCAAAGACAAGAGGCCTTAAGAGGGTGTTGGAGCTAGAAAGTCAGTCAACTCATCCACTTGAACAATTGACCTTTGATGAGCTAATAGCTATGGATATCAATAAGGACAGAGAAATATGGTTAGGAATGGAAATTTGGAGAAGCTATTGAAGAGATTCAAGAGATACAATAACCTCCAAAGACACATGGAAAGCCATTATCGTACCAAGAACATAATTTCACAAATAAGGCTAAAACAACTGAAGAAAAGGCTAAAAGAAACTCAAATGAAGCTTAAAGAGAAGGATAGATCAGATCTTCTTGCTTAAGCTTCCTTGGCTATTTATCCCATCACTTACAGGTTTTACAAAACCAATTTCGAGAAGTTTTGAAGAATTTTGGTATTTTTTGTGATTTTTGCACAAATCTAGAAATTCCCTCCTCATAGATGCGTAACAAGAATTTGTTACGCTTGTTTTAGGGGCATCCAAATGATGAATGGCTTATATTATTGGATGAATTTTGATTATTACATCACATATCATGAACCATTTTTGCATGACAAGCTCTAATTTTGCATAAAAGGCCAAAAAACCACCCATTTTCTATGCTTCTGCCACTTTTTCGGAGGCCTTGTTACGCATCTAGAGTAAGCTTGGGAGAATGAACTTTTGGAGGCCTTCCCATGGGTCATTTTTAAAAATTCAAGATGTTATGGAAACTAGACACACAGGGATAGTTGAATTATCTTTCAGAATTGGATTTGGACTCCTAAAAGTGCCTCAAAATTGGCTGCAAACTTATGTTACGCATCTATAAAAGTGTGTTATACATATGTAAGAAAGTGTTACACATCTGCATAGGATTCCTCAAGACGCTTGTCAAGCCCAAAAAATGTCATAATTTCGAGGTTTTACTATCCTATGAGTTGGAATTAGAGTAATTGAGTTGGTTTTTGCCTCTTATCATGAGGAAACATGTAATTTAATGTGGATGATAGACACTCCTAGTTCATAGCTGAATTTTAGGGAATGGTTTCTACCCTCCCTAGAATCTTGGAAGTGACTCATCTCATGTATTTATGATGAATTTTGGATAGTATTTCGACCCTATGAGGTTTCATTGTTCATATTTTCTATAAGTAGACCCACTTTAGTCTCTTCTTGGGTTGGATAGTCTTATTTTTCAATGGAGCTATTTTACAACCTTTTGGAATGAAATCAAAGACAATCTTCTAGAACTTGTGTTGAGAATATTGTGGTATGCATTGGAGCATTTGTTCTTTCTCTGTATGTTTATCTATTCATGTTGAATGAAATGTTTTCCTCTTTCAGATACATGCTTCCATGTGTTTATCTTGTAATCTTATAAGAATAGATCATGTCTGTTCATGCTCTGTTTTAGACAAGGTTTACATGATATGTCTATGTTCTTATAAATGAATGAATTCACCTCAGTCCTCATTTAGACTTTCTATCACTTCATCTTATACTCAATGAGCAATTAAATATGCTTTCAAGCCTATGTTATTCTAAATGAATGAATTCACCTCAGTCCTCATTCAGACTTTCTACCACTTCATCCTATACTAAATGACCAATTAAATATGCTTTCAAGCTACCTATCTGGCCTCACACATTCTATGCAAATTGAGCTTGGAAATGAGACCTAAAAACCCTAGACCGAGCCTCCTCACTGACATTCCAATCCAACACTTAAAACCTCAAACAAAAATCCTATTTACTGAGCTTACATACCTATCCTAAGATTAATAGAAATTCAATCATTCCATTGAACTCAAAGTGACAACGAGAGAGCCCTCTCTAGTCCTGGTAGGGCTAGCTACCTGACCTAAAGCTTGGTATGTGGTTACCTTCCTTCAATCCCACTCTCAGCCTTTGGAAGTTGGGGGGAGTGATAAAAAAACCCGTGCAATAGATTTAATGTAGCGATATTCCATGTGGAGCATCCACATAACCCCGATAGATCTGAATGAAGGCATAGTAGCATATACCCAAACAACATGGCTAGGGTGGTGCCCATGCATGTGGTTGCAGGAAATGACAGTAGAACATGCGAAGGAGGGAACCAATAGTGGTTCCCGTAATCCTAGAAGGCCTATCATAGAAGTTACAATTGGGGAACACATGGGACACTGTCAGGATTTTATTCCCTAGAGAGGCTTATATTCACATATATGTTATGTATTATATAAATTTTATATGTTTAGTCACATGAACCGTGGAATAGGGACAATATGTAACCCTATATGAAAAATTTGGAAACAAGGGTTGTGTTTCCAAGTGTCGATGAGGTGGATGTGACTTAGATAGCCACGCAACAGGCCTAGATGATGTGGCACTATTTGACGGTCCAATATTTGAATGACCATATTTTTTTTCCAAGATTTAGATTGGGGAAAATTTTATATCGTTAGAAACGTCTCAATGAAATGAAAACTTCTATGTCACCGGTTGTAAATTTTGAAAAAGTAGAAAAATGTTAAATAAAAAAATTAGACCCCATTTCCATAACTGGACTTTGAAGGTTGTATCAGCTTATTAACTACCTTGTTCTACCCTTAGTTGGGGCTAGGGATAGTAGGGGTTAAGTTACATTCCTTCAAAGTCAAAGGGTTGTTAGAAAATCACAAATCCTTTTCTAATACTAGTGGAGTTGGGTAAGACTTATGTGAGGTTTAATCTAATGAAAAATTTGACCTTCCCCATATTCCTTATTTCTCCATAACAATTATCAACACATTTCACATTTCCAATTTCACAAAAGACTTCATCTGAAAAAAAATCAGAGCTTGATCCAATAATCTATCCTAGATTGGATAATATTCCACATAGGTTGACTTGAGATCAAATTTGAAGTGCCACTTCTTTAGAAAGAGAAATTTTGAACCTAATTACCATATTTCCTAAAGAATTATATTAGCATCCACCTGAAACTTAAGGATATAAATCATCCAAATTTTGACTAGTAGCAAGTAGTGAGGGGTGTAACTAAGCATCAAAATTAAGGTTTCCCATCCATACTTTTAATGATTCTTTATTCATACATTTTTCTTATGAAGTAACCTATAATAAATAAGAATTCAAACTCAATGAATTTATTTAGTTTGGTAGTGTCTTATAAGTGCAATTTTATCACCTTGGATTTCCATTTAATGCACCTTCATCTCTTCCTAGCTTTCCATGATCCCAAACTCTCCTATTTGGATGTCAATGGTATTATGATTATTAAATATCTTGTGAGAATACCTTTGATGAAACCCTATTAAATATATTCACTTATATAATCCTCCTTTCCAAAAAATGAAGAGTTAGTATGTCATAGAAGTAGGTCAAAAGGATCATCCCTCGAGGGACTTAATGGTTGAGTTATAATCTAATGTGGTGAGTATGAACTCTCAATATTTATTTCATTTAGGGAGTAAATTCTTTGACCTTTCAATTCTTGGACCCCATACCTTCTAATATCACCTAGTCATCCAACATGATGGATGAAAAATTCCTTTGATGCCATGATGCATTATCCCAATGTGTTGGCAACCTAGACATTGAAATTTTCTCTTGCCAACTCCCTCATAATTACGATTGTTCCTTCCTGTAGCAATATTAATCTAATTTTTTTCTTCTTTTTGGAGGGGGTTTAGATCTAAGCTTGATCTCCATTGGATCAAACCATATGTAATATAATTAGTTGAGTGGATATTCAAATAAATTCACAATTATGTCCTCCATACTACAACAATTCTTGGACCTGCACAAAACCTAAACTCGCATGTAATGTTCCAAATTTTTGCAAATAAATTGGAACATTAATTTTTTCTCATATTATATAGGAGATAAATAAAATGGGTGAGGAGACCCATTTGCATAAATAAAATTCCACATGAAGTGGGAAGGGATCCATGGAGTAGCCATTTTTGCACCTCCTAGTATGAAAAGGGGGCAAACACATGAGGATGAGGCCATGTTGACCAAGTCAACAACGCAGCTTGAGAGGGTGTAGCTTGCTTGGGAAGTCAACACAGTTAGAAAGGGATGAAACTTCTAGAGAAAGGAAACCCTAATAGGGTGGGGTTCATGGCATAGAGACATCATTTTTCATATAAGGAGGATGAGGTAGCCATAGAGATTATCATTGAATATTTGGACTTAGAGTCTATTTCCAATCTCCAACTGTTCAACTAAATTGCAGTGCCTTTGGCATGAGGGATTCTTGTTTAGGAGTTCCTCTCCTCTCTTGAGTAGCTCAAGGAGGATTTCTCTTCATTTCTCCATATTCAGGCATTTGGCCATAGCTACTTCTTCACCTACAGTGCAGTCACTGGGTTGTGTTGCAGGTGTTTCTATGGAAGAGATTCCACAACACCATTCCTTGGATCATTTCTCATAGGAAGGAGTTCCTATTCTTTGGGAGGATCAGCAAGGAGGGTTTTTAGAGCTGATTTGCATATTTTGGCATAAGGCCAAGCTTCTCCCACCTTCATCAGCGCAGTCCCTTCCATAGACTGCGTTATCTCATAGTTTGTCTGCAGTGGGGGTTTGCTCCACCATTTTGGAGGAAGATATTTCTTGTGCCGGGATCAGCCTTGCACTCAAGGAATCTATTAGAGGAGGTTGTTTTAGTTTTCATGCCATATTCATTCTCCTCCTTATATTGTATATTTTGAGTTGTTGCATCTACCCAGCAACTCCGGCATTATAGTATTTCCATATTTTGTACATGTATTGCAGCCAATCCTTCTAAGGATTGTGTATCAGTATTGTAGTAGTGTTTTTAGGGGTTGAGAGCATGTTCCCCCTCATTTCTTGAGCTATTATTGTAATATCATTTTATTATCAGTTTACATGTTGCAGTGTCTCCATATGACTACGCAGTCATAGCTAGGGATTCACATGTGTAGCAATGTTCTCTTGTACTTTTACCTTGAGGATTGGTATTGTTCATCTTGAGCATCATTCCCCTCAAGATTTTGTATACATTTGTAGCTGCTATTATTATAATGAGATGGCTATGAGTTCTCCGGCATTTTCAGATGTTTGAGCAAGTTACTCTTCATGCTTATGTTGTGTATATTGTTGTAGTTGATTCCCTTGAGCTAGATCTTCCTAAAGGAAGAAATATTTACATAGCTATAGGCAGAGTCTAAGTAAGGGCCAGGAAGCCTCCAGTTCTCGTCCTCTCTTTAGAGGTGAAATAAATGGTAAAATCCCTCTCAGTCCATCTCTGACATAGCCTTGTTAATATTTCCGACAAAGTAACATTTCAATGGTGAACAATTCTACTGATTTCCATTTCAAAACATTGCAGTGGTATCAGAGCATCTTTCTTGGCTCAGCCTGTGGCTTTCAAGCCCAAGAAAGAAGAAATCAAGATGATGAAGAGGATGAGCTTGTTCTCATCAGTTTTTAGATCCGGAAAGAACCTCTCCAGGGAGGTTGAGGAGAAAGAAGAAAGAGAAGAGGAAGGACCCTGCACTTCCTATTCTCATCAATAAGGAGACAAAAATTTGAGCAGGAAGAAGACTCCATTTTCTGATGGAGGAAAGGGGGATAAGCTTACAATGCTTCTTCCTAAATCTGCACCAAGAATTCATGGAGATCTCAAGGAAATTAGGAGGGAAACAGATGAAGAATCCCCAAGAGGGTTTGATCTTAAAAAAAACTCTAGATTTGTACATAGTGGGTGTGAGCATTCAACCACACACTATGAGGGTCAGCGCAGCCATAGTCCCAGCAGTCCCATGAGGGAGATGGAAGGAGAAGGAGGAGTGAACAAGGAGAGAAGGCAGCATGGTAGACCCTATCTATCATATTTTGAAGGTTCACTTGCTGGTTCAGCCAAAGCTTGGGTGGAGGAATTAGACACCTTTTTGCAGCAACACCAAATTCTAGAATTTCAAGCTACCAGAGTTGCAGCGCTGCATATGAGAGGTAAGGCCTATGATTGGTGGATATTTGAATCTTTTCCTTTGAAGAATAATGGCATTACATCTTATGCAAATTTCACTAAGTCATTAGTGAAGAGATTTGATGGGAGGATTTTTGAGACACACATGATGGGTTTGCACAAAGAAGTTCAAACAAAACCCTTGCATGAAAACGCAATGCCTCTTCATAAAACAATGGAGGAGGCCAAAAATTTGAACCAAAACTTGCTGGAGAAGGAAATTGCATCTCACATCGTGAAGTAAGGGAGTATGGGGATCTCTTTCCCAAAGGAGGATCAAATCATTGAGAGGTTGCCCACTCATGTTGCAGATATTGAGGGCAACAACGTTGTTAGATCTGCAGTTGATCTAGCTCCTCATGCATAGGGAAGAGGAGCTCTTGCTCCACATAGAGGGATTCTTGCATCTTTGCAAGGAAGTCCCCATGATCTCATGCTTAGAGATCAAGGCACATCTCATGTTTTACCTGTGCCATTGTTGAGGAGGTGTGGAACCTTAGAGACACAAGGAGGAAGTAGGGAGAAGGCCCAACATCATGATATGAGGAGTACACGTCCCTATTCATATATGGAGGTTGATGCACCTGAGGAGGTGATTGGATTGCGCAGTAGAAGCATGGAGGGTTATCTCCATTCATCTATTCAGTCATCTCATGATAATGATGTCTCATTGCATGGAGACATTTTGCAGGAAGATTCCTAAGATCTCATGTGTGGAGATCAAGGCACAATTCATGTGCCACTATTGGAGAGGTGTGAAGCCATGGAGTCACAAGGAGGAGATGGGGAGAAGAACCCACAGAATGAGTTGAGGAGCACTCACCCATATCCATTTTTGGGGGTCATTTCACGAAGGAGGGAAGCTGGATTGCGCAGTCAGGGCATGGACATTAGTGTTCATCCATATGTTCAGTCTTCTCTTGATGGAGATGTCTCAACACATGGAGGCATTTCACCCAGGGGGCCACTAACTCAGTAGAGGAGAATGGTTGCTTCACACATGGAGGCACCAATCATTGATTCTACAGAGGTGGGAACCTTGGGAGAGCTTGAGACAACAGTGGGAGTTTTGGATGGATTCATGAAGGAGGGATACATTTCCTCAACCACCTCTACACCTACTCTCATTGTAGATTCTATGTTGTGACAGAAGTAGCATTGGAAGGATAGCAACCTTCCAAATTGTGACTTGGGCATAGGAGATGTCAAGGAGGATGACAACCATATGACAGATGTTCTTCATGAGGAACTACCAGTGTTTTCATTATGGAGGATAGATCTGCATTGGAACTCCTGGCTATTGGTGGGATATTCCAATGATCCTTTCACCTGCAGGACATCTGATGATCAGCATACGAGGAGATGCACCAACCATATGGAGATGGGGGAATCAACACAACCACCCCTTTTTCCTTTATGGATGAGAGGAGATTCATCTGTAAGTCCCTCAATTGATGTGAGCAGAGAACATGGTAAGGGTGTACATTTTTTTTCACATGCACATCTATATGATACATGTATGTGTCCCTTAACGATACACATGCAGGAGAATTCTCCAAGGAGGAGCATACATTTTGCTAGACCTCATGGTTTAGTGGAGGCCATAAGCATGGCTAATGGGAATTATCTTGGAGGACTTGGGAAGGATAGAGAACATGGAGGAAATGCTCAATTTTCAGCAAGTATCATTTACCTTCCCCAAGCTTGTGAGGAGATTGATGCAATACACCGGTGGTTGAGAAGAAACAATTTATATCAGTCTCTATGGCAGTGGAGCACTAAGATGCACTGGTTACACTTGAGGGACAATTTTCCTTCTCATTTTTTACACATGGAAGCAAGAATGATGCTCCTATTTGCTGCCTATGATTCTATTATTCATGCCTTTATGAGGAGCAGGATTGAAGAGGAGACACATAGGATGGATGTGTCCATAAAGGGAGGAGTCTCTCACATCTTTTGCACTACATGTTCTAATGGGAACATGAGAAATGGTATGGCCACTACAGAAGAAACAATGTTTTATTATGAGGTGGGCCATATGAGAGGTATGAGACCATATGAGGATGATTCCTAACTCATCACATATGGGGATGTTTGGGCCAGCATGTCTTGTAGCGTTGGGGGAGAGACCTTGGGAGGTCCAGCCTTCTTCTTGCCAATTGATGGCAACATTATTGCAGCCTGGGATCAGCAAAAAATCTACACTTATCTTAAGTGGAGAGATGGATAGTGTGGGGTAGACTATATGGTCTACCATGTGCAGATTTTCAGCCCACCTTCTTTGCCGGAGCCAAAGGTGGATGATAGTTTTTCTAAGTTGCCTAGTTGGGAGGTGACTCAATTTGCATGGCACATAGCTTAGGGATGGATGGAACATATGGGGGAGATAATTCCCATTATATTTTAGACTCCATTCCTCAAGGAGGAACCTCTAGACACCACTTGCTATCCTCTTGAGCATTATACCTTACATGATGAGGGCTTGACAGCTACTTGCATGCTAAGGAGGAGCATTGTGGAGGATTGGATTGATGAGATAGCATCACTGCACTTGTAGGAGATCATCATACAGGGATGCTACAGGAAAAGGAGAAGAATACACAGTCTATCCTTTCACTTGCTTGAGGGCAAGCAATCTTTGGGAAGGGAGGACTGTAATGTTCCAAATTTTGCAAATAAATTGGAACATTAAATTTTCATATTATCTAGGAGATAAATAAAATGGGTGAGGAGCCCCATTTGCATAAATAAAATTCCACATGAAGTGGGAAGGGATCCATGGAGTAGCCATTTTTGCACCTCCTAGTATGAAAAGGGGGCAAACACATGAGGAGGAGGCCATGTTGACCAAGTCAACAACGCAGCTTGAGAGGGTGTAGCTTGCTTAGGAAGCCAACGCAGTTAGAAAGGGATGAAACTTCTAGATAAAGGAAACCCTAATAGGGTGGGGTCCATGGCATAGAGACATCACTTTGCATATAAGGAGGATGAGGCAGCCATAGAGATTATCATTGAATATTTGGACTTAGATTCTATTTGCAATCTCCAGCTGTTCAGCTGAATTGCAGTGCCTTTGGCATGAGGGATTCCTGTTTAAGAGTTCCTCTCCTCTCTTGAGTAGCTCAAGGAGGATTTCTGTTCATTTCTCCATATTCAGGCATTTGGCCATAGCCACTTCTTCATCTACAACACAGTCACTAGGTTTTGTTGCGGGTGTTGTTGTGGAGGAGATTCCACAACACCATTCCTTGGATCATTTATCATAGGAAGGAGTTCCTATTCTTTGGTAGGATCATCAAGGAGGGCTTCTAGAGCTAATTTTCATATTTTGGCAGAAGGCCAAGCTTCTCCCACCTTCATCAACGCAGTCCCTTCCATAGACTGCGTTATCTCAGAGTTTGTCTGCAGTGGGGGTTTGCTCCACCATTTTGGAGGAAGAGATTTCTTGTGCCGGCATCAACCTTGCACTCAAGGAATATATTAGAAGAGTTTGTTTCAGTTTGCAGGCCATATTCATTCTCCTCCTTCTATTGTATATTTTGAGTTGCTGCAGCTACCCAGCAACTCCGACATTATTATATTATCATATTTTGTACATGTATTGCAGCCAATCCTTCTAAGGATTGTGTATCAGTGTTGTAGTAGTGTTTTCAGGGGTTGAGTGCATGATCCCCCTCATTTATTGAGATATTATTGTAATATCAATTTATTATCAGTTTACATGTTGCAGTGTCTCCATATGACTACGCAGTCATAGCTAGGGATTCACATGTGTAGCAGTGTTCTCTTGTACTTTTGCCTTGAGGATTGGTATTGTTCATCTTGAGCATCATTCCCCTCAAGATTTTGTATAAATTTGCAGCTGCTATTATTATAATGAGATGGCTATGAGTTCTCCAGCATTTTCGGAAGTTTGAGCAAGTTACTCTTCATGCTTATGTTTTGTATATTGTTGTAGCTCATTCCCTTGAGCCAGATCTTCCTAAAGGAAGAAATATTTACATAGCTATAGGCAAAGTCTGAGTAAGGGCCAGGAAGCCTCTGGTTCTCATCCTCTCTTTAGAGGTGAAATAACTGGTAAAAGCTCTCTCAGTCCATCTCTGACATAGCCTTGTTAATATTTCCGACAAAGGAACATTTCAGTGGTGAACAATTCTGCTGATTTCCATTTCGGAACATTACATCGCATCTTCGAGTGACAATGGAATTTTATATCACATTAGAATCCAATATAATAAGAAATATCCTAAAACAATTTAGATGATTATTCCTAATAAATTCTCTATCTGAAGCTACATGCTATAGTTGTGTGATTGAATCCAAACCTTCTATGACTTGAGCCTAAAGATAAAATATAGTGGGTGATAGATCTAGTTCCTAGGGACAAGCCTACCATGTGACATGGATCTTAGATCTAGTGCCTAGTAACCCTACTTCAATTGTTAGCACATTAATTTAGGTTGTAGCTTCATACTCAAAATTATTTTGTGAGATCTAGTGCCTAGAGATAGACCTACTACGTGACATAGATCTTAGATCTAATGCCTAGTAGCACAATAATATAGCTTGAAGCTTCATACTCAACATTCATTTTGTGAGGCTTTAGATTGTATATTATATGTGACCATATGTAATGTGTGTCCCTTCCAAAGTATTATCCTCATTAATATTATCCTTGGAAATATATGCTTACATCCTCAATACTCTTTTGGTAGTAAATAATTCCAACTATGAACTAGCACCGCTATGTTGAAGCAATAAAGAAAACACTCTATTGAAGCAATAATTGACCCTATAAACAAAATATAATGGGAAATATATATAGTGTGTGTAACCCAAATTAAATCTTCAACACAATAATTTTGGTTATAGCTTTGTTATTGTGAATTCTAATCACAAGCGTACGAAAAAAGCTCACTTTAGTTGTGCATAACAAACAGCCCTAACATCAAATATGGTTGTCAATTTCCTTATATTTTCAGTTAGTGATAAGAATAAATGTTACAAAAATCCATATCTATGTAGTTAAAGACATTAAACAACAAATAATAAGCAAGAGTTTCTCCATGCATCCAATGAACAAAATAAGATTTTTTAAAGAATTTTTTGTATTATGACACCTAGGAAGGGAACATAGAAAGATGTTACCAGCCCCCCTCAATGGGATGGGTTCTTGTATGTCCTCAATGCTTCAGATCTAAGATCTCTCTCTCTTGAAGGTTCATAAAACCCAGAAAAAAATGGAACTCAAAGGGAGCTCACAAGAAAAAAGTAGAAAAATATGACAATGATGGAGGATCAAAGTCAGACCAAAAGTATAGATCAAGAGTGATCTCTAGGCAACAAAAGGTAGTGAATGAATGGAAAAGTCCTTCTATTTATAAGAAAATATTGATTTAGTCTAGATATTGGTGCATAATTAATAAATTATTAACCAAATCTAGATCCAACTTTTATGGAATATTTTATTATTTTTGTTGGAGGGAAAAGGAACTTGAATTTGTTCAAATCCCTTTATTTGTAAATAAATAAATAAATGATTTATTTATTATTTTAAGAATGTGGTTGATTAATAATTAAATAAATAGTGATTTATTTAATTATTTATAAATGATTTAATCAAATTTAACAAGGAATATTATTTAAATAATATTGTAAATAATTATTCCTAGAAAATAATAAGATAAATAATGATTTATCTAATTAATTTTTTTGTTTTGGGTTAAATATGACAAGGAATATTAATTAAACATTGGTTTAATTAATTATCCCTTGAGGAAAATCAAACAAATAATGATTTATTCAATTATTCCTCATGGAGTTTCTTGTTTAGACCAGAAACAACTTAATAAATTATGGATAACTAAGTTATTTTTCATAGTGAATGTAATGTCCCCTAATATATATATATATATATATATATATACATATATATATATATATAAGTCAAGAGAATAATAAAAATAATAAATAAAATAGTAAATAATAAACTGGAGTCCTAAGCAAAAAACAAATAAATGAATTTAAGAGTTATTTAACAAAAGTAAAAAAGAATAAATTAACAAAGAGTTAAACTAAGAAACTATAAAAATTAGTAAAGTCAACAAAAAGTAAATAAAACTAAAAGAAACACTAAATTAAGTAAAGTTAACAAAAAGTAAGTTAAACTAAGAGAACACTAAATTAAGTAAAACTTAAGTTGCATTTTGACATAGTTAATGTGTGCATGTGGTTCCCATTCCATGGTTTGGTCTATTTAATAGATATTGAGGAAGATTCAAAGATCATTCTTTCATCCATTCTCTGGAGAGAAAGGCATGGTGAGGCAAAGGATACCTTGGCAGTAGTACGTTGATTGAGGGCTCGGGGGTGGCTAGCTATGGAAAGATCACATACAACTGAGCCTACGATTGGGTTGAGAGTTGTCCCCAAAACCTTGTTGCGATTAGCAGGATTCAAATAGCATTCGACTTTGGAGATGCAAGTAAGGAATACCGTTGTTACAGGTAAGTCGTATTTTCCCGTGTTTCTGCAATTTCTATGCTGATTAGTTAAAAATTTATTGGTGTCGATTATAAATTGTATATTTGATATAATTAATTTCATGTTAAATTTGGATTTGTTACAGTGAAAGAAATTTTATTATGGTAAAATTGGTCTTACATGGTGTACTTTAGTCAATCTAATAGTAACAAGTTAGATGACCAAAAATTGGCGTAACAGATTGCCCCCTAACATGTGAGCGTTAGGAACTAATCGTATGACCGAAGTACAATGTAAGAACTCAATCACTAGACATCGAAGGGTAGTCAGAGAGAGAGAAATATGAGGTAGACTGAAGCGTGGGAGGACAAGACACTAAAGAGGCGAGACTTACAGGTGTGACAAGTATCTTTTATGAGTGAGTACTTATTCTACATGAGGCAGGGCAAGCATATCTATGCCCGCTGAGATAACAAATTACAGAGAATAATGATATGTCCAACAAGCAAGGGACTGAACTATATAGTAGATGATGGCGTAAACATGGGCCAGATAAAAACATGATAATAGATCCCACCTACATAATGTGCCTAGGACAATAGCCAGGAATTATACAATAATATCTAAGTACATGAGATACAAGTACAACCAAAGAGGCCCTATAAAACAAGAAAGGGCTCTAAAAATCTTAATGATACATGCAAAATAAAGAGGTGCTGCAAGCGGATGAGGCCGGAACCATCAATTCTATGGAGCTGCATCCAAGGCTGTAGTAGAAAAGTCATCCAGGCATGTGGGGGGGTACCTGAAGGGCCACCCCCTCATGAGCTCTGAAACATCCCACACATACCCAAGAATCACTAGTACAATCTGTTGCATCACTGAACCATCGAGTATACAGATCTCTATCATGCCATGCGGAGCTGGAACTGAGAAACAATCAATTCAAAGGGAAATAAAAGGTCCCTTTACTTGATCCGATGCGTCAGACAAGAGTGGAAGTTGGAACCAAGGTACACCTCCCTCTAGACCTATCTTTTGGAATGAATAAGCTAATGTCGATAGAAGGAGGTGCGCCAAAGGTGAGGTAATAAGGGATACTCAACTATGGCATGAGCGATAATAATAGAGAGACTAATAGAATGACACTAGGGATGATGGTGGAATGGGGAGTACTAAGTAGCAGGTTGACGACTTCCCTTGTTAGAGCATAAAGGGCATAGATGACTTAGCAACTACTGACTTGACTCCGGAGGGGATAGGGGACAGTATGACTGAAGGCCAAAATGGGCAACACGAGAGAGGAACAACGAAATGAAGGATGGAGGACTATGGTAGGATATAAAGGGACTCAGGACAAACTCCATGGATGCGATGATGACTCAACTCATATTCTCTAAACAAGGGCAACTCGATGATGCTACCACACAGAACAGGCCCAGTGGGGAACATGTAAACATGAGTACAAGATGGTGACTCACGAAGAAAATCGACACAAGCATGGAAAATTATGAAGGCAAGGCGATGCCCCAAGTACAAGTGTTGCAAGTGAATAAATTCGATTTTGAGGAGAGGTGAAGTGACCTTCTTGGAAAAAGGTTTTCGAGTGAATTATCAAATCACCAAAAACAAAATTTGGCTACCTAAAAGAAATAAAATGTGCATTTCAAGAGGGAAATGCTAAGGGTAATATTTCTTAAGATAGAGTGCATTACGAGGACTAGGAAGAGGGTGGCCTTTGAAATCTTCTAGAAGGTATGCCCCTTTACCCAAATCCTTACTGATGATGTAAGGGCCTAGCCATAAAGAGTGAAATTTACCCTGACCAAGGACATCATGGGCCTAGTGATACACTAGAACAAGGTCGCCTTCATGAAAAGTACGAGGGTGGACTTTTCGGTCACATTGAGCTTTGGTGCGCTTCTTAGCCACTTTGGTGGTTTTCAATGCAACACGACAGTCTTCGAAAGCACGTTCAAGCATGATAACTCTTTGTTCTAATGGTTGGGTGTTAGGGAGAATTTCAACGGCTAGGTGAAGGGAGGGGATTTCACACTCGATCGGTAGGACTACCTCCTCGCTAAAAAGAATGTGGAAAGGAGTAAACTCAGTGGAGATTTTAACAGAAGTTCTATAGGCCCACAAAGCAGGGAAGAGCAGAAGGTACCATTTGGTTTTGTGCTTATTCACCATCCGTTGAAGCATAGTTTTAAGGATTTTATTAACCACTTCAACTTGGTTGTTACCTTGGGGGTAATAGGACGATGAATATTGGTGCTCAAAGCCCAATAGAGAGGGTAGCTCATGCTATATCCCATCTTCAAAATGTCGACCATGGTCAGAGACCAATTGTTTCGGAACTCTGAATTGAGCGATAACATGGTTAAAGAAAAAGAGGGTTGTGGTAGCTACCATGTTGTTGAACGTGGGCATGGCCTCAACACATTTGGTAAAATAGTCAACTGCCACGATGATATACTTGTGGTTACCATTATATGTAGGTAGACACTCCATAAATTCTATGGCCCACTTACAGAAGGGACTAGCTGAGATGACAGGATGGAAGGTAGCCAGAGGGGCTCGTGCCTTTGGGGTGAAATGTTGGCAATTGGAATAGTGTTTGTCTGCTTCAACGCAATCACTGAAGAGAGAAGGCAAAAAATACCTAGCACGCATGATTTTCTGGGTATTATCGAGACCGGAGAGGTGGCCACCACAAGCTCTGCTATGGCATGAATTAAGGACTTGCTCAGCTTCAGTGTGTGTGAGACAATGACGAAGGAAAATATCTACACTGCGACAATAAAGGTCGTCATCGATGAGAAGGTAGCGGGGGGACTAGTGCCAGATATGTCGTTGAGCATCACGATTAAGATGGAGGGTGAAATTTTGGGTTCGCAGATAAGTGAGGATGTCACCATACCAAGGGTCATCCGAAGTAATGGCAAACAAATGTTCGTTGGGAAAATTGCTATTAACTGGTGGATCCTGCGTACCGGTAGGTAATTCAGAAATGAACTCAGCGAGGGCTAAACCTTTATTACTCTTTGGTGTGACAAATTCAAGATCGAATTCCTGGAGGATAATGATCCAACATGCATACTTCCCATTGATGATTCATCGATTCAATAGGAAGTCCATAGGGTTGGAATGAGTCATGACCTTGGTGGAACACATGAGGATATAATGACGAATTTTTGAGACCGAGAACACAACAACCAGTGCCAATTTATCTTCATGGGAGTAGGAAACAGGGTGGCCTACAAGGTTCTTACTGACATAATAGTTAACATGCTCGATTCCATTTTCATCTTCCTAAATAATGACCCTAGCGACCGAATGGGTGGAGGTTGAGATGCACAGGATGAAATCCCTATCAAAGTCAGGGGGACGAATCAAGGGAGCGGAGGTGAGAGCATGTTTCAGGGCATCAAAATACTCTTGAGCATAGTCATCCAAAACAAATGGAATGTTAGATCTGAGGATTCTAAGTAACCCATGTGTGGTGGTGGCATAGTTAGGTATGAACCGACAAAGGAAATTAGCTTTGCCTTGGAGGCTTTGTAACTGGCGTAAGGTATGAGGAATAGGAAGCTCAAGAATGGCTTGAAATTTCAAGGGGTAAAGTGTTATACCATCATTAGACACAATGAAGCCTAGAAGATGGCTAACAAGAACACAAAAGACACACTTCAGCAGGTTGAGGTGGATATTATACTTGCAACATCAGAGAAATACGATACGAAAATCATGGAAGTGTTACGCCTGATGTTTAGAATGCACAATGAGGTCGTCCAAATAAGAAAGGATAATATGAGCCAGGTCATGGAAAAATTATGACATTGCTCGCTAAAAAGTGGCTCTGGCATTCTTAAGGTTGAATGGCATGACCCTATAAGAGAAGGTTCCCCATGGACTAATGAATGCAGTCTGAAGTTGATCAGCACGACGGATAACAATCTGGTTGTATCTGGAAAAACCATCCATGAAGGATAGAACCTCGTGCCCCACACACTCGTCAATGATTTGATCGATGAACGATGTGGGGAAGTTATATTTGGGACAATATTTGTTCAGGTCGTGAAAGTCAATGCAAACACAGATGGTGCCTTGTTTCTTTAGAATGTGAACTGGATTGGACACCCAAGTGGTGTGTTCAATGGAATAGATAAACCAACCTGTTTGAGCTTATCGATTTCGGATTTGAAAACTTCTCATCTAGAAGGATTAATGGGTCTCAACTTTTGACGGACAGGATTGCAATAAAGCCATGTATTGATATGGTGTTCGACAATGGCAGAATCAAGTCTGGGCATTTCTGAATAGGACCAGGCAAAAACATCATGGAATTCCTTGAATAACTTGGTGTAAGCCTAAATTTCTTCTTGGGTGCATTGGGCGCCCAAGGTAATGTTTTCTTCTACCCCTAGTTTGTCAGAAATGTTAATTTTAATGGTAGGAGAGATATTTGCCATATTTCCTTCTTCGAAAGCATTAGGTGAAAGGATTTATAAGCCAATCAAACTCATCGGGAATGAAGTATTTTGTTTCCACAACATATTGGTAATGGGATTGTTGTGGGGGGAAGTATGAATGGTGGTGCATATCATCAACCGGAAATTCAGGGGTAGTCATCGCTTCCATAATGTCTTCATCATAATAGAAGATGGGGTGACTAGTGGAAGGGAGACTACATGACGCGACAAAGCTACCTTACCCATCATCATGAGAAGAAAGGTTCACATGCACATCATCACAAGGGGTGATCGATAAACAAGTAGATGAGGGATCCACCAATGTTGAGCCCAGGGTGATCATTGAAGGGAGATCAGGCGAAACATAAGGGGAAGACCCCGAGGGGTCTTCCACTATGGATCTCATAGATGATGATAGGTAGAAATTGGTGGCCAAAGGCTCCATCATATCGACATTGAGAGGGATAATTTCGATGGGAGCAGATGTGTCCTCTGGTTCTGTCAAAGAAAAACTCACAAGTAAGGGAGAGATGGACTCATTACGCTTGGCCCCGAATTGGCGGATCTCTTCCAAAGAGGTGTTGTAGTCTTCGAGGCGGTGACAGAGGAGAGTATAGTGGCCATGGAAATCACACAAAGCACAAGGATGATTTGTGCACAAAGACTTGAGTTTCAGGTCTGAATCAGTTAAAGTGATGTGGACCTCTGGGATATCAGACTCAATACATGCCTCGTTGACCATGGGCTTGAGACGAGGCAATTTAGGACAGGTATGGGTGGCATGACTGAAAACATCACACAAAGCACACAAAGGGGTATGCTTTGGAGGCTGAGGAGAAGAAGGGTTTGTCTACGAAGCATTTTTCTTAGGTGCCTTCTTTTGGGCTTTTCCCCCCTCACCTGATGCTTTCACAATAGGAGTAGGTTCTTGTTGAGGTGGCTGAGGCACATAAGCAAAGGGAGGGGTTATGGTGACCGGTTGGACTGGGGTCAAAGCTATATAAGGCTTGGGTTGACCAGGCAAGATTGTGGCTTGGTGATCAATGTACCAGACTGGGATACCCATTGTCATGTTAGGAAGAGATAAGGTAGCCATAACAGGTACCAAAATTACTCTAGGAGGGGGGGCAAGAAAGGGTATCTGACTGAAGGGGTAATGGCTGGGCACGATAGCTCCGAGATGGTTAAGGCAAGGGGGAACCATTCCAGGAGGGTATATAGGATCATGGACACTAGCTGTATATGAGGGGCCTTGAGGAGAGGGTCCTAAAGGCTGTGTCGAAGGACTAGGAGCAGGTTGCGGGGGGCAGGGTTGCTGGCTAGTCGAACCGGTCCATTTGAGATTGGATCGAGACTATTGAATCATGTAAACATTTGACAAGATAGGGTCAAAGATGAGAGGGGGGAGACCAGGGAATGAACCAATAAAATAGGAATCTTTATAGACTCCAAGTGAGACACTGTTCGGAGGTTCAACTATTTGTTTATTGGCCATCGAAGAGATAATAGACTCAAGAGAGGTCTGAGACTTTAGTTTGTAATACGTCAATAGATCGATGGTGACGATGTTTCCATTGTGAGGAAAGCACATATTATGGTGAACCACAGATGGGACAATAAATATTGTATAAGTGTAGCTATGACCCAATATAATGCTGTAGTCTAAAGGGGCATCAATGACTTCAACGTCAACACAAAAATTCTTGCCCGCAAGAGTAATGGGACAATTGTAGAACATGCCAAGGGACTGGGAAGAGTGGCCATCCCACACATGGAGAGTGATTAAGTGGAAGGGGCTAACTCAAGAGATCCAAGTTACTTCCAAACCGAAGTGGACATCACATAGGTGGATGCCCACTTTTCAATGATACAACAGGAGACGTTGGCATTCCGGATCTTGATAAAGATTTGGAAGGCGACGGATGCAGGAAGGGGGGGATGCTTTGACTTGTTAATGTCAAAGACAATAAAATGATCATTTGAAGGATCCACAGTTCCCATAGCAGTTAGTAGAGATTTTATTTGTGAAGGGAATGATCAGAGGATTTCCAACATTAATATGGCAGCAAGGGATTGCACCAAGTCATCTACTATACTGTAAGAGTGGGCAGCTTTAGCAGAAGAAACGTCTCGGTATAATGGTCCCTTGGGGATCTTGGTATGAACCTCTACCTTAGGTTGAGGGATTTGTAAAGGACCATTGGGTGTCAAAAGAGGCTCTGTGGGACCAGAAGACAGGGGCTCGGTGGTAGACGTAACAGGGGGCTTGTTTTATTGACGAGACCGAGTCTGAAGGTTGAGGTCAGTGGTATTGGGTTAGTCAGAGTTCATCATGAGGATCTGGTAATTAGAGGTACCATATGGAGGAGGTTGAGTAGCTGCTTGACTTTCAGGGGGTTGGGCAGCCACATATCCTTTCTGAGGGAAAGGATTGGTAAACACAGCCTGTTGGATAGGGGCAGCACTAGGAGGAACTGAAGGGGAGGCTTGTTGTCCTCAGGATGCTGCTTGAGCTTCCCACATCTGACGCATCTGAGGTAAATGAGGAAAATAATGGGTGTAGTGACCATAAACACCGCAACAAGAAAAATGCTTATTCGTGAGAATAGGTTTGTCATGCTTGGGCTGAGAGCCCTGTTGCTAGCAGATTGGTTTTGGTTTCCTTTCCTCTTCTTTTTAGACGTAAGAGGATTATTCACACTCTGCTGTGCATACACCTGACCCTTGGGGGGGGGGGTTTCTGCTGTTGCAGAGCTTGAGAAGGTAAGAAAGGCTGAGGTGCTAGTGTTGGAGGAGCTGGAGCACCAAGCCATGGATACTGATAATAAGGAGGTTGGGAAACATTGGGGTAAACAGGTTGGGAAAAAGGAGGAGGCATGCCGTATCCTGGATACATGCTACGAGGAGGGGGAAAGGTGCTGGAGGAGCTAGCCCCTCCCTAAGGGAAACCATAACCCATGGGAGGATGAGTGTACAGATGTGAAAGGGATCCAACGATACCGTTGGCGACATGGGATTCCCTTGGTGCATTGGGACTACCGGGTCTAGGGAGATCAGGTAAGACGGTATAAACATAACCAGATTGTGCATAGATCAAGCCATATTTCAACGAAATCTGGAGGGAAGCTTCTTCAGTCTGAGGGAAGTGAGATGCGACATCTTTTCCAATAGCAAGAAAAATATATCTAAGGAACCAGTCCATGTAGACATGGTCTTTGAAAGTAGGGGCTTGACATAGGCTCTTTCTTCTTCGCCATTCTTGGACATGGTCAGATAGGCGGGTAGCAGAATTTTGACGGAAAGAGGTCATGTGTTCGGTACCAGTGTCATAGCAAAGGGAAAGTTGGAAGTAAGAAAGAAAAGCCTTGGCAAGGGTTGAAAAATGAGTATGAGAGGAGGAGGCTTGGTCGACATACCACTTTGAAATTTCTCCAATAAGCGTACACTGGAATAGACGAAGATAGACATAGTCATCGGTGATGGAGTTAGATTAACACCAGATGTGGAAAGAATGAACATGGTTGGTAGGATCCTCTCCAGGAATTTCTTCAAAGTTAGGGATGTCTTAAGGAATCTTGGTTGGAATAGCATGCCAACCAAGATCATGGTGTATGGGGTCATTAATCAACTAGCTAAAATCGAGAAGGCCTATCCTAGAAGTTCCAATTGGGGAACACATGGGACACTGTCAGGATTTTATTCCCTAGAGAGGCTTATATTCACATATATGTTATGTATTATATAAATTTTATATGTTCAATCAGGTGAACCGTGGAATAGGGACAATATGTAACCCTATATGAAAAAGTTGGAAACAAGGGTTGTGTTTCCAAGTGTCGATGAGGTGGATGTGACTTGGGTAGCCACGTGGAAGGTCTAGATGATGTGGCACTATTTGACGATCTAATCTTTGAATGGCCATATTTTTTTTCCAAGAGTCAGATTGGGGAAAATTTTATATCGTTAGAAAGGTCTCGGCGAAATGAACACTACTATGTCACTGGTTGTAACTTTTGACAAAGTAGAAAAATGTAAAATAAAAAAATTAGACCCCATTTCCATAATTGGACTTTGAAGGTTGTATCATCTTAGTAACTACGTTTTTGTACCCTTAGTTGGGGCTAGGGATAGTATGGGTTATGTTACATTCCTTCAACTTCAAAGGGTTGTTTGAAAATCACAAATCCTTTTCTAATACTAGTGGAGCTGGGTAAGACTTATGTGAGGTTTAATCTAATGAAAAATTTGACCTTCCCCATATTCATTATTTCTCCATAACAATTATCAACACATTTCACGTTTCCAATTTCACAAAAGACTTCATCTGACAATAAAATCATAGATTAATCCAATAACCTATCCTAGATTGGATAATATTCCACATGGGTTGAATTGAGATCAAATTTGAAGTGCCACTTCTTTATAAAGAGCGATTTTGAACCCAATTACCATATTTCCTAAATAATTATATTAGCATCCACCTTAAACTTAAGGATATAAATCATCCAAATTTTGACTAGTAGCATGCAGTAAGGGGTGTAACTAAGCATCAAAATGAAGGTTTCCCATCCATAATTTTAATGATTCTTTATTCATACATTTTTCTTATGAAGTAACCTATAATAAATAAGAATTCAAGCTCAATGAGTTTATTCAGCTTGATAGTGTCTTATAAGTGCAAGTTTGTCACCTTGGATTTCCATCTAATGCACCTTCACCTCTTCCTGGCTTTCCATGGTCCCAAAATCTCGTATTTGGATGCCAAGGGTATTATTATTATTAAATATATTATGAGCATACCTTTGATAAAACCCCACTAAATCTATTCACTTATATAATCCTCCTTTCCTAAAAATGAAGATTTAGTGTGTCATAGAAGTAGGTCAAAAGGATCATCCCTCGAGGGACTTAATGATTGAGTTATAATATAAGGTGGTGAGTATGAATTCTCAATAGATTTTTCATTTAGGGAGTAAATTCTCCGACCTTTCAATTCTTGGACCCCATACCTTCTAAGATCACCTAGTCATCCAACATGATGTATGAAAAATTCCTTTGATGCCATGGTGCATTATCCCAATGTGTTGGCAACCTAGACACTGAAATTTTCTCTTGCCAACTCCCTCACAATTACGATTGTTCCTTCCTGTAGCAATATTAATCTAGTTTTTTGCTTCTTTTTGGAGGGGTTTAAATATAAGCTTGATCTCCATTGGATCAAACCATATTTAATATCATTAGTTGAGTGGATATTCAAAGAAATCCACAATTATGTCCTCCATACTACAAAAATTCTTGGACCTGCACAAAACTTAAACCCTCATCTTCAAGTGATAATGGAATTTTATATCACATTAGAATCCAATATAATAAGTAATATCCTAAAAAAATTTAGGTGATTATTTCAAATAAATTCTCTATCTGACACTACATGCTATAGTTATGCGATTGAATCCAAACCTTCGATGACTTGAGCCTAAAGATAAAATATAGTGGGTGATAGATCTATTTCCTAGGGACAAGCCTACCATGTGACATGGATCTTATATCTAGTGCCTAGTAACCCTACTTCAATTGTTAGCACATTAATTTAGGTTGTAGCCTCATCCTCAAAATTATTTTGTGAGATCTAGTGCCTAGAGATAGACCTACTACGTGACATGGATCTTAGATCTAATGCCTAGTAGCACAATAATATAGGTTGAAACTTCATACTCAACATTAATTTTGTGAGGCTTTAGATTGTATATTATAGGTGACCATATGTAATGTGTGTCCCTTCCAAAGTATTATCCTTATTAATATGATCCTTGGAAATATATGCTTACATCCTCAATACTCTTTTGGTAGTAAATCATTCCAACTATGAGCTAGCATCGCTATGTTGAAGCAATAAAGAAAACACTCTATTGAAGCAAAAGTTGACCCTATAGACAAAATAGAATGGGAAATAGATATAGTGCGTGTAACCCTAAATAAATGGTCAACACAATAATTTTGATTATAGCTTTGTTAGTGTGAATTCTAATCACAAGCGTACGAAAAAAGCTCACTTTAGTTGTGCATAACAAACAGCCCTAATATCAAATATGGTTGTCAATTTCCTTAGATCTGCAGTTAGTGATAAGAATAAATTTTACAAAAAACCAGATCTATGTAGTTAAATACATTAAACAACAAATAATAAGCAAGAGTTTCTCCATGCATCCAATGAACAAGACAAGAATTTTAAAAAAAAAAATTGTACTATGACACCTAGGAAGGGAACATAGAAGGATGTTTCTAGTCCCCCTCAATGGCATGGGTTCTTGTATGTCCTCAAAGCTTCATATCTAAGATCTCTCCCTTGAAGGTGCAGAAAACCTAGACAAAAATGGAACTCAAAGGGAGCTCACAAGCAAAAATTAGAAAAATATGACAATGATGGAGGATCAAATTGAGACCAAAAGTATAGATCAAGAGTGATCTCTAGGGAAAAAAGGTAGTGAATGAATGGAAAAGCCCTTCTATTTATAACAAAATATTGATTTAGTCTAGATATTGGTGCATAATTAAAATATTATTAACCAAATCTAGATCCAACTTTTATGGAATTTTTTTTTTTTTTGTTGGAGGGAAAAAGAACTTGAATTTGGTCAAATCCATTTATTTATCAAAAAATAAATAAATAAATAATTTATTTATTATTTTAAGAACGTGGTTGAGTAATATTTAAATAAATAGCGATTTATTTAATTATTTATAAATGATTTAGTCAAATTTAACAATGAATATTATTTAAATAATGTTTTAAATAATTATTTCCTAGAAAATAATAAGATAAATAATGATTTATCTAATTAATTTTCTTGTTTTTGGTTAAATATGACCAGGAATATTAATTAAACATTGATTTAATTAATTATCCCTTGAGGAAAATTAAACAAATAAGGATTTATTCAATTATTCCTCGTGGGGTTTCTTGTTTAGACCAGGAACAACTTGATAAATTATGGATAACTAAGTTATTTTTCATAGTGAATGTAATGTCCCCTAATAATTATAAAATAATAAATTATATATATATATATATATATATATATATATAATAAATCAAAAGAATAATAAAAATAATAAATAAAACAGTAAACAATAACTGGAGTTCTAAACAAAATAGTAAATAATAATCTGGAGTCCTAAACAGTAAACAAATAAGTAAAGTTAAGAGCTATTTAAGAAATATTTAATTAGCAAAAGTAAAAAAGAATAAATTAACAAAGAGTTAAACTAAGAAACTATAAAAATTAGTAAAGTTAACAAAAAGTAATTAAAACTAAGAGAAAGACTAAATTAAGTAAAGTTAACAAAAAGTAAGTTAAACTAATAGAACACTAAATTAAGTAAAATTTAAGTTGCATGTTGACACATTTAATGTGTGCATGTGGTTCCCATTCCATGGTTTGGTCTATTTAATATACATTGAGGAAGATTCAAAGATCATTCTTTCATCCATTCTCTAGAGAGAAAGGCATGATGAGGCAAAGGATACCTTGGTTGTAGTACATTGATTGAGGGCTCGGGGGTGGCTAGCTGTGGAAAGATCACATACAGTTGAGCCTACGGTTGGGTGGAGAGTTGTCCCCAAAACCTTTTTGCGGTTAGCAGGATTCAAATAGCGTTCGAATTTGGAGATGCAGGTAAGGAATACCGTTGTTACAGGTAAGTCGTCTTTTCCCGTGTTTCTGCAATTTTTATGCTGATTAGTTAAAAATTTATTGGTGTCGATTATTAATTGTATATTTGATATAATTAATTGCATGTTAAATTTAGAGTTGTTACAGTGAAAGAAATTATGTTATGGTAAAATTGGTCTTACATGGTGTACTTTAGTCCATCTAATAGTAACAGGTTAGATGACCAAAAATTGGTGTAACATATTGCCCCACAGCATGCGAGCGTTAGGAGCTAATCGTATGACCGAAGTACGTTGTAAGAACTCAATCACTAGACACCGAAGGGGAGTCAAAGAGAGAGAAATATGAGGTAGACTAAAGCACAGGAGGACAAGACCCTGAGGAGGTGAGGCTTACAGGTGTGACAAGTATCTTTTATGAGTGAGTAATTGTTCTACATGCGGTGGGGGAGGCATAACTATGCCCACTGAGATAACAAAGTACAAATAATAATGATGCGTCCAACAAACAAGGGACTAAACTATATAGTATATGTTGGCATAAACATGGGCCAGATAAAAACATGATAATGGATCCCACATACATATTTTGCCTGGGACAACAACCAGGAATTATACAATAATATATGAGTAAATGAGATACAAGCACAACCAAAGAGGCCCTATAAAACAAGAAAGGGCTCTAAAAATTTGAATGATACTTGCAAACTAATGAGGCGCTGCAAGCGGCTGAGGCCGGAACCATCAAATCTATGGAGCTAAATACAAGGCTATAGTAGAGAATTCATCCAGGCATGTGGAGGGCTACCTGAAGGGCCACCCCCTCATGAGGTATGAAACATCTCACACATACCCGAGAATCACTAGTACAATTTGCTGCATCACTGAACCATCGATTATACATATCTTGACCATGCCATGCGAAGCTGGAACTGAGAAACAATCAAGTCAAAGGGAAATAAAGGGTCCCTTTACTTGATCTGAGGTGCTGGACAAGAGTGGAAGCTGGAACCATGGTACACTGCCCTCTAGACCTGTCTTCTAGAATGAATAAGTTGATGTAGACAAAAGGAGGTATGCCATAGGTGAGGTAATAAGGGATCCTCAACTATGGCACGAGTAATAGAGTAACTAATAGAATGACACCAAGGATGATGGTGGAATGGGGAGTACTGAGTAGCGGACTGATGACTTCCTCTGTTAGAGCATAAAGGGCATAGATGACCTGGCAACTACTGACTTGACTCCGGAGGGGATAGGGTATAGTATGACTGAGTCACTGAAGGCCAAAATGGGCGACACGAGAGAGGAACAATGTGGAGGACTGTGGCAAGATATAAAGGCACTTGGGACAGACTCCATTGACGCGATGATGACTCAACTCGGATGCTCTAAACAAGGGAAACTTGATGATGCTGCCACACAGAACAGGCCCAGTGGGGACCATGTAAACATGAGTACAAGATGTTAACTCATGAAAAAAATCGACACAAGCATGGACAAGTATGAAGGCAAGGTGGTGCCCCAAGTACAAGTGTTGCAAGTGAAGAAATTTGATTTTGAGGAGCGGTGAAGTCACCCTTCTTGGAAAAAGGTTTCCGAGTGAATTATCAAATCACCAAAAACAAAATTTGGCTACCTAAAAGAAATAAAATGTGCATTTCAGGAGGGAAATGCTAAGGGTAATATTTCTTAAGATAGAGTGCATTACGAGGATTAGGAAGAGGGTGGCCTTTGAAATCCTCTAGAAGGTATGCCCCTTTGCCCAAATCCTTACTAATGATGTAAGGACCTAGCCATAAAGAGTCAAACTTCCCATGACCGAGGACATCATGGGCCTAATAATACACTAGAAAAAGGTTGCCTTCGTGAAAAGTATGAGGGTGGAATTTTCGGTCATATTGAGCTTTGGTGCGCTTCTTAGCCGCTTCGGTGGTTTTCAATGCAACACGACAGTCTTCAGAAGCACGCTCAAGCATGATAAGTCTTTGTTCTAATGGTTGGGTGTCAGGGAGAATTTAGATGACTAGGTGAAGGAGGGGATTTCACACACAATCGGTAGGACTGCCTCCTCTCTAAAAACAAGGTGGAAAGGAGTAAACTCGGTGGTGATTTTAACAGAAGTTCTATAGGCCTACAAATCAGGGAAGAGGATAAGGTACCAGTTTGTTTTGTGCTTATTCACTGTCTGTTGAAGCATAGTTTTAAGGATTTTATTGACCGCTTCAACTTTTCCATTACCTTGGGGGTAATAGGACGATGAATATTGGTGCTGAAAGCCCAACAGAGAGGATAGCTCATACTATATATCATCTTCAAAATGTCAGCCATGGTCAAAGATCAATTTTTTCGGAGCTCAGAATCGAGCGATAACATGGTTAAAGAAAAAGAGGGTTACGGTAGCTTCTGTGTTGTTGAATGTGGGCATGGCCTCAGCCCATTTGGTGAAATAGTCAACCACCACGATGATATACTTGTGGTTACCATCAAATGTAGGTCGACACTCCATAAAGTCTATGGCCCACTTATAGAAGGGACCAGCTGAGATGATAGGATGGAGGGGAGCCGGAGGGGCTCATGCCTTTGGGGCGAAATGTTGGCAATTGGAATAGTGTTTGACTGCTTCAATGCAATCATTGAAGAGAGAAGGCCAAAAATACCCAGCACCCATGATTTTATGGGCAGTAGCAAGACCGGAGAGGTGGCCACCACAAGCACCGCTATGGCAGGCATTAAAGACTTTCTCAGCTTCAGCGTGTGTGAGACAACGATGAAGGAAAATAACTACACCGCAGTGATATAGGTCATCACCGATGAGAAGGTAGAGGGGGGCCTGGTGCCGGATATGTCGTCCAGCATCATGATCAAGATGGAGGGTGAAATTTTTTGTTCAAAGATAAGTGAGGATGTCAGCATACCAAGGGTCATCCGAAGTAATGGCAAGCAAATGTTCGTCAGGAAAATCATCATTAATTGGTGGATCTTGCGTACCAGTAGGTAATTCAGAAATGAGCTCAGCGAGGGATAAACCCTTCTTACTCTTTGGTGTGACAAATTCAAGATCAAATTCTTGGAGCATACTTCCCATTGATGATTTGTCACCTCAATAGGAAGGCCATAAGGTTGGAATTAGTCACGAACTTGGTGGAACACATAAGGATATAATGACGAGGTTTTTGGACCGAGAACACAACAACCAGTGCCAATTTATCTTCGTGGGAGTAGGACACAAGGGGGACTACAAGCTTCTTACTGACATAATAGATAACATGCTTGATTCCATTGTCATCTTCCTAAATAAGGACCCCAACGACTGAATGGGTGGAGGCTGAGATGTACAGGATGAAATCCCTATCAAAGTCAGGGGGACTAATCAAGGGAGCGGATGTTTAGGTCGTGAAATACAGTGCAAACATGGATGGTGGCTTGTTTCTTTAGAATGGGAATTGAATTGGACACCCAAGTGGTGTATTCAATGGGATAGATAAAACTAACCTATTTAAGCTTATCGATTTTTCTTTGACAACTTCTCGTATGGAAGGATTAATGGGTCTCAACTTTTGACGGATAGGATTGACATTGGTCCATGTATCGATATGGTCTTCGACAATGGTAGGATCAAGTCTGGGAATTTATGAATAGGACTAGGCGAAAACATCGCGAAATTCCTTGAATAACTTGGTGTAAGCCTCAATTTCTTCTGGGGTGCATTGGGCACCCATGGTAATGTTTCCTTCTACCCCTGGTTTGTCAGAA
Organism: Pinus albicaulis; assembly: GCA_034641835.2. Classification (NCBI taxonomy): domain Eukaryota; kingdom Viridiplantae; phylum Streptophyta; class Pinopsida; order Pinales; family Pinaceae; genus Pinus; species Pinus albicaulis. The sequence continues at coordinate 1,272,265,215 of CM076575.1, read as the reverse complement.
ATTTTAATTTTAATGGTAGGGGAGATATTGGCCATATTTCCTTCTTTGAAAGTATCAGGTGCAGGGATGGGATTTCTAAACCAATCGAACTCATCAGAAATGAAGTCTTTTGTTTCCACAACATATTTTTCATGGGACTGTTGTGGGAGGAAGTATGCATAGTGGTGCATATCATCCCACAGAAAGTCAGGGGTGGTCATCACTTCCATAATTTCTTCATAAAAATGTAAGATGGGGTTACTGGTGGAAGGGAGACTAAATGATGCGACAAAGCTACCTAACCCATCATCATGAGAAGAAAGGTTCACATGCACATCATCATAGGGGGTGATCGATAAACAAGTAGATGAGGGATCCACCGATGTTGAGCCTGGGGTGATCATTGAAGGGAGGTCAGGCGAAACATAAGGGGAAGTCCCAAAGCGGTCTTCCACCATGGATCTCATAGATGATGATAGGTAGAAAATGGTGGCCGAAGGCTCTGTCATATCGACATCGGGAAGGGTAATGTCAATTGGATTAGATGTGTCCTCTGGTTCTGCCGATGCAAAACTCACAAATGAGGGAGAAGTGGACTCATTGCGCTTGGCCCCGAATTGGCGATCCACTTCAAAAGAGGTGAGGAATTCTTTGAGGTAGGGATATAGGTGATTATAGTGGCCATGGAAATCACACAAAGCACTAGGATTATTTGTGCATAGATAATTGAGTTTCGGGGCTGAGTCAGGTAAAGTGACGTGGACCTTTGGGATATTAGACTCAGGAAATGCTTCGTTGACCATGGGCTTGAGGTGAGGAAATTTAGGACAGTTATGGGTGGTTTTTAGTCAATTTAGTGTCCTAAATTGATAGCATAAATTATCGACCAAGGCTAGTGAACTGATGAACGGTAATGCACTATATGTGCCTAAGTATCCTTTTTCTTACTTCGTTGTTTTCAGTGTTTTATTGATGTTTTGGGGTTTTTTATGTTTGATTTCTAATATGTTACTCTATGCTAAGAAAATGAAATTAAATCTATGTCAAAGAGGAATGCATTAAAATAGAATTTGATTGCAAGATCTATTCCTAACTAGGAAGTGATAAAAACATAGAATCCTAATCCATGGGCATTACAGCTACTAAATGAACATTCATGAAATAAAAAGTAACTCAAAACACTATAACTTAATCTGATTCATTTAGTTAGAGATTTGTTGGAAGAGCTTGTGAAAAATATTAATTCTAATGCAATGAGGATCTCCTAAAATTGAAACAAACAATAACTCGGAACGTTACAGTGGAATCTCATTCATTTATTAGAGGTTTATTGGAATAGCTTGAGAAGAAGATTACTTTAATGTAGTAAGGATCTCCTATGAAATGCTGAAACAACTTATGACATTACAACTAGATCTAATTCATGAGTTAGAGGTTTATTGGAAGAGATTTTGAAAGAGATTAAGCATAATGTGATAAGGATCTTCTATAAAACAAACAATCAATAACCCAGAGTATTACAACTAAGCCTTATTCGTGAGTTAGAGGTTTATTGGAAGAGCTTTTGAAAAAGACTGTTTGCAATAAGATGAGGATCTTCTATCTAATTGAAGAATAGAAAATGCTAATAACTCAAAATAGTACAACTAAATATCATTCATATAGTAGTGATATATTGGAAGAGCTTGAGAAAGCGAATATTTGTAAGATAATGAGGATCTTCTTAATCTAAATAACAGAAACTGAAATGATAGTAACTCAAAATATTACATTTAAATCCCATTCATTTAATAGATATATATTGGAAGAGCTTGAGAAAAATACTAACTATAATATCATGAGGATATTTTATCTAAGAAAATGACATGAAACATAATGCTAAAAGATATAATTTCAGAAAGCAGTCTAAGTAAGGAAATATGACAAAACATAATTGAAAACTACTTATCTAGAAAGCATGCAAAACCTCCTCGAATAGCAGGGGCCCTCTGCTATCAATTCGGTATTAAATCTTTAACTCCTCAAGGTTGTATTCAGAACAACATAAAAGTTATACTCCTTTTATTATCAAAATGCTTGAAAAACAGAGTATCACAGTAATGATAAAATATGTATCAACTGTCTCTCTCGGAATTACCAAGCTGAATTTTTATGCAATTACATAACTAAGATTGAACAAAATGAGGTACAAGTGTAGTTTTAAAGTCAAAATAAAATTGAAACTCTTTTAAGATTCTTGATTTGCTGTAAAGAAAAATCAGGAGTCATGATTCTTGTAGAAGACAACTTGCTTGACTTTTTCTTTGACCACGTACATAGGCACCTCCAGCTATTGATCCAGTCCTCGTGGAAGGGAACTAATGATGTAGGAAATATTTGGAATCCACCTATGTGTTCCTTTTCTCCAGATGACACCTGTAACATACTTAAACACCAAAACAACTACGAAATGCTTGACTGGCTACAGAATGACTGCATTCTGTAGCTAAATTGTTCAAAAAGCATTAAGATAGAAAAAATCACAAAAGTACAATAAGTTAATCATTCTATGCAACCTTTAAGTAACCTTACTCATTCTCATTGAGTTTTAGGTTTATGAAATGAAGTGAAATTTTGCAAAAGAGAAGACAATTTCAGGGCTCAACATACCCCCACTGCAAAACTCTTGCATGTCCTCAGGAAATTTCATCAAAATTTTATTCCATTTGTACTGATACTTCTGCAAGAACATCCAGCCTCCTTTTTCTTCTTCTTTTGGTAGTCAATGCCATTCTATGTTTCCTCATAAATAATTTGAACCTAAGATCAATGAGGGCCCTGTTCAGTTTCTTGTTTCTCTTCTTTAGCTTCCTGTTTGCTTTATACAGTGTTTTCCATTGATGAGAGACATTGATGTTCATTCTACTCTTCAATTTGACCTGCTCTCTTAAGATTTCATTTTCATTCTTGATATGGTTATTCAGTATCTCCAATTCATAATTTTCTCTTCTCAAAATTTCTATTGGAGGTTCTTGTGGACTGAGAGATCTTTCTCGATTTTCTGAGGCCCTTTTTTCTAGTGATTCCACATAGTCATAAATTTGTTGTTGAGCTGGATCTATATCTGGGGTTCTTCTGTTAGGGTCTTCTTCATACTGGTGTAAAGGAGATTTATCAACTGGAGATTGGATTGGAGTTTCTTCTTCTTCAATATTTATAACTCTTGTTTCCTTAATCCATGTCTTTTTCACCATGCCTTTAAGCCTAGAGCTTCTTCTCAATTTAGGTGGATTTTCATCTTTTTCTTCATCACATTCACTTGTTAATTTCTCCTTTCTTTTATTCCTGATTTTTTTCCTGATATTTACCAAGTTTTCAGAGATTACTTCTTCACTATCTTCCTGTGTTGATGTATCATGTTTGATCTCAATAGATTTAACAATTTTAACCCTCCTACTTCTTCTTACAGGTTCTTCTTTAGATAGTGTTTCTTCTGGTTCTTCAAAATGGTTTCTTAGGAGGAATTCATCCCAGCTACCTCCTACTTTCTTCAAATGAAACTCAATTAATATTTTAATTATGCCATGATGATACAAAGTAGTTTCTAGGAACTGAAGTCTTTTCTGAACATTAGAGGCCATCCTTTTCAAACTATTCAGTAGGAAGAAGGGTAGATTTATTTCATCATCTAAGAAATTCATCATCAGTCTAATATGATATACATACAAAGTGCCAAATATACCCTCACAGGTTATGAATTTTTGTAAAATCAACAACATATTACTCCATTTATTTTTCAAAGTTGTACTGGGAATACCTTTTCTAAACACTGAAATTTCCATACCTGGTTTTTTTAGCATTTGTTTCTAGGTTTCATTATGAAACTCTTTGTTTTTAAACCAACGTTCTCCCTGTATTGGCAATTTTGTTGCTTCTACTATGAAAGATTATGTGATGGTGAACTTGATATCTCAAATTTCTACCTCTGATCCATCGAATGAACTAGAAAATGATTTCGTGGTTTCTTTGTGGAATCCATTGAACTTCTCTATAAAGCTCAGCCATCCAATATGTTGTAATAATCCCTTAACCTGAGGGTATCCTTCTAAATATTTGGTCCCAATTGGCTCTGATCTCACAATAAGCCCCATTTCTCCTTGATACAAATTGCTTCATTTATTTGGCTTATATCCACTGCTCTGTTTCTGATCTTCTGTCTGAAGAAAGAGTAGTTGTGGAAGGTTGTTTTGCCCAAAAATGAATTCTCTATTTCTGTAGATGAAAACTAGCTACGGAATGTAATGGCAGTGAGTGGATACAAATGAATGAATAAGGTAATGGTAGATCATGAAAATGATCGGGTTAAGAGTTTTATATGGGATAAAATACCGCGAAGAGATCTTATGATAATTTTCAAAATTCATCAATAAATGATACGATCTAAGGACGTGACCTAATAGGTCACATCTAAGTTTTGTCTGTTAATCTTTTAATTAATGATGAATTGTTATGGAGCGGGATGTAAGGGATTTGGTTGAGGATTTTTTATGATAGGCAAGGATCAATTCGAATGATAAAATAACTTTAGGAAAAATATGATTTAACCATATTATATCTTTCATGTTTTGATATCAAAAATAATTTCACACAGTTTACCTTAGCCTTTTTTATTTTGCTACTTTGTTGTGCTTGTCTTTCATCCGAAAAATATTGATCTTTTAAGCTCGAGAATCTTCTTTGACTCATCCTTTGTTTATTGAAATAGGCTTGCAGATTCAATTGGCTACAGAACAGGCTTGGCTATAGAATAGATAGCTGCAGAATGTACCTGTTAAAACTCTGAAATATGGAATGGAATGGAATGAAATGGATTATGAGTATGGAATGGAATGAAATATGGATGAAGTGAAATATGGAATGGAATGAGATGGATCATGGAATATGGAATGGAATTAAGTATGAAAAGTGAATCTGCAACTTATGATTTTATGATACTTAATTGCAGGAAAAGAATCAATTTTGAAAGTCTGAAGTGTCAGAAGAATTCTGATTTTCACCTTATACTTTTTGTATAAACATGCCAATCAATGATTGGTTTTCATATTTATACTTTTATTTTTATTTTATTTTATTTTATTTTATTTTTATTTATTTTTTATTCAAGTGATTGAAGAAAAATACAATTAAGTTAGTGAAGAAGAAGAATTCTTCTTCACTAACTTCATATCAATGTTATCTTGGAATTTCTTGACAAATTCTTCTCTTGAAAGTGGCTTATGATACAATTTCAGTCTGTGTCCATTTACAAGAAAAGATACCTTTCCTTCATCTATTGTCATTATTTTTATTGCTCCATTTTCAAATATTTTCACAATTTCATATGACCCAAGCCAATGAGTTTGGAATTTACCTTGAAAATCCTTAAACTTTGAATCAAATAAGAGGGCCCAGTCACCTTCTTTAAATTTATTTTCTTTGATATTCTTATCGTACCATCTAGTCCTTTATTGTTGGAATATGCTTGTTATCTAGACTGCATCTTTTCTGATCTCATCCAATTCATTAATCTTCTCCAGTCTGTGCTTTTGTGCTTCTGTTAGATCAAGTCCTAACTGGACTGCCATTTTGAAATTTTGGATCTGAAACTCTATGGGAAACAAGACTTGTTTTCCATAAACAAGTTCATAAGGGGTGTGACCTATTATGTTTCTCCATGTAGTTCTGTAGGCCCATAAGGCTTCAAGAAGCCTTTCTACCTAATCTCTTCTATGTAAATGAATAGTCTTTGTCAGGATCCCTTCAATGACCTTATTCGTAGATTCTACTTGACCATTTGCTTGTGGATGGTAAGGAGTGGATTTCCTGTGTCTAATTTTTTACTTCTCTACCAGTTGTTCCACCATTTTTTATGTGAATTGAGCTCCTTGATCTGTAACAATTTCTCTTGAGACACCAAAACGAGTAAAAATATCCTCAAAAAGAAAATTAACTACAGATGCTTCAGTAGCAGAAAGTAATGGCTTGGCCTCTACCCATTTGGTAACATAATCAGTGAAAACTAATATATATTTATTTTGCTTTGATGGAGGATTAATAGGTCCTACAAATTCCAAAGCCCATTTCTCAAAAGGTTCAATATGTACCTAAGGTTGCAATGGCATCTCACCTGAAGGGGAAGGTTTCCCTACCCTTTGGAAACTGTCACACCTTTTGACATACTCTTTAGCATCTTTAAAGAGGGATGGCCAATAATATCCTAGGTGAAGGATCTTATAAGCTGTCCTCTTATCAGCAAAGTGTCCACCACAAGGTTCATCATGACATGCCTTGAGAATCTCAGGCATCTCATCTTCTCGAACACATCTTCTGATAGTAAATTCTGGACCTGTTTGGTATAATTCATTAGCAATCCATGAATATTTTTCATTGTCAAAAATGATTTTCCTTTTGTCTCTTGCATTCATAATTGAAGGAAATTTTCCTGAAACTAGATAATTGGCAATATCAGCAAACCAGGGAGTTTGAGTAGTAATTGCAAAGAGATATTCATCAGGGAATTGATCTTCAACTGGAGTATTGTCTTTAATGTTTTGGAGTCTAGATAGGAAATCAGCTACTGTATTTTGTTTTCCAGGCCTATCTAGAATGGTGATGTTAAATTCTTGTAAAATCAATAACCATCTTGTGACTCTTCCATTAGTAATTGATTTGTTCATTAAATACATAATTGTAGAGTGATCTGTGTGGACAAAGGTTTCATAGCCTGTTATGTAGTGTCTGAATTTATTTATGGTATGAAAAACAGCTAAGAACTCTTTTTCAGTTACAGTATAATTCAACACTGAAGGAGTCAAATTTTTACTTGTATAATAGATGGCATAAGGAATCATGTCTTTTGTCCCAACACAAATCCTAAAGTTGTATCTGAGGCATCTGTCGAAATTTGAAAAGGTAATTTCCAGTTAGGTCCCCTTAAAATAGGTGCTTCAGAGATTTTTGTTTTCAGGGTTTCAAAGGCTAACTGGTAGTTAGGATTCCAATTGAATTCACAGTCCTTGGTAAGTAGTTTGAAAAGTGGAGATGCTATCTTGGTGAAGTTTTCTATAAATCTTCTATAATATCCTGTAAATCCTAGAAAACTCCTAACATCTTTCTGACAACTTGGAACTAATAGTCTGGAGATGACTTCAACTTTTGACTAATCAACTCTAATCCCATCTCCTGAAATATGATGTCCTAAGACAAGACCTTCAGTGAACATCATGAAACATTTTTCATGACTTAATGAAAGGTTTGCCTCTTTACATATTTTTAGAACTTTTTCCAAGTTTGCTAAGTCTTCTTCAAATGTGTTTCCATAGACGATGAAGTCATCCATGTATACTTCTACACAGTGATGTATTAGATCTGAAAAGATTCCCAATACTACCCTTTGAAACGTTACAGGTGCATTGCACAATCCAAAAGGTAATACTAGGTAGGCATAGCTACCCCAAGGACAGGTAAATGTGGTTTTATCTTGATCCTTAAGTGCAACTTGTATTTGGTTGTAACCACTGAAACCATCCAAAAATGAAAATTACTTTTTCCCGCTAATGTATCTAACACCTGATCTATGAAGGCTAATGGAAAATGGTCTTTAAGAGTAGCTTTGTTTAATTCTCGGTAGTCAATGCATACCCTCCATTTACCATTTTTCTTGGGTACAATCACCAAAGGAGAAACCCACCGACTATCTAAAATGGGATAAATAAAGTTGACATTTAACAATTTCTGCAATTCTTCTTTAACAATCTCCGTAAAGTTTGGATTCATCCTTCTTTGAGGTTGTTTGATTGGTTTACAATTTTCCTCTATGTAGATATGATGAGTGTAATTCTTAGGGTTTATCCCTTTCATATCAATGTACTCCCATGCATATGCAGAAGAGTGTCTCTGTAATATTTTGACTAGCTTTTCTTGTTGAAATTTCTCTAGGTTTTTGTTTATGTTTAAGGTTTTTCCTGGGAATATTCAATTGTAGAGCTTCCAAATTCTTCCATGGAGTAAAGAGACATTTGTATTGATGGAAAAAACTCAATATTGGATTCTTCTTGAAATTTTTCACGTTTGTATTCTGAAGAAGATTCATGATTTTCTAAGGTATTCAGAATCTGACTATCTTCACTAATTTCTGAAATAGTGAAGAGAGGTTTTATATATTCTTCATCATCAATCCATTGAGTATCATCCAATTCAGTGATTCTTCTTACTGGAGGATACAAGGTGAATTTCTTGGTTGAACTTCCATCAGAGATGTACATATCACCAGATCTACAGCTAATGAAAGCATCAGTTGTAGCTAACCAAGGTCTTCCTAATATAATAGGATGTCTTCCTAGATCATTTTTAGAAGTTAGGATCATGAAATCCACAGGATACTCCCAAGAATCTAAGGACACTAGAATGTCTTCTAATACCCCATCTGGTTTGATTACAGATCTATCTACTAATTGTGATAGTGTGGGTGTCAAAAGAAGATTAGGAAGTTTTAGTTTTTCCATGATTTGTCTACTCATGATATTGATTGTTGCTCCTAGATCAATAACTGTGTTTGGAATTACTATTCCATTGATATTTATCTTAAAATTTGGATTTCCAGGATCTAGATATTTTGGAATGGCAATCTTTCCCATCATTATGTCTGCTATTTTTCCTACCAGTTGTATTTCCTTATCTCTTTTATTCTTTTTCCTGTTTTTTTCATACTCAGCTCTTTTATTGTCTTTGCTAGAATTGGGATTTCCTTGATGGCCTATAATAATGGAATCTTAATACAAAAATTTCTTAATTCATCTAAGAAATCATAGTTAGGCATCATAATTTGTTTCTCTACACCCCTATCAATTTGTAATCTTTCAGGAAAAGGAGGTGTAGTAGTAGATGTTGATAGTTGTTCTAACATAGGAGTTGAAATTATTGATTCTTTCTATTTTTATTTTAAAATTTTTTGGTCTTGAAGAGATATTTTTTCTTCAAAAATTTTATTTACCTGTAGAGAATATTCCTCAGAATTGTTTTGTTCTTGTATAATTGCAGAAGGTTTCTTTCTTTCAAGTATTCTTCCAGACCTAAGTTGAACATTATTAAGTTCTAAAGGAGTAATCAAATAGGTTGGAAATTGTTGACCTTCTATCATATATGTATTCTGAGGGTTTTTATTGTTGGGGTTTGGTATTGGCTAGGCAGGTAATTGATTTTATTTTTAAGGAAATGGTAATGGAAGTGGTGGATTTTGATTCTGATTTTGATGTTGTGGATTCTATTGATGATTTTGTTGAGGAGGAAAGTTTCAATATGATGGATATGATGGATAAGAGGGTGGATATTGATAATACTGGGAGAACCTTCCATAAGGATTTTGTGATCCTTGAGACCAAGGTTGAGATTGATTTTTAAATTGGGGCCAGGGTTTCTGCCAAGAATTCCAATTAGGTGGGGGTTGGTTATACATTTGATTACTAAACCCTTGTGTTTGAGGTCCCTGCCAAGGTCTTCTAGAGAAAAAATTAAGAGATTCTATGGAATTTGTGGTTGTTTCTTCTTGAAAGACAGCATTAAGGCCAGGGATTGAGGGACAATTCTTGGTATCATTTTTTTCTGAACAAATCGCACAGGTCTCTATTACTTTTGCATCCAAAGGACACTCTCTTAAGGTATGCTTCTTCCTACATTTGGGACAAAATATTGCTAAGGCATCAGTTTCAGCTTTCTACTTGTTTTGTAACTTAAGGGTGTTTATTTGCTCACTAAGACTCCCTAGAATGTCAGTTTTGAATTCATCAAGAATATTTTCTATTTCTGCCCTACTTATTGTTCCAGTTGTAGATTTTCTTACCCTTGCAAGAGCAGGGTCTCTTGGTCCTTTTAGAATCTTAGATTTTCCTCTTGAAATATTAATACATAGTTCTTCTATATCAAGTAATGAAAGATGAGATATGTCTCCTTTCCCCATCATATTAAGGATATCTATCCATTCATCCCTAATTGTCTTCAACAAAAGATCTTTCAAAGTACCTTGGTCTAAGTTTTCCATTTTTTTCCCTCTTGATTTTATAGTTAAATATTTCCAACAAATCTTCCATATTTTCATCCTCTTTTTGCATCATTTTGAACACTTCTTCCTTCTGGTTGACTGGTATACGATAATCCAAATATCTGTCTAGAAATGATTTTCTCATTTCATCCCATGTCCTAATAGGTTAAACTCATAAACCATTTTAATGTCACTCCTTTCAATGTTGAAGGGAAAAATTTAAGTTTCTGAGCATCTTGTAGGCAATCATAGGTTCTACATAGAACTTCAAATTCAAATAAAAAGGTCTCAGGATCTTCACTTTTTAGTCAATGAAAGTTTGAAAGAACAGAGGGTGAGATATTTTTAATAGTTGCATTAGTCTCTTCATCTATTATAGGGAATCCAAAAGGACTTCCAGTTTCCCTTCTACCTCTTCCTCCTTCTGCATTTCCTCTTCCTCTACCTTTTTCTATACCTCTACCTCTTCCTCTATCTCCTCCTCTTCCTCTACCTCCTCCAAATAGTGTATGTTCTCCATTAAAGACTTCTCCTTCCCCTTATTCTGCTGTTAGTATGAATATTTTGTCGAAGTGTACGAAAAAATACCACTTTACTACGCATAACTTATAGCCCTAACATCAAATATGGCTGCCAATATCTTCAAATCTGCAGTTAGTTGATCAAGACAAATGCTGCAAGAATCTATATCTATGCATAAAAAGACATTAAGCAGTAAAAATAAGGTTTTTCTCCATACATCCAATAGACAAGACAAGAACAATATTTTTGAAAGAATTTTATATTAAGGGCACCTGGGAGGAAAACAAGAAATGTGTTTCCAATTCTCCTCAATGGGATGTGTTCTTGAAAGTCCTCAGCACTTCAGATCTAGAATTTCTCTCTCTTGTTGGTGTAGAAAACCCAGACAAACATAGAACTCAAAGGGAGCTCACAAAGTGAAATAATGGAGAATTTGATAATGATAATGGCTCAAAGTCAAACCAAGAGTATAGATGCAAAGTGATCTAATAGGCAACAAAAGGTGAAGAATGGTAGGGAAAAACCCTCCTATTTATAACAAAATATTGGGTCATCCTAGATATTGATGCATGATTAAAATAATATTAACCAAATGTAGATCCACCTTTTGTGGAATATTTTATTATATTTGTTGGAGGGGAAAAGTATTTGACTTGGGTCAAATCCCTTTATTTGTAAATAATAAATAAATAAATGATTTATTTATCATTTTAAGTGGTTGAATGATAATTAAATAAATAATGATATATTTAATTATTTATAAATGATCTAGTCATATTTAACAAGGAATATTATTTAAATAAGATTTAAATAATTATTCCTAGAAAATAATAAGAAAAATAAGGATTTATCTAATTAATTTCATTGTTTTGGGTTAAATATGACCAGGAATAATAATTAAATTATTGTTTAATTAATTATTCCATGAGGAAAATCAAACAAATATATATTTGTTTAATATTTCCCTTTGGGGTTTCCTGTTTAGACCATAAACAACCTAATAAAAGTGTTTTATTAAGTTATTTCACATAGTGAAAGCAATTTTACTTAGAGTAAAATTCGTCTTACATGGTATACTTGAGTCCATCTAATGATAATAGGTTAGATGACCAAAAAATGGTGTAACAGATTTCCCCCCAGCGTACGAGTGTTAGGAGAAAATCGTATGACCAAAGTACGTTGTAAGAACTCAATCACCAGACATCAAAAGAGAAGTCAGAGAGAGAAATGTAAGGTAGCCTAATGTAAGTAGAGAACTAGACCTCTAAGGAGACGAGACTCACAGTAACAAGTCTTTAAGAGAGGCACTGCTAAAGGGCGGGCGGGGAGGTATACCCATGTCGCCGAGACAAAGTACAAAAGAATAGAAACCCTCAGCCAAGGGACCGAATCAGAAATCATAGTCCCTATATCACTAGTATAGCCCCTTATTATTGTTAGTGTAAACCTTTATTGTTATTGTTGTACCCTTGTAACCCCCTCTTTTGTTATTATTGTGCCCTCAAATTATTTATTGTTAGTTCGCTTAGGATTACATTGTGGCCCACTAGGATTACATTATGGCCCCACAATCTTTACATGGGGAAGGAGGTTTTGTAAATTGTATCATCCAAGAACGTTCATTTATGTAATCTATTGGAGGTTGCCCCCTCGAAGTGGCTTATTTCTAAGGCGTTGATATCTCTTTTCTTCTCTTTTTGGAGCTGGTTACACAACATTTGGTATCAGAGCTTTGGATTCTAGGGTTTCGCTGCTCCAAACATGTCATCGTGGAATTTTCGCTATAACTGTTTTTCTACGAAGTTTCAGAAGCTGAAATTTTTAGGGTGCAAAGCCAAAATCGTGAGGAAGCTTGTATAAAAATTTCAGAGTTTGGTTCGCAATACTTTCGGAAATATGATCTGTGGAAGTTAGGTATTTTTTCAGGCTCCTAAACAGGTCATCGTGGCATTTTCGCTATAAATTTTTTTCTACGGAGGTTCAGAATCTGAAATTCATATGGTGCGAAGATGAAATCCTAAGGAAATTCAAAAAAAAAATTCAGAGCTTGGTTCGTAATATTTTTGGAGATATGATCTGTGGAAGGTAGTGTTGTTTCAGGCTCCTGAATTTCATCTCAAAGAGGTGATCGTCGAATGTAGCAATAACTCTCTCTCTGGGAAGTGGATTTGAGTGACGTAAAAAGTGGTTGCAAGTACACGGACTGTAGTTTCTTGGTTATCAATTTCAGAGACAAAGGACGAAACAGTGACACGTGGCAAGTCCTACAAGTGTGATCTACTGAACTAGTCCAGAATTAGGTCATTGTGGGAGATTGGACACAAATTTGTCTTGGGGAATCCAAATTATATCAGACCTGTGGAATTTGAAAGAAGATTTAGAGGGCTACTACAGAGCTGAATTTCATATATTTAAGATTTTCAATTACAGAGATAATTCAATTTCAATATCGAGCTCCTCAAAGCAAGTAAAAGGTGTGTATTTTTTTTTCCGAATTACATAAGTCTTGTTTGAAGAATCAAGTCGAATTGATTCCATGTTTCAGAATAGATATCAATATTGAGATTCTCAAAATGGCCCCTAAAAAGAATTCAACACCCATTAAGCCTTCAGAAGGCTCTACTATGACTCATGAAGATGAAGAATTGCAACATGATCTATCAAAATTACAAGAGCAATAGCAACAAATTTCACTTCGCAAAAAAGCAACAAAAAATGAAATGGTAGTTTTGAAGAAAGGCGTGGAAGTGAAGATGGATGGTTTGAAGAAAGGCATGGAAGCCAAGAGATGGAAGGCATGGAAGTAGTGATGGGACGGTTTGAAGAAAGGCATAATGGATGTGGCGTGGAAGCTAAGATGGATGGCATGGAAGCTAAGATGGATGACATGAAAGACAACATGGAAAACATGAAGAGTGATCTAAAAGCATACATGGAAGGCTTGATGACAAGCTTAAAAACAAAAATGATTCCTAATGGCGGAAATATAGGAGAAGAACCTCATGATGAAAACAAAATAAATGTTAATCATGATTTCATAAACTCGAATGTTGGCGGGAAGAACCACCATATTCCAAAAATGGATATGAAGAAGTCGATGTGCACGGATCCCGTAACATGGATACTATAGACAGAGCAATATTTTGATCTCCATAATGTGCAAAACACACAAAAGGTACGCATTGTAACTTTACATTTAGAACAAAATACATTTGTATAGTATCGATGGTTTTGCTCCCATAAAATTTTTTTCACTTGGTCAATTTTTACGGAGGAAATGATAGCACATTATGAGGATACAAAGAGCAACACCTTCTTTAGCCAATTGATAAATCTCAAACAAAAGGGTTTAGTGGCGCAACACATTGAGGACTTCCAAAAATTGAATATAAGGGTAACTGATATTCCAAAGGAACACATGATTGATCTCTTCATGGGCACTTTAAAGGATAACATACAACATGAAGTTCGCGTTCTGGAACCTGATTCATTGGAGAAGGCATTCAGGTTGGCAAGAAAAGTTGAATGTAAAATTATGGCGACAAGGAAGCCTACCACTCAATTCTATAAAGAAGGAAGTGTTGCTACGCCTAGATTTCCACAACCTACAAGGTTGACACCACAACAATTGGAAGAAAAAAGAGCAAAGGGCTTTGCTACAGTTGTGATAGCAAATACACTAAAGGTCATAAGTGTGCTGAGAAGAAATTATTTTACATAGATTGTGAAGAGGAAGAAGAAAATGAACAAGAAGAGGATATACACCAGGAACCGACCCTAGAAGAGGAAGAAATGAATCCAACCATATCGTGTAATGCACTGGTAGGAATTACCACTCCTCAAACTCTCAAGATAGGACATATCAAGAAGAAAAAGGTAATAGTGTTGATTGATTCGGGTAGCACCCATAATTTTATTCATTGTAAGGTAGCCAAGGAATTAAATTGTTTCCTATACCCAACACCAGAATGTCAAGTGATGGTTGCAAATGGAGGAACTATAAATTGCTCGGGAAAATGCCATAATATCAAGCTAACCATGGGGGAATATGTATTGACTAGTCCAATGCTTTCCATTCCTATGGGAGGTGTTGATGTTGTACTAGGAGTACAATGGTTACAATCTTTAGGGACGGTAGCTTTTAATTTTCAAGAACTTTTCTTGAAATTTTTTTCAGAAGGAAAGGAAGTCGAATTACGGGGTATTGAAGGAAAGCCAGGAAGGATAATAAGCTCTAATGTCATGACAAAGCTTCTAAAGAAAGAACAACAAGGCATAATTGCACAATTATGCTCTCTAGAAGTTCCGACATCAAAATCATCTATTTCTGTAGATCTCCAACAAGTCTTGGACAATCATTCCGAGGTGTTTGAAACTCCCAAAGGACTCCCACCTATTCGTGATCATGATCATGCTATTCATTTGATTCCAGGAAGTGTTCCTCCAAACATTAGGCCTTATAGATATCCTTACTTCCAAAAGAGCGAAATTGAACGTATGATTGCGGAAATGTTAGAGGCGGGTATAATTCAACCTAGTCAAAGTTCTTTCTCTGCTCCTGTAGTATTGGTACACAAGAAGGATGGATCGTGGCGCATGTGTCCAGATTATAGGGAGCTCAATAAGCTCACCATTAAAGATAAATTTCCCATTCCTGTGATTGATGAATTATTGGATGAATTACATGGAGCAATTTATTTTACCAAGTTGGATCTTCGTTCGGGATATCATCAAATTAGAATGAAGACTGAAGATATTCCAAAAACAGCATTTCGAACTCATGAGGGTCATTATGAATTTTTGGTCATGCCTTTTGGCCTTACCAATGCACCTTCTAAATTTCAAGGGTTGATGAATTCCATTTTCAAACCCTTCCTTAAAAAATTTGTGCTAGTATTTTTTGATGATATACTAATCTACAGCAGGTCTTGGAAGGATCATGTTGAACATGTTGACAGGGTGCTCAAACTATTGCGGGAGAAACAATTATATGCAAAAAAATCCAAATGTTTCTTTGGAGTACAAGAGGTGGAATATCTGGGTCATATTGTATCTCACGAGGGTGTTAAATTAGACCCTAACAAAATTAAAGCCATTAAGGAATGGAAAGTTCCCACAACCATAAAGCAGTTGCGAGGATTTCTCGGGTTAACACGGTATTATCGCAAGTTTGTTAAGAATTATGGGAGAATAGCAGCACCTCTAACAACATTATTGAAGAAAGATGCATTTTCATGGACTCCTGAAGCAACTAAGGCCTTTGAACGTCTTAAAGAGGCAATGTGCCTAGCACCGGTCTTAGCTACACCGGACTTCACAAAAACCTTTATTGTGGAATGTGATGCCTCAGGAAATGGAATTGGTGCAGTTTTAATGCAGGAAGGAAGACCCATTGCATTTGAAAGTCGTCCAATCAAAGGAAAGTATTTACAGAAACCTATTTATGAGAAGGAAATGTTAGCAATACTGCATGCACTAAAGAAATGGCGAACTTACCTAATGGGAAGACACTTCAAGGTAAAAGCTGATCATGATAGTCTTAAACACTTTTTGGAACAAAGACTATCATCAGAAGAGCAGCAAAAATGGGTCACAAAGATGTTGGGTTATGACTTTGAAATAATCTACAAAAAAGGAAAGCTTAATGTTGTTGCGGATGCACTCTCAAGAAAGAATGAAGAGGTGGAAGCATTGCTTTGTGCCATTTCTATTATCCAACTAGATTGGATAGCTGAAGCAAGAGATGAATGGAAGAAGGACAAAGATGTATGGACACTCATTCAAAAGTTGCAGCAAGATCCTAGTACATCTGATACATTTAGTTGGAAAAATGATTCCTTATGGTACAAAGATCGCTTATATCTTTGTAAGAATTCCCAACTAAAACAAAGATTCTTCTGGAATTGCACACTTCTCCTTTAGGAGGACACTCAGGATTTTTAAAAACTTACCACAGGGTGAAGAAAGAATTTTTTTGGGATGGCCTTAAATCTGATATTCGAAATTTTGTGGCGGAATGTTTGGTTTGCCAACAGAATAAAGTGGAAACAATTAAGACCCCAGGACTTCTACAACCTTTATCCATTCCAAGTAAACGTTGGGAGGAGATTTCAATGGATTTTATCACAGGTTTACCTAAGTCCGAAGGAAAGAGTGTCATCATGGTGGTAGTTGATAGACTTACCAAGTATGCACACTTTTGTGCATTATCTCATCCATTTAAAGCAAGTACGGTTGCTACTACATTTATGGACACAATTCAAAAGCTACATGGAAACCCAAAGGTTATTGTGAGCGACAGAGATCCCATTTTTACTGGAAATTTTTGGACGGAGTTATTTTCTTGTTTGGGTACTCAATTAGCTCATAGCTCATCTTATCATCCTCAATACGATGGTCAAACTGAGATAGTAAATAAATGTTTGGAAGGATATCTTCGTTGTTTTGTATCTGATAAACAAACACAATGGGTCAAGTGGTTACCTCTCGCTGAATGGTGGTATAACACTTCCTTCCATACTACAGCAAAAATGACCCCATTTATGGCACTTTATGGATGTCATCCACCATCCATCACATCATCTTTAAGGGAAAATTCGAAGGTTCAAGCAGTGGAAGATCACATCGAGCATCAGCAAGAAGTTCTCCAACTCTTAAAGGATAACCTGAATTTGGCACAAAATCGAATGAAACAATAGGCAGATCAACATCGTAGCGAGAGAAGTTTTGATGTCGGAGATTGGGTATTTTTACGGCTACAACCATACAAAAAAATGTCCCTCAAGCAAGCTAAGAAGGATAATAAATTATCACCAAAGTACTATGGTCCTTACAAGGTGTTGCAAAAGATTGGTTCTATGGCATACAAATTGGAGCTTCCTGCTTCTTCACGAGTACATCCAGTTTTCCATGTTTCATACTTAAAGAAGGTTATAGGTGAAAATCTTCCAGTTCAAACAGTATTGCCAGAACTTGATGGGGAAGGGAAAATCATGTTGGAACCTGAAGCAGTCATGGAAAAAAGAACTCGACAACTACGGAATCGATCAATTTCAGAGTATCTCATCAAGTGGAAGAACTTACCCACTGAAGATTCTACATGGGAGGATGAGAATTTTATACAGAAGCACCCGGAGCTACTCAAGTGTTGAGGACAACACTTTTTTGAAGGAGAGGGGCATGTTGGGTCCCTATATCACTAGTATAGCCCCTTATTATTGTTAGTGTAAACCCCTTATTGTTATTATTGTACCCTTGTAACCCCCATTTTGTTATTATTGTGCCCTTAAATTATTATTGTTAGGTCGGCTAGGATTACATTGTAGCCCACTAGGATTACATTATGGCCCCATGGACTCCTATATATAGAAAGGAGGTTTTGTGAATTGTATCATCGAATAATTGTTCATTTATGTAATGTATTGGAGGTTGCCCCCTCGAAGTGGCTTATTTCTAAGGCGTTCATATCTCTTTTCTTCTATTTTTGGAGCTGGTTACACAACAAAAATACATGCTGGCATAAACATGAGCCAGAGAAAAGATATAATGATGAATCCCACATACATGCTATGCCTGGGATAATAGCCAGGACTTATACAATAATATCTCAGTACATGAGATACAAATACAACCCATATTCCCCCTATCAACGGGGAAGGGCTCGCAAAATCTGACTGATACATGTAAATCAAAGAGGCGTTGCAAGCATATATGGAGCTGCATTGAGGCTGTGATGAAGAGGTCATCCGGGCATGTGGGGGAATACTTGTAGGGCCACCCCCTCATGAGGGTTGGGATATCTCACACACACCTGGGTATCACTGATATCATCTGCTGCATCACTGAACCATCAAGTATACGGATCTTGATCATGCTAAAAGGAGCTAGAGCTGAGAAGCAATCAAGTCAAAGGGAAGATAAGGAGTCCCTTTGCCTGATCCGGGGCACTGAACAAGAGTGGACGCTGGAACCAAGGTACACTGCCCTCTAGACCTGTCTTCTGGAATGAATGGGCTAATGTCGACACAAGGAGATTCACCATAGGTGAGGCAATAAGGAATCCTCAACTAAGGCATGAGAGAAAATAGTAGAGCGACTGACAAACTGACGCCAATGATGATGATGAAATGGGGGGGTACTGAGTAGTGGATGGACGACTTCCCTTGTTAGAGCATAAATGGCATGGATGACTTGGCAGCGACTGACACGATATCATGAGGGATAGGAGGAAGTGGGACTGAAGGCCATAATGTGCGACACGAGAGAGGGACCAAGAAATGAAGGATGTAGGACTATAGCAGGATACAAAGGGACTCGGGATAGACTCCATGAATGTGATGATGACTCAACTCGGATGCTCTAAACAAGGGCGACTAGATGGTGCTGCCACACAGTAAAGGTCCAATGGGGGACCATAAAACATGAGTATAAGAGGGTATCTCATGACGAAAATCATCACGAACAAGGACAAGTAAGGAGGCAAAGTGGTGCCCCAAGTACAAGTGTTGTAAGTGAGGAAAGTCGATTTGGAGGAGAGGTGAATAGACCCTTTGTGGACAAAATGTGTCCAGGTGAAGTATAAAATCATGAAAAAATAATAGATACCCATTTGAGTGCTCGGTGAGAGCTTTCAAACGGGGCTACGGTTTGGCCGCAGCCGGTGAACGAAAAATTAGGGGTTTCTCTTCTATTAAGGCATTTTCCCTCCAAATGCACTCATTTTCTTGTGTAGTTATGGTGAATGTAGAGAGGAGAGAAGGCCCTAAATCTTGCGGCGATCGTAGCAGACAAACCGACTGTTGGAATTGGGATCTGTCAGTTGTAGGTAAGAGGCCTAATCCTACTCTTTCTTTTTGATGGATTGAAAGTTTAGATTAGGGTCCTAAATCTTAGGAACAACCCCTCCCTCATCTTCATGGCTGGGTCGCACTATTTGGGGCAAAAAATGCGACCTAGGAAGCAGGTTTTGGCCTAAAAAGTGCGACCTGTCCCAGTATTTGGCCAAAAATTGTGACCTGTTAGAAGGAGGTGATTTTAGTGCTGTTATGGGCTGAGAGTTTGGTTTTTGTGGTTGGATACAGTTTTTCTTATCAGTATACTGACAAATATGATGTTTTTGTACAGATATGGCAGATATAAAGAACAACTGGAGAGAGAGAGACCTGGGTACATTACGGACGGAGATCCAAGGGGATCAGGGTGTCTGTCGTGCATTGGCCAGGTATGGGGTTCTGAAGTTTGTGGAGAACCCTCTGATGAGAGCTGGGGAGCCCTTATTGGCCTGGATTGTCAGTTATTGGGATTCAGATCATGAGTTCTTTATAGTGCAGGGGCACAGGATCGAGTTGACAGTCCAGGATCTATATTTCCTGACTGGTCTCCCACCATTAGGGATGGTGGGAAATACACAGCCAGTGTTACCGCGGGGGCGTAACATCATGGATTTTGTAGAGCGACATTGTCGACCAGGCCTCCAAGTCAAAGGGACTCGGATACCGATTGGGGACCTAGAGAGATTAGAGACCTATGCAGTGGCCGCAGCGGTGATGCAGATCATGGGCAGCCAGGCGCTCCATCACATCACTGGGGGGCAAATGATGATTGTGGAGAAAGCGTTGAGTGGGACCTACTATGGGTGGGCCCAGATGATGTTGGTGTCATTAAAACGACAACTATCACTTTGCAAGCGGCAAGTGAACCATGATTTCTCGTATGGGACCGTATTGTGCTCCTTCTTTTTTGAGAAGATCTCGACCTTGTGACCTCGTGTACAGCTTCCAGATGGGGGTCCGAGAGAACCTAGGATGCGCCGGTGGGGGAAACTACTATGTAGAGGAGGAGGAGGGGCGGTCAGACGGGTGTTCCGACCAGAGTTCTTTGCCCATTGGGATTAGATGCTGTTGTACATAGACGAGTATCCTTATAGTGGGATGAGCTATTGTGGAGATTCGGACTTGCCACTTTCGCCTGGTCTAGTATGGGGGCCCGATGGTAAGTGACAAGTGACTAATATTTTATGTGCATGTTAAAGTTTGTGAATAGTATATGTGGTAATGATTCTTATACTTTTGGTATGCAGATATAGCTCCGATAAAACTGGCCGGATATATGGGACGACCCGCAGTATTAGGATTTGCAAGTGCTAGTGGATCAAGAGCGGCACAGAATGAGGATATGGCCACCCTCCTGGAGGACATCTGCTGTAGATGCGAGGGGCCGTTGACTGGTGTTTCAGAGCGTGGTTGGCAAGACTTAGACGACCAGTACATAGAGCTATGTATTAGTCTACCTTCGAAATGGCGAGGTGTCATGCGGTGCATGGCGATGGCTGGTCAGGATATGCGCAATCCACGAGCTGCGGGAGCAAAGCCATTAGCTTGGGATCCTCCAGATAGTGATTAGGTGTGGGGCAGGTGGTGTCCCCTAGCAAGTGGTGCCCCCATTTTTGAGTTTTGTTTCTCTAACATGCTATGGGCATGTCATATGTATCAGAGTAGGTGGACTCTAAAAACATGTTATACGACACATATTATGGATATGCATCGTTTTAATGATTTTGAATGTTATTTTCTTGTATGAAATGCGTGTGATAAATGCCAATCTAGAATATGGTTTGCAATGCTATATGCGTAGTGATTTTGTTCTCGAGGTACATGGCTGAAAGTGATGATTTCAAACTCACGCATCAAAAGTTTCAATAGTAAATATCGTCTAAAAAAGATAGGATTATACACATGATAGCCACCATTGATTTGCATAACGAGAAGCAGGGAATATAAACGAACATGCAAATGGAGGATGCGATGAGAAAGGGCATCGCCTAAGAGACCACGCATTGCATCATATTCGGCCTGACTATTGGTGGCAGTACCAATGCAGACCCCGTTCGAGAGAACGAGAGCATGCAAGGGGGTAAAGATGGCCCAAGCTGCCGAGGCTAGATTCTGGGAATAGCGACTTGCACCATTGGCATAGCCGATATAGGGTGTGGACGAGAGGTCCTGTGAAATAGTGTCAGAAGACAATAAATGGGAGGATGAAGAAAAATGATGGCAGCGTGAGTGTACAGTAGACATCAAACGACAACTGCGGGGGGAAGTGTGCTGGGTAGGATGGCTATGAATCATGTACCAACTAGAGGGTAGGGAGGTATAGCTGGTACTCATGCTGTGGAGGTCAACATAGACACGAATGGTGTTGTCCCATTGAAGGGCGGGAAAAGAAAAAGTGGGGGTGGAGAATGCTTCCAGGAGGTCATCATAACTGGAAAAGATGGGATGATGAGGGGAAGACAAAACACATGACGCTGAAAAGCTACCTAAACCATCAGCATGAGAAGAAAGACTCACACACGGATTGTCATGGGGGAATATAGAAGAACAAGTAAATAGGTGCTCTAAAGAAGTTGAGCCCAAGGTGGTTGCTGAAGAGGGGTCAAGCGAAATAAGAGGGGAGGATTCAAAGGGAATTTTCTCTGAGGGTCTCATGGATGATGATAGGTAGAGGATGGTGGTAGCAGGCTCCATCATCTCGACATTAGGAGGGGGAATGTCAATGGGAGCGGGTAAATCCTCGAGCTTGTCGGATGCATACTGCGCAAGTATGGGAGAGGCGGATTGATTTTTTTCAACCTCATACTCTCGAATTACCTCTAAAGAGGCACGGTAATGCATCAAGTGAGGACAATGGTGGGAATAATGGCCATGGACACCACACAGAGCACAGGGTTTGTTGGTGCGAATAGTCTTGGGGTTCTTGGTTGCGTACGAGGAAGAAACAGAGGGTTTAGAGACCGTAGACTCAGGGAACGTGACTTTAACCATAAGTTTAATACGGGGTAACTCGGGACAAGTATGGGTGGCATGACCGATGACATCACACAAGGCGCAAGGCTTTTCGGACGAAGGAGGGGTAGGGTTAGTTGGGGTGGTCTTGTCTTTGGATTCCCCCTTGCGAGCTTTGCCTTTATTTCCCAGAGCTGGCTCAACAGGAGAGGGGTCCTGTTGAGGTGCTGAGGGCACTGTAGTAATGGAAAAAGCTAGGGAAACCGGTTGAACCGGTGTCAAAGCAAGGTAGGGTTTGGGGTGACCAGGCGAGGTAGCAGCTGGAGGGTCAAGGTACCATATGTGTATACTCAGGGTCAAGTTGGGGAGAGAAAGTGTGGCCATGATGGGAACTGAATAGACTTCGGGAGGGGGAGCAAGGAAAGGTATCTGGCCAGCGGGGTAGTGACTAAGAGGGACAACTCCAAGATGGTTGAGGCCTGGTGGAACTGACCCAGGAGGATAGAAAGGCTCATGGGTACTAGCTGTAGGATAAGGGCCAGAAGGAGAAGGTCCGGCTGGCTGAGATGAAGGGCTAGGAGTAGGTTGTGGCAGGCGAGGTTGGGGTTGATGTTGCTGACTAGCCGAAGCGGGCCGCTTAAGGGTAGCCCGAGATGATTGCATCATGCAAACATTCGATAAGCTGGGATTAGGGACAGGGGGGGGGGAACCAGGGAAGGTTCCAAGCAAGGAGGAGTATTTGTAGACGTCGGGAGAGACACTGGTCAAAGAATCAACAGTTTTCTTATTGGCGACAGAAGAGATGTTCGACTTAGGGGAGGTCTGAGATTTTGGCTCATGATACGTCAACTGGTCAATGGTGACTATCTTTCCATTATGAGGGAAGAAAATATTGCGGTGGACCACGGATGGGAAAGCAGACATGGCATAGGTGTAGCTACGCCCCAAAATAATGTTATAATCAAGAGGGGCGTCGATGACTTCAACGTCAACGCAAACAGTCTTGCCCGCAAGAGTGATAGGACAATTACGGAATAGGCCAATGAGCTAGGAGGCGTGGCCATCCCACGCACAAAGGGTGATTGTGGAAGGGGCCAACTCAGGAGATCCGAGTTGTTTCCAAACCGAAGCAGACATCACACAGGTTGATGCCCCCTCATCAATGATACACCGAGAAACGTTAGCGTTCCGAATTTTGACTGGGATTTGGAAAGCTACAGAAGTAGGAAGGGGAGGATGTTCGGATTGACGGGCATCGAAAACAATAAATTGGTCATTAGAAATATCTACAAAGCCCATGGTAGATAGTAGAGCCTTCCTTTGAGAAGGACACGACTGGAGGAGTTCCAATGTTGAAATGGCAGCAGGAGACTGTGCCAAATCATCTACTATGCTATACGAATGAGCAGCTCGACCAGAAGCAGCATTTCAGCGTAATGGTCCATTAGGAATCTTGGTATGAACCTCAACTTTGAGCTGAGGGTTATGCAAGGGACCATTGGATGTCGAAAGAGGCTCGGTAGAACCTGAAGAAGATGACTCGGGGATAGACGGAGTGGGAGGCTTGGGGTACTAACGAGACCGAGTTTGAAGGTTAAGATCGACGGTTAGAGGTTCATCATAGTTCATTATGAGGATTTGGTAATCAGAGGAACAAGAAGGTGAAGGTTGAGTGGTCCCTTGTCCATCAGGTGGTTGGGTAGCCACAAATCCTTGCTAGGGGAAAGGATTCGTAAACACAACTGGTTGAGTAGAGGCCACATTGGGGGGAGCAGTAGGGGAGGCATGTTGTCCGCACAATGTGGCTTGAGACTCCCACATCTGCTGCATCTGTGGTAAAAGGGGACAATACTGAGTGTAATGACCGTAAACACCGCAACACGAACAAGGCTTATCTGTACGAAGAGGCTTGTCCGGCTTGGTTTGAGTGCCTCGTTGCTGGTTAGCAGTGTTAGATTCAATACCTAAAGGATTGGGTCCATGATTACCAGGGGCGGATTGATTTTGATTGCCTTTCCTCTTTCTTTGAGAGGAAGGAGGATTAGTCGTGCCCTACTATGCAAATACTTGCCCCGGAGGGGGTGGTAGTTGTTGATGCTGGGGTTGAAAAGGCAAGGGAAGTGGAGGTGCAAATGCTGGAGGAGCTAGGGCACCAGGCTGTGGATAAGGATAATGGTTAGGTTGGGAAACATTAAGGTAAGTAGGAGGTTGGGCAAAAGGAGGAGGCATGCCGTATCCTGGGTACATGCTACCTAGAGGGGGGAAATTGCTGGACGTGCTGCCCCTCCCAGAGGGAGAACATAGCCCATAGGAGGTTGAGCGTATGGATGTGAAAGAGCTCCAACGATACTGTCGGTGGAATGAGATGCCCCTGGTGTGTTAGCGCCACCGGGTCTGGGGAGATCGGGAAGGACGGTATAAATATAACCAGATTGAGCATAGATGAGGTCATATTTCAAGGCTATTTGGAGGGCGGCTTCTTCGGTTTAAGGGAACTGGGATGCAACATCTTTGCCGATGGCAAGTAAGAGAGAGCTAAGGAACCAGTCCATGTAGACCCAATCTTCAAAGGTAGGATCTCGACATAAGCTCTTTCTTCTCCACCATTCCTGGACATGATCGGAAAGGTGGGTCGCAGAAGATTGACGGAAAGAAGTCAAGAGTTCGGTACCAGTGTCGTATCAGAGAGGGAGCTGGAAATAAGATAAGAAGGCTCAGGCAATGGTTGCAAAGGTGGTATGGGAAGAGGCGGTCTGATCAACATAACACTTAGAAGCTTCGCATGTAAGCATGCGTTGGAACAATCTAAGATGGACGGAATCATCAATAATGGAATTGGATGAACACCACATGTGGAAAGATCAGATATGGTTAGAGGGATCTTATCCAGCAAGGCCTTCTAACTTGGGAATTTTGGAGGGGAGCTTGGTTGGCATAGTAGTCCAACCAACATCATGGTGAATAGGATCAATGATCAACTGATTGAAATTAGGGAGACTGAGACCTGCCATATAGGGGAGCAAAGGGACAGTCGAGGTATTTCCCGTGGCGGTTTCGCTAGTAACATTCCCAGCATTAAGGTTGGGGTTGCCGCTAGCATTAGGCCCTGGACCAGACATGGTGAAGGTAACAGGGGGAGAACCCAAAGAATCAGAAGAGGAGTTAGAATGCAGACTCGAGGGAGGACTAACTCGACGACGGCGGGAAGGAGCAAGTCGACCAACCGGAAACTGAAGGTGAAGGCCAAGAAGTCTCTGGGATATATGCCTTGGGGGCGCAATG
Organism: Pinus albicaulis; assembly: GCA_034641835.2. Lineage (NCBI taxonomy): Eukaryota > Viridiplantae > Streptophyta > Pinopsida > Pinales > Pinaceae > Pinus > Pinus albicaulis. Next base: position 1,272,239,595 of record CM076575.1, on the reverse strand, counting down.
ATGATGGCACAAAGGGAAGAAGAATGACCAACAAGGGCAGGGAGGTGCAGAATCAAGTGATTACAATGTCGAAACAAGGGCAGAGAGGTGCAGTGTCAATTTATTTTAAAGTCTTTGCCTAGCAGTGTTAACCAAGCTCTTCTCCGCTTAGTGTCAGTGTGTGGCGTGTGTTAATTTTAATTTTTAAACCTAGACGTTTTGAGAGTAAAAGAAGAAAAAAAAAGTGTGTTGCGTAACTGAAAATAAATCTACAGAGAATAGTATATAATGCTGAAATAATAGAAAATTAAAAGCTAACAATGCATCAATCTAACCCAAGAAGGCGGGTCTCTCAAAACTAGTCTAAAAGAGGGAAAAAATCTAGTCAAATTACACTAAAAAGGGGCCAATATATCTAAGGTTGGGAGGGACAGGGATCTAAAGGAGAAATCTGCTGGAAAGAGGTGTAGAAAACAGCAAAGAGGCAGAGGAAAGGTTGCTGTAAAAAAGGAGGAAATCAGCTAAAGGCAGAAGGGACAAGAAGGTGAACCTAGAGGCAAACCCAAAAAAAACTATATGAGGTGATTTGAAAGGGAGAAGAGCTGATCTAAAATGAATTTGAAGAGGAGGGATCAGATCTGGAAAAGATATGGCTGAAACTTTGAAAATTTAGACACCTGCAACAACTAAAAACTCTTCCACAAAAAGTGGAGGGTACTAAAGCCCTAGGGGGCTATATTCCCACTTAGTTGAGTAAAATAGAATATAAATAGGTCTAAATGGGTGGAGACAGAGGCTGGACAACCCTAATAGAAGCTTCAAAAAAACCCAGAAAAATTTCAGAAAATTTGTAGAAAAAATTGTAGGTCGCAGGTTCTGACCTGTTTTCTGTCCAAGTCGCAGATTCTGGGTTGAAAAGTGCGTCCTACAGTCCAGGTCACAGGTTCTGGGCCAAAAAGTGCGATCTGCAGTTCCAACTGTCTCGGCGGCAGTTTTCAGAAAAAGTTGTCGTCTCAGTTGTGGCTGATGTCTGTTACCTGCGCAATAGGGCCATAAACACACGGAAGTTAGAAATTTTAATGTTTGAGGGTTTTATAGGTGAAAAATAACATAAAAATAGGAAAAAAAAAAGGCTGAAAATAAACCCTAGGGTTTGAAGTAGCTGGAAATGCAGGAATAGGAAAAACGACAGCGGTCGTAATTGAAAACCCATGTGGAGTCGCCAATTGTTAGTATGAATATTTTGTCGAAGTGTACGAAAAAATACCACTTTAGCTACGCATAACTTATAGCCCTAACATCAAACATGGCTATCAATATCTTCAGATCTGTAGTTAGTTGATCAAGACAAATGCTGCAAGAATCTAGATCTATGCATAAAAAGACATTAAGCAGTGAAAAAAAGGTTTTGCTCCATACATCCAATAGACAAGACAAGAACAATATTTTTGAAAGAATTTTATATTAAGGGCACCTGGGAGGAAAAAAAGAAAGGTGTCTCCAATTCTCGTCAATGGGATGGGTTCTTGAAAGTCCTCAGCACTTCAGATCTATAATTTCTCTCTCTTGTTGGTGTAGAAAACCCAGACAACCATAGAACTCAAAGGGAGCTCACAAAGTGAAATAATGGAGAATTTGACAACGATAATTGCTCAAAGTCAGACCAAGACTATAGATCCAGAGTGATCTAATAGGCAACAAAAGGTGAAGAATGGTAGGGAAAAACCCCCCTATTTATAACAAAATATTGGGTCATTCTAGATCTTGGTGCATGATTAAAATAATATGAACCAAATCTAGATCCACCTTTTGAGGAATATTTTATTATATTTGTTGGAGGGGAAAAGTATATGACTTGGGTCAAATCCCTTTATTTGTAAATAATAAATAAATAAATGATTTATTTATCATTTTAAGGAAGTGGTTGAATGATAATTAAATAAATAATGATATATTTAATTATTTATAAATGATTTAGTCATATTTAACAAGGAATATTATTTAAATAAGATTTAACTAATTATTCCTAGAAAATAATAAGATAAATAAGGATTTATCTAATTAATTTCCTTGTTTTGGGTTAAATATGACCAGGAATAATAATTAAATTATTGTTTAATTAATTATTCCATGAGGAAAATCAAACAAATATAAATTTGTTTAATATTTCCTTGTGGGGTTTCCTGTTTAGACCATAAACAACCTAATAAAAGTGTTTTATTAAGTTATTTCACATAGTGAAAGCAATTTTACTTAGGGTAAAATTGGTCTTACATGGTGTACTTGGGTCCATCTAATGATAATAGGTTAGATGACCAAAAAATGGTGTAACATCTGCCATGATAGATTCCTCTGAACTGATATAAGGTTCAGTTAGAAGAGCTAGTTGTTCTACCGGTTCTTTTATCAAGGGTATATTGAAGAAATAGTCCTCTTCTTCCTCTTCACTAGGGATTTTTAATTCTTATGCTGGAATATATTCCCCTGTGGAAGTGAAAAAGGTTATCCCTTCTGTAGGAGTCCTTGGATCTTCTTCCTCTAGAATTTCTTCAGTGGATGAAGTGGGAGATCTTCCTAATGGGATATCTGATCTTGAGACTTCTGGAAGCCTATGACCAGTATAGTATAGAATGTGGGTTTGAGTTGGAGGTGTGATGCTTCCTGGTCTTGGTGGAGTGAGTGGAGTTGTGGGAATTAAGCTTCTACCTATTATAAATCTACCCCTAGAATCTCTTTCTCTATGTATATCATTGTTTTTGGGAAATAGGAAATAAGGCTACCTAGTTACACTTCCCTGGCAGCGGCACCAAAATGTTTAGTCAATTTAGTGTCCTAAATTGATAGCATAAATTATCGACCAGGGCTAGTAAACTGATGAAGGGTAATGCACTAGATGTGCCTAAGTATCCTTTTTCTTACTTCGTTGTTTTTAGTGTTTTATTGATGTTTTGGGATTTTTTATTTTTTATTTCTAATATGTTACTCTATGCTAAGAAAATGAAATTAAATTTATGTCAAAGAGGAATGCATTAAAACATAATTTGATTGCAAGATCTATTCCTAACTAGGAAGTGATAAAAACAAAGAATCTTAATCCATGGACATTATAGCTGCTAAACGAACATTCATGAAATAAAAAGTAACTCAAAACACTATAACTTAATCCGATTCATTTAATCAGAGATTTGTTGGAAGAGCTTGTGAAAAATATTAATTCTAATGCAATGAGGATCTCCTAAAATTGAAACAAACAATAACTCAGAACATTACAGTGGAATATCATTCATTTATTAGAGGTTTATTGGAATAGCTTGAGAAGAAGATTACTATAATGTAGTAAGGATCTCCTATGAAATGTTGAAATAACTTATGAAATTACAACTAGATCTTCTTCATGAGTTAGAGGTTTATTGGAAGAGCTTTTGAAAGAGATTAAGCATAATTTGATAAGGATCTTCTATAAAACAAACAATTAGTAACCCACAGTATTACGACTAAGTCTTATTCGTGAGTTAGAGGTTTATTGGAAGAGCTTTTGAAAAATACTGTTTGAAATAAGATGAGGATCTTTTATCTAATTGAAGAATAGAAAATGCTAATAACTCAAAATAGTACAACTAAATCTCATTCATATAGTAGTGATATATTGGAAGAGCTTGAGAAAGAGAATAGTTGTAAGATAGTGAGGATCTTTTTAATATAAATAACAGAAACTGAAATGCTAGTAACTCAGAATATTACAATTAAATCCTATTCATTTAATAGAGATATATTGGAAGAGCTTGAGAAAAAGACTAACTGTAATATCATGAGGATATTTTATCTAAGCAAATTACATGAAACATAATGCTAAAAGATATAATTTCAGAAAGCAGTCTAAGGAAATATGACAAAACAGAATTGAAAACTTCTTATCTAGAAAGCATGTAAAACCTCCTCGAATAGCAGGGGCCCTCTGCTATCAATTCGGTATTAAATATTTAACTCCTCAAGGTTGTATTCAAAACAGCATTAAAGTTATACTCCTTTTATTAACAAAATGCTTGAAAACATAGTATCACAGTAATGATAAAATATGTATCAATTGTCTCTCTCGGAACTATCGAGCTGAATTTATATGACATTACATAACTAACATTGAAAAAAAGTAGGTACAGGTGTAGTTTAAAGTAAAAATCAAATTGAAACTCTTTTAAGATTCCTGATTTGTTGTAAAGCAAAATCAGGAGTTCTGATTCCTGTAGAAAATAGCTTGCTTGAATTTTGCTTTGACCACGTACATAGGCACCTCCAGCTATTGATCCAGTCCTCTTGGAAGGGAACGAATGATGTAGGAAAGATTTGGAATCCACCTAAGTGTGCCTTTTCTCCATATGACACCTGTAACATACTTAAACACCAAAAAAACTACGGAACGCTTGACTAGCTACAGAATGACTGCATTCTGTAGTTAAACTGTTCAAAAATCACAAAAGTACAATAAGTTAATCATTTTATGCAACCTTTAAGTAATCTTAGTCATTATCATTGAGTTTTAGGTTTATGAAATGATAAAGGAATAATGAAATGAAGTGAAGTTTGGCAAAAGAGAAGACAATTTCAGGGCTCAATAGGTGGCATGACCGACAACATCACACAAAGCACACAAATGGGTACGCTTTGGAGGCTGAGCAGGAGCAGGGGTTATTTAGGCAACCTTTTTATTAGGTGCCTTCTTTCGAGCTTTGCCCCCCTCACTTGATGCTTTCACAATAGGAGTAGTTTCTTGTTGAGGTGGCTGAGGCACATAAGCAAAGGGAGGGGTTATGGCGATCGGTTGGACCGGGGTCAAAGCTGTATAAGGCTTGGGCTAACCAAGCGAGATTGTGGCTGAGTGATCAATGTACCATACTAGGATCCCCAGCGTCATGTTAGGAAGAGATAAGGTAGCCATAACAGGTACCGAAAATACTCCAGGAGGGGGGACAAGAAACGATATCTGACCGGAGGGGTAATGGTCGAGCGGTACAGCTCCAAGGTGGTTAAGGTAAGGGGGAACCATTCTAGGAGGGTAGATAGGATCATGGACACTAGTTGTAGATGAGGGGCCTTGAGGAGAGGGTCCCAAAGGCTGAGTTGAAGGACTAGGAGCAGGATGCGGGGGGCGGAGCTGTTGGCTAGTCGAACTGGTCCGTTTGAGGTCGGACCGAGACTATTACATCATGCAAAAATTTGACGAGCTAGGGTCAGAGATAAGAGGGGGAGACAAGGGAATGAACCAAACAAAGAGGAACCTTTATAGACTCTGGGTGATACACTGGTTAGAGGTTCAACTATTTGTTTATTGGCCTCCAAAGAGATAACAGACTCAGGAGAGTTCTGAGACTTCGGTTCATAATCTGTCAACAGATCGATGGTGACGATATTTCCATTGTGAGGAAAGAAAATATTATGGTGAGCCACATATGGGACAATAGAAATTGCATAGGTGTAGCTATGACCCAATATAATTTTGTAGTCTAAGGGGGCATTAGTGACTTCAACGTCAACACAAACAATCTTGCCCGCAAGAGTAATGGGACAATTGCAGAACATGCCAAGGAGCTGAGAAGAGTGGCCATCCCACACATGGAGGGTGATAGTATAAGGGGCTAACTCAAGAGATTTTAGTTACTTCCAAACCAAAGTGGACATCACACAGGTGGATTCCCCCTTGTCAATGATACAACGAGAGACGTTGGCATTCCAGATCTTGATAGGGATTTGGAAGGCGATAGATGTAGGAATAGGGGGATGCTCTGACTTATCAATGTCAAAGAAAATCAAACAATCATCTGAAGGATCCATAATGAGCATGACAGTTAGTAGAGATTTTTATTGTGAAGGGAACGAATGGAGGACTTCCAGCGTTGACATGGCGGCAGGGGATTGTGCCAAGTCATCTAATATACTGTAGGAGTGGACAACTTTAGAAGAAGCAACATTCGGATGTAATGGTCCCTTGGGGATCTTCATATGAACCTCTACCTTAGGCTGAGGGATCTTTAAAGGACCATTGAGTGTCGAAAGAGGCTCTATGGGACCTAAAGACAGGGGCTCGATGGCAGACGTAACGAGGGGATTGTTGTACTGACGGGACCAAGTCTGAAGGTTGAGGTCAATGGTATTGGGTTGGTCAGAGTTCATCATGAGGATTTGGTAATTATAGGTATCATATGGAGGAGGTTGAGTGACCGCTTGACTTTCAGGGGGTTGGGAAATCACATATCCTTTCTGAGGGAAAGGATTGGTAAACATAGCCTGTTGGATAGGGGCAACATAGGGAGGAACTGAAGAGGAGGCTTGTTGTCCTCGGGATACTGCTTGAGCTTCCCAAATATGACACATATGAGGTAAAATAGGATAATAATGGGTGTAGTGACCATAGAAACTGCAACAAGAAAAAGGCTTATTCGTGCGAATAGGTTTGTCCTGCTTGGGCTAAGTGCCCTGTTGCTGGGTTGCAGCATTAGATGCATTCCCTTGGGGCAGATTGGTTTTGGTTTCCTTTCCTCCTCTTTTTGGATGTAGGAGGATTATTTGCACTATACTGTGCATACACCTGACCTTTAGGGGGGGTTTCTATTTTTGCAAAGCTTGAGAAGGTAAGGTTTGCTAAGGTTCTAGTGCTAGAGGAGCTAGAGCAACAGGCTGCAGATACTGATAATAAGAAGGTTGGGCAACATTGGGGTAAACAGGTTGGGAAAAAGGAGGAGGTATGTCGTATCTTGGATACATGCTGCCGAGAGGGGGAAAGGTGCTAGAGGAGCTAGCCCCTCCCTGAGGGAAACCATAACCCATGGGAGGATGAGTGCATAGATGTGAAAGGGATCCAATGATACCATTGGTGACATGGGATGCCCCTGGTGCTTTGGCACCACTGGGTCTAGGGAGATCAGGTAAGACAGTACAAACATAACCCGATTGTGTGTATATCAAGCCATATTTCAACGAATCTAGAGGGCATCTTCCTTGGTCAGAGGTAAGTGAGATGCGACATCTTTGCCAATAGTAGGAAAAAGGGATCTGAGAAACCAGTCCATGTAGACACAGCCTTCGAAAGTAGGGGCTCGACATAGTCTCTTTCTTCTCCACCATTCTTGAACGTGGTGAGATAGGCAAGTAGCAAAAGTTTGACAAAAAGGGGTCAAGAGTTCAGTACCGGTGTCATAGCGAAGGGGAAGCTAGAAGTAAGAAGGAAAAGCCTTGGAAAGGGTTGAAAAAGTAGTATGAGAGGAGGAGGCTTGGTCGACATACCACTTGGAAGTTTCTCCAATAAGCGTACGCTAGAATAATTGAAGACAGACAAAGTCATCGGTGATGGACTTAGATGAACACCACATGTGGAAATAATGAACATGGTTGTTAGGATTCTCTACAACAATTCCTTCAAACTTAGGGATGTATGAAGGAAGCTTGGTTGGAATAGCAGGCCAACCAAAATCATGGTGTATCGGGTCATTAATCAACTAGCTAAAATCGAGAAGGCTTAGGCCTGCCATATAAGGGAGCAAGGGAGGAGCCGGGATAGTTCATGTTTTGGCACCACTAGTAGCATTCCCAGCATTAGGGTCAGGGCTGCCACGAGCATTAGGTCCTGAACTAGACATGGTGAAGGTGAAAGGTGGAGGAGATTCGGGGATAGAACCAGAAGGGGAACCCAATGAACCAGAAGCAGAGTCAGAATGGGGACTCGGTGGAGGACGAACTCAAACCCTACATGGATGAGTAAGTCTTCCTAATGGAAACTAAGGATGAAGGCCTTGGAGTATCTGGGATAAATGCCTTGGGGGCGCAATGATGGAAAAGAGACACAGAACACAAAAAGGAAGAGAGGTAAACAAGGGCAGGGAGGTGTAGGATCAATTGATTAAAATGTTTAGGAAGAGAGGTAAACAAGGGCAGGGAGGTGCAAGATTAAATGATTACAATGTTTAAGTCTTGGCCTAGTGGTGTAAACCAGATGCTCTTCACTTAGGGTGTGCATGTATGTGATAAGTGTGTTAATTTTGATTAAGCCCAGACGTGTGTAGAGAAAAAAGAAAAATGATGTTGTATAATTGTAAATAAATCTGAAAATGATAGTAAAGGAAACTGAATGTGACAAAAGAATAAACAGCTAAAGATGCATCAATTTAAACCAAAGTAGGAGGGCTTCCCAACAACTAGTCTATGGGTGGGAGAAATATAGTCAAAACACACACAAATGGCCAAGATCTAAAGTTAGGAGGGACAGGGATCTAAAGGTTAGGTCTTCTGGAAAGAGGGGCAGAAAACAAAAAAAAATAGAGGGAAAAATGCTGCAAAAAAGGTGGCAAAAGGATACAACCTAAAGGGTAACAGAGGGGACCCTAAAGGAGGACCAAAAAAAACTGAAAATAGGTGTTTTGGAAGTATGAATAACTGATCTAAAATGGATCTGAAAGTGAGGGTTAAGATTTGAAAAATGGCTGAAAACATTGAAATCTTAGAAGACCTGCTTCAGCTAAACTCCTCCTAAAAAGGTGGAAGCATATTGAAGCCCTAAGGGGCTTGGTTCTGACTCCAACGAGTAAAAATAAGCAAGTAGAGGTCCAATACAGGTGAAGAGGGAGGTCAAACAACCCTAAACAATGGCTGAGAAAAACCCAAAAAAATCACAAAAAAAAATCCCGCAAAAAGTACAGGTCGTAGTTTCTGACCTGTTTTTCGCTGAGGCCGTATTTTTCATGTTTTTTTCCACTACCTAATAGCTAAGGTCGTAGTTTTTGGCTGAAAAATTGCAAACTGCACTTCCGGATGTTTCGAGAGCAGATTTCAGAAAAAATTGTCGTCTCTGCTATGGTTGATACCTATTACCTGTGCAATTGGCCCAGAAACACACATAAGTTAGAATTTTTACTGTTTTAGGGTTTTAAAGGTTAAAAAAAACATCAAGAAATGAAAATTAAGAATATGAAGAAATACCCTAGGGGTTGAAGCAGCTGGTCATGCAGGGATCTCAAAAAAAACAGTGGTCATAATTATAAACCCTTGTGGAGTCGCCCAATGTTAGTGTAAATTATAATTGCAAGCGTACGAAAAAATCTCACTTTAGCTCTACATAACAAACATTCCTAACATCAAATATGGTTGTCAATTTCCTTAGATATGCAGTTAGTGATCAGAATAAATGCTACAAATATCTAGATCTATGAAGTTAAATACATTAAACAACAAATAATAAGCAAGAGTTGCTCCATGCATCCAGTGAACAAGAGAAGAATTTTTAAAGAATTTTTTGTATTGTGACACCTAGGAAGGGAACATAGAAAGATGTTACCAGTCCCCCTCAATGGGATGGGTTCTTGTATGTCCTCAGCGCTTCATATCTAATATATCTCTCTCTTGATTGTGCAGAAAACCCAGACAAAAATGGAACTCAAAGGGAGCTCACAAGCAAAAAGTAGAAAAATATGACAATGATGGAGGATCCAAGTCAGACCAAAAGTATAGATCAAGAGTGATCTCTAGGCAACAAAAGGTAGTGAATGAATGGAAAAACCCTTCTATTTATAACAAAATATTGAGTTAGTCTAGATATTGGTGCATAATTAAAATATTATTAACCAAATCTAGATCCAACTTTTATGGAATATTTTATTAGTTTTGTTAGAGGGAAAAAGAATTTGAATTTGGTCAAATCCATTTATTTATAAATAAATAAATAAATGATTTATTTATTATTTTAAGAATGTGGTTGAGTAATAATTAAATAAATAGTGATTTATTTAATTATTTATAAATGATTTAGTCAAATTTAACAAGGAATATTATTTAAATAATATTTTAAATAATTATTCTTAGAAAATAATAAGATAAATAATGATTTATCTAATTAATTTTCCCATTTTGGGTTAAATATCGCCAAGAATATTAATTAAACATTGGTTTAATTAATTATCCCTTAAGGAAAATCAAACAAATAAGGATTTATTCAATTATTCCTCATGGGGTTTCTTGTTTAGACCAGAAACAACTTAAGAAATTATGGATTACTAAGTTATTTTTCATAGTGAAAGCAATTTTATTATGGTAAAATTGGTCTTACATGGTGTACTTTATTCCATCTAATAGTAACAGGTTAGATGACCAAAAATTGGTGTAACAAGCCTCATACTCTAAATTCTTTTGTGAAGCCTTAAATTACATATTATACGTGACCATATGTAATGTGTGGCCCTTCCAAAGTGTCATCTTGATGTAGGGCAAATAGCATGCGCGGTAGTGTATATGGATTCCCTCTTGGGCCTTCCTAGGACCTAAGGCAAATTGTAAGATTAGCTACAACTATTATATAGAAAGCATATACATGTTCATACTAATTATTGAATGAAAAAGAAAGTGAGAGAGGGTTACCTGAAAGTGTTGTGCAGCTCTGCTAGATATCCCAATGTGATGAGGTGGAAGGTCGCCTGCACCAACTCCAAAGTCAGATCCTGCAAGCAAACAAAGCAGAGAGTAATCCTCACAGTATATCAAGATTAATCAACCAAAGACTAGCATATAACTAAACATGATTAAATATGAATCTAAGCCACTTATATATGTGTCCTAAAGAAAATCAACATATTAGTGCAACATTGGGACAACAAAATGGATAATAACAGAGGAAATTCTATATTATAAATGAATGAAGGAGGATTGTAACCATGTCGACTTGATCAAGCCTCCCTCAGTCCTCTGAATCAAAGCCCTCTCTCTCTATAACTCGAAGGTGTGATAGCGTTTTAGACAATATCTTTCAATGAGTGATGCAAACACTCCAATCTCACACTAATAAGAAATTCTTCATCAATCCTTCGACCTTTGTCATTGTGCCCAAGCCTCTAATTTATAATAGTGGGGAGGTTATTCCTTGCCATTTCCTCCATTAGTGTGAATAGGGTAAAAGCCAATATGTTTCCTTGCTTCATTGCTTTTTCCTTCTTTGAATGACTTAGATAGGTTTGAAAATGTCCTTTATTGTGACTGATCCTCAGGTTTCCAACTTTTTACACTGACTCTTTGAGAAAAATTTGGGATGCTAGTTAGTTAACTTAGGATTTTCCCCTCGGACTTCATGAAACACAAATAACACTCCCCTTTAGGAAAAAGCAGTGCGGTAAACTAGGCACTAATTCTCTCTGCAAGAGGCTAGGCAATGTTATAACTCTTTCTTATTGTTTCTATGGTGTGTTACCATGGAAAATAGGCCTGTGACTTGGGTCATTTATTCAACCAAAATTTTATTCTCCTCTGAGCTGATGAGGAGGTCATTTTTCTGTATGAATTATGCCCCCTAAAGAGTGAGGTCAGAGATTAAGACGATGGAAAAAATAATTTATATTTTGAGAGAGAGATAGGAGTTGAAAAACTATGGGACTCTGCAAACAAGAAACATATGTTAAAAAATATCAGAACCCACCCTTAGTCAGGAATTCCCATTCTCAATAGCTATATAAAAGTGATTTCTCAAGGAAGAGATATGACTGGCATGCCAACTGATAAGCACAATGTGGAAGTCGTGTCATCACATGATCAATATGATGAGTTGTCTCCGAAAAAAATATACACATCTTGGGAGAGGAAACAAAGTTGAGTGATGTAAGCCTCTACTCAAGGTCTTGATTGCTGCTTTCCTAAACTGCATATTTATGCACATGAATAAATAATTTGTAGTCGAACATGTGAGAAATCATCTCATTACCATTCAATAGTGAAAACTGTTAACAGACGCGAGGATGGCCACCGATGAGGATGATGGTTTCCAAGATGCACAGTACAATCTAGCAAGTGTGAAAGATGGTGTTGATGTCGAACACTCGTAGAATTATTCAATTGGGAACCAATGATGGAAACTCCCAATCAACCACAAAAAAACTTGCCAATGATGTCTGCAAGTACTAGGGTACTGATATATTTATGGATCATCTTCCTAGATAAGATGTTGAAGTTGATAGGAAGAGATCTGTCAAAGGCAGGCAATAAGGTGTCCTACATCAGTTGACATGAAACAGGACAAGGATGATTTTTTTTTAAGATAGTATAGAGAAATGGTTCAAACAGATGAAGGGCAATTTTTAGACATATGACAGGTGGGTTGATACAGGACACATAGGATAGTTGGATCCCTTGAACAATAGAAGGCACATCATACATACTACCAGTCATCTTAGACTCAAGAACACCAAAGAGTGTTAGGATACCAAGATGTAGGAACATCATAATATGAAGGCTAAACTCATAGGATGGTAGGGTTGCAATGAGAAGCCAAAAAAGAGGAATTTTGTGCTAAGGGAGTGCCATATTCAAGGGATTACTAAGGATATTGCTGCCAAAACCTCCTTTGGAATATAGATAGTGAGTCTTTGTTATTGTCCAATTTTTCCGCACCTAATTAAGTTTAACGAGTCTAGAAGGGTAAACTTGGTGGTCTTTTCATATTTAAAGAGTCTTAAAAGGTTGTAAAGACAACTCCATAGGGTACCTTTGTCATGGTTGATGACTGGGTGCGGAAAAGGGTTAATAGTATGCATGACAGTTCCTTTTCCGTAAGGTAGTCCATTGAGTCTGGATAAAGTGATAAACCTATGTTCAATGGGCGTTTGCCTCATTTTTTTACAATTATGAGGAGACAAATTAAACTCAATATTCTTCGTGAAATTTTAACGAGTCAGACAAAGAAAAAATTGATGCTCTTCGTGAAATTTTAACGAGTCTGATGAAGAAAAACTTGACGCTCTTCGTGAAATTTTAACGAGTCGGACAGAGAAAAACTCGATATATATTTTTCAGAGGTTAGGGAGTGAGAAAAAGAGGGAAAAGGATTTCTCAAGATATTATTCGTGGGAGTTTAACGAGCCCGAAGAAGGAAACTCATGGATTTTTGGTTTTAGAGCTAGAAAGGGTCCCAAAAAGAATATGCTCATATCTTCTTCATGAAGAAGTAACTCGGGGTTTTTAAAGTTTTACGAGCTAGAAAAAGCCCGTAAAAATAAGGCTTGATCTTCCTTGTGGTAGTTTAATGAGTTTGAAGAAGGAAACTCAAGGTTTTTCAATTTAATGAGCGAGAAAAATACCATAAAAATAATGCTAGAAACTTCTTGATCTCATGCTCATCAATAGAAGGATCTATGTCGAGAATTTCATCATAATACCAAGCGAAGTCATCACAGAATTCCTTAAAATGGTAAGTGAAGCGCGAAATTTCCTTAGGACTACAATCTTCTCCAATATGAATGTTTTTGACAATACCTGTTTTGACTGAGATGTCTATTACCATAGCCTTTGAAAGGTTTCCTAAGTTTCCTTGCACATCGATAGTCTGGACAGTCGTGTAAGCGGATGGAACAATCTCAGGTGGGTGAAAAGGAAGGATTTGAATAGATGATGTGTCCGAATAAGATATCGAAGTGTGGTGATCAAAATCATCCCAAGGTTTCTCTTCTACACACATGATCTCTTGAATAGCTTTTCCCATAGGTTGGACTTCATTGAGGAGATCGTTAGAATGAGTTGCGATGGGAGAGAGGATTGTATCATTGATCAAAACCAAAGCAGCGGAGGGGTCAGATGCAGATTGGATGGCTTGATAAGCCAACTCAGCTGGTGAGAGCGAAATTTGTTCTCCATAGGAATAAATGTCTAAAGGGACCAGTAGAGCCATCAGAGATGGTGGATATCATTGAAACTGTTTGTGGTACCTCAGGTGGTGGGAGAAGAAAACAACCCAAAAGGGAAGATCCCTTCAGGATATCGATACCAATACTGATGTAAGAGTCACGAATGCCTCCTACTAGGGATATGGTGCTGCTGGACAACATGGAATAATCCGCAGTGCAAAAAGATAGCTGGTCCACTGTAACTATTTTCCCATTCATAGGAAAGAGGATGAGTCGAAAAATCGAAGAGACAATGGCAGTCATGGCGTAAGACCAACTGTGGCCCAAAAGGATATTATAGTCGATATGACAATATACAACTTCAATGTCCACTATTATCATCTTCCCACTAAGAGTAATGCGGTAGCTATCAAGGTAGCCTTTTGGGAGAAAACTGTGGTCGTTGAAGACTTTAAGGGAGTTCGACAGTGGAGACACCATAAGAGAACCTAAAGTGAGAAAACACAAATTTGACATTATTTAGGTCAAAGCACCTTCGTCAATGACAATTCAATGGATACATCAGCCCTTCAACACAACTTGCACTTGAAAGGAGAGTTGATGAGAATGGAAAGGTGTGCACTTTTCCATATGAAAGATAGCTAACCTAGAATATTGAGTGTCGATACTACCAATTTCTAAAAGCAGAGCTTTCCTTTACACTGGGCAAGTTTGCAACACTTCGAGATCTGACATAGCTGACGGTGCTTGTGCCAAATATTCTACAATGTTGTAGTTCTGGGTAGCACATGGAGAAGTATTATGTGTTGTGCGATGAAGGGTTCCTTTGGTGGGATGGATGAAAAGGACAACACCAGGCCTTTCAATATGGATGTAATATTCCCAATTCTTCACAAGATAATTGGAATATTAGAGTTCTTAATTTCATTATTTAATTAAGTAAATAAAAGGGGGGAGGGACCCATAATCCTCAAAGATGAATAATATCCACTTTTGATCTGTGAACATGGATTAATTAAACTTAGATCTACATAATGGAGTAGTGGAGCAACTACTAATATGAAAGGAGTGGAAATCATGTCTCATTAATGAGATAGATCATAGAGGTTGAAGCAGTCAACTGAGATCATGGAGGGAATATAATGTAAGATCATAGAGCATTCATGATGAAGTGATGGAGGAAGTAGTGCAATTAATGCACACTTGATGGAGAGGGTGAACATTGCATGTAGACATGATAGAGGACTTGGAGAGACAGCGCAGTCAAACATGGAGACTTATGTCCACATGCACAGCGTAGTTTAGAGGTGGGCCGAGGCATGGAAAGGCTCATAAGCTATATAATGGAGATGAAGGCAACATAGAGGGCATGCTTCAATTTATGATTTGAAGGTCTTTTTAGATCAGGATTTTTCAGGTGACATTTCCATGCATTCTTATGTTGTTTAGATAATTTTGCAGTGTTGTTTAGCACAGGGTGTTCCCGAGCGGGAATCCCACCCTTACCCATAGGGGACTTGTGTGCTTACTTTGGGAATGCTATTTTGAGCTGACATTCATCATTAGGAATTGGTGCCACACCATTTCCACTCTATGAAGAACACATACCTTCAGGAATTACGCAATTTTTGAAGATCAGTTTGGGAGGAGGAGGTTGTCTTCAGTATTTCAACTGGAGAACCGGTGAAGGATTATTCCTATCACCTTGGACTCCAAGATCAGCATTCCCAGGGACTCATTTTAGATCTGGCATCAAGCCAAACTTTATTGACCTCCTATCAGCAGTAGTCCCATCAAGGATTGCGCAGTCCATCATCACATATCCAAAGGAGGAAGGAAGTTTCTAGAATTTCAACTAGTAATCCTATGAGGGATCATCCCCTCACCTTTACATCACCATTTCCATTAGCCTGGAGCTTATTGCAGCACATTTCAGTAGACATCGAGTCTCTCCCTCTTGTACAACGCAATTTTTCCAACAGTTGCATCTCCAGTTGCTGCATTTTGAGGAGGGGGGAGAAGAGACAAGACCTCAAGCTTATAGCTTGGAGATCTGAAGGAGGGATCAACCCTCAAAGCTCAGATCTATTTTATGACACATTCCAACCATCTTTGGATCATATCTAGCTTCAGATATGCATAACCTAGTAGTGAAAGTATAAAATTGTAGGAGGGTGATTTTCCAAACTCATAGATCTAGAAAATCCTTTCTGGGTTATCTTGGGTTCCCATCACATTGGCTAGATCTTGAATCTTGGCATCATCAGAGCCCTTGAGCTCCATATATCTGAATTTCCCTTTGCAGCAGCTATATGTACATCATCAGCAAAAGGGACAACTCAGTATTTCTTCTTGTAGCTCACCAATTAGGGAGTGCTAGTTGTATCATGTTTGTAGGGCCATTCTAGGCATGTCTTTGGCTAAAGTACCTCTATTTTTACACTGTTGTAACTCTAATATTCTCCACATAATAAAAAGGCTCAGCTTATCTGTATATTCTGATGTTGTCTTTAGATTTATTTCTTAATTTTTTGTAGTTCTTATATTGTGTTTCAATATTACTGCATTTTCTCTTTTGGGATATTACAGTGGTATCAGAGCATGATCTTTGGCTCAGCTTGTGGACATTATTGACAACATAAGAAAAGTAGATAGTAGAGATCTACTATAATGGAGGGAATAAGTTTTGTTACATTTTTATTGAGAACTATGAAGCATCTCTCCAAGGAGATCAATGAAATGAAGAAAGAAAGGCAAAGAGAAACCTCAAGAAGGTTTCAAGATGAAGAAGTTCTTAATACTTCTTATCAGCAACAAAGAAGACCGGAGAATCATAGATCTCCTCATAGATCTACTATGCCCAATTTCTATGAAGAAGGTGAATGGTATAGAAATGAAGAAAGGAGAGAACCTGAGATTCATGAGACTCTTAGTCTATATCTTGAAGAGTAAAAAGCACAGTCTAGAGCATTCAAGGAGAATCTAACTCTCCAAAAATTATTCAAAATAAAAGAAGAAATAGGATCCTATAGAAGCAATAGGAGAAAGAGGCATAATAGATTCTATTTGCCTACATTTGATGGATCTTCTTCAATAATTTTTAAGGCTTGGAGGAAATATTTAGATGCATTTTTCAGGCTACATCCCGTGACTAAAAAAGAGGTTGTCCTAATTCCAGCACTTCATCTTCTAGGTGAAGCTAATGATTTGTGGTTTGGTCACATGGAGCATGCAAAGGTGACTAAATATTCAGATTTCTTTCATGAGTTGAGGAATAAGCTTGATGTGAGAAATACAGAGATGTGTCACAAATAAAAATTTCCTAGGGGAACAAAGGAGGACATTTATCTTGTCACTCTGGACAAAGAGTCACTACATTCACCACCAGTTGCAAAAGTACTTGCATCTGAAGAAGAGACACACTTGCAAATTTACAAGATAGTCTTGAGCTCTTGACACATAGAGTCCCATGCATGATTCAAAAGATGCATGAGAAAGAGGGGGTAGATTCCAGTGTTGGTACAATTGGAGAAGAGCAGCCATCACTCTTACCAGTAGTTGGAGAGATCATTGTACCAGAAGAGGAAACTCTTGTGATCTTGCAAGACATTTCTGAATCTCAGATGATCCAAGGTATGCATCCACTTCCATCTCATATTGTTTCAGTACCTCTTATTGAAACTTATGGGGACATGCCAACAAGGCCAATGCATAAACAAGGGTTAGAACAAAATGATGATTTGAAGCAGTAACATATCATTGCACAGAGGAGCCTTGATCTAATCAAGGAGGAGATGAAAAACTATCCCATTTTGTCATTGTGAAACTACATTCAACACTTTGAGTTGAAATGTGGAATTTCAGAAGATGGGATGAGCATGATAGCTTATGGTTGTCACTTGGTACTTCATGGAGAAAGGAGGACATCTAACCATACAGTTGGAGGTCATTCTATGCATTCTTGAGAGACAACTTTGGAACCAAACATGCATAACACATTGCAACAAATGGAGTAGGCCTTCCTTATGTGGATGTCATTTGGAGGGGAATGGATGGCTTTGCATCTACTTTTGTAGTTGCTTGAGGACAAGCAACATTTTTCTTGGGAGGAATATAATATTCTCAATTTTTCACAAGATAATTGGATTATTAGAGTTCTTAATTTACTTATTTAATTAAGTAAATAAAAGTGGGGAGGGACCCATAATCCTAAAAGATGAATAAGATCCACTTTTGATGTGTGAATTTGGATTAATTAAACTTAGATCTACATGTGGAGTAGTGGAGCAACAACTAATATGAAAGGAGTGGAGATCATGTCTCATTAATGAGATAGATCATAGAGGTTGAAGCAGCCAACTGAGATCATGGAGGGAATCTAATGTAAGATCATAGAGCATTCATGATGAAGCGATGGAGGAAGTAGTGCAATTAATGCACACATATGGAGAGGGTGCAAATTGCATGTAGACATGATGGAGGACTTGGAGAGACAACACAGTCAAACATGGAGACTTATCCACATGCACAATGCAGTTTAGAGGTGGGCCAAGGCATGGGAAGGCTCATAAGCTATATAATGGAAATGAAGGAAACATAGAGGGCATTATTTAGTTTATGATTTGAAGGTATGTTTAGATCAGGATTTTTTAGGTGACATTTCCATGCATTCTTATGTTGTTTAGCTAAGTTTGCAGTGTTTTTAAGCACAGGGTGTTCCCGAGCAGGAATCCCACCCTTACCCATAGGGGACTTGTGTGCCTACTTTGGGAAGGTTATTTTGAGCTTCCATTCATCATCAGGAATTGGTGCCACACCATTTCCACTCTCTGAAGAACACATACCTTCAGGAATTACGCAATTTCTAAAGATCATTTTGGGAGGAGGAGGTTGTCTTCACTATTTCAGCTGGAGAACCGATGAAGGGTTACTCCTATCACCTTGGAATCCAAGATCAACATTCCCAAGGCCTCATTTAAAATCTGGCATCAGGCCAAACTTTATTTACCTCCTATCACCAGTATTCCCATCAAGGATTACGTAATCCATCCTTGTAGATCCAAAGGAGGAAGGAATTTTCTAGCATTTCAGCTAGAAATCCTATGAGGGATCATCCCCTCACCTTTCCATCACCATTTCCATCAGCCTCGAGCTTATTGTAGCACATTTCAGCAGGAATTGAGTCTCTCCCTCTTGTACAACGCATTTTTTCCAGCAACTGCATCTCCAGTTGCTACATTTTGAGGAGGAGGAAGAAGAGACAAGATCTTGAGCTTCTAGCTTGGAGATCTGAAGGAGGGATCAACCATCAAAGCTTAGATATGTTTGTATGACACATTCCAACCATATTTGGATCCGATCTAGCTTCAGATATGCATAACCCAGCAATCAAAGGATCAAATCGTAGGAGGGTGATTTTCCAAACTCATAGATCTGGAAAATCCTTTCTGGGTTATCTTGGGTTCCCATCACATTGGCCAGATCTTGAATCTTGGCATCATCAAAGCCCCTGAGCTCCATAGATCTGCATTTCCCTTTGCAGCAGCTATATGTACATCATCAACAAAAGGGATAGTGCAGTATTTCTTCCTATAGTTCACCAGTTATGCAGTGTTAGTTGTAGCATGTTTGCAAGGCCATTCTAGGCCACTTATTTGGCTAGAGTACTTCTATTTTTACACTATTGTAACTGTAATCTTCTCCACATAATAAAAAGGCTCATCTTCTTTGTATATTCTGATGTTATCTTTATATTTATTATTTTATATTTTGTATTTCTTATATTGTGTTTCAATATTATTGCATTTTCCCTTTTGGGATATTACAATGGAGGTCATTAGGCGGTGGTGGATTTGAATTCGAGGGAGTTAAAACCACTGTATTTCCATATTTTTTGGCTCGCATTTGAAGGTCAATTGTTTCCAAGCCGTAAAAACTGACGATCCTTCACCATAAGGAGGTGGGAGATGCCCACCATTATCCCCTTGTGGGGGTAGTGGTGGGTTTGAAACAAGATGTTGATGCCACTGACTAGGGAAAGAATTATGTAGGATAGCAGGGGTCCCTCCAGTGTCCTTCCATGCACGAAAATATGTGCATTCCTGAAGGCGAGGACACCTATATGTTAAGTGGTCCTCCGCACAGATCTTGCAAGGAAACTTGGTAACTTTCTCTTTACCTTTGTCAGTTTTTGTAGCAGCTTTATGATTCAGATTATTCCATGTAATAGGCTACTCCTCATAATGATAGGTATTTTTCTTATTCTTCTTGTTGTTACCATTGGGTTTTTGTGTAGACTTCACAAAGTTTACCACAACAGTCAGAAGAGCAGGCGATTAGGTATTGGATGCGGAATTGGTAGCTAAGTATTGCTGGAAAGATTGTCCGCTGAGTTGTTTTACAATATACCCAGAGGTTGCGCCAACGAGGTAGTCGACATGTGCTTCGAGTTTTTGAGTAGCGTTAGCATTGGAGTTTGGAGGTGCATAGGGGAGAAGATCATACAACATGCCAGATTATGAATAAATTAAGTCCAAATGCTAGGCCCAATGGATGGATTGGTCTTCAGTGGCAGCACCAGCTAAGGAAACATCCTTAGCAATGGTAAGGAGTAACGACTTGCATAATCAATCTTCCAACAAGTGATATGGAATTGGGGCCTTACCAAGCCTCCTCCTACATCTCCATACATGGATGTGATCGGAAATCTGGGTGGTGGTTTCTTGGCATAAGGTGGTAAGAAGTTTCATTCTAGTCTTGTAGTGGATAAGGAGCATGAAATGTTTCAAAAATCCTATTTCTAGGTATCCAAATGTATTAACTGATGCATGTGGTAACTTGATGTGGCACTTGGCAGTGTTGCCTATGAGTGTGCAGGGGAAGATTCTAAGCTTGATGTTTTCATCCACCATGGAATTTGATACACACCATAGATGATAGGTGGTGACATGAGTGGCTGGGTCATTCCCTTGTTTCCCTTCGAACTTGGGGGTATCTGCAGGTATCTTATGTGGTATAGGAGGCCAATGCGGGTTGTGGTTGATGCAGTCATTTGTCAATTTATACAGTTCTGGGATATCTAAAGTTGCCAAAAATGGAAATGGCATGGGTGCCCCCAAATCTGACCAAGGAGGTGTTGGATTACCAGTAGGACCTAAGGGTCCTCCCATCAGAGTGTTTCCAACAGGATACACAAGATTCATTGGGTAATATTTCCCTTGTAGTGTTGGTGGAGGTATATATTGTGGTTGTCCATATGGGATGTTTGGTTGGGGTACAAAAGGCAGGATTCCCCTAGGATAATAAGTACCTCCCTGACCCAATTGAGTTTTGGTAGGGTTTTCCCAAATGGACAAAAAAATGTTTGGCATGGGAATGTTGTTGTCCACATAATTAAAAATTGGAGTTTGACCTACACCAAGATATTGACCACTAGAAGGATGTAAATCATTGAATGATGGTCCTAGTTTTCCTATAAACGTAAGGGGTACAAAGGTGTCCCCTGGCATATATGTGTTGGAGAAATTTCCCCCTAGCATATACGCCTGGGGGTTTGAACTCAGCAAAGGATTCCAACCAAAAGGGTTACTAAAAGGAACCATGTTAGCCGTGCTATAAGGAGTGGTAGTCGAAGGTCCGGGAGCAGACACGAAAGAAGTGGTGGCCGGTACGTACTGGACTCCACTCATTGGCGGTGTAACTAAGTTGTTGGGACCAGGCATGTTATGGCTAGTAGGTTCACCTAACAGTTGCATAGAACCCTCAATATGATAGGATGGGTGGGTGAAGCAAAGTTTTCTAGGGGTTCGAAAATCGAAACCAAGAACTAAGCAATAAGTCCCCAGTATGGTTGCCAATTCTACTGTAGGGTAAATAATATGTGTGGTAATATTTTGTAGGTTTATGTGGTGTAGATTTTGAGATTGAGAGTTCAAAATTTCCACAGTATTCATTTTTTAGTCTACATTTTGAGTCTATAACAAGACTCATTGTCAGGACGAAACCTACTAAGAAGAGAGAAATATAGGGTTATAAATAAATGGTAGAGAGAAAGGAGGGATGATTTAGGAAAATAAGATCAACTTCTCTTCTTTGAATTTTTACGCTTGTTTTTTTGGAGATTACGCACCTCATTCCAAGTGTCCGTTCCATATAGAGTACCAATAATAGTTTTTAGGTTTCTGTGGTGTAGATTTTGATATTGAGAGTTCATAGTTTCCATAGTTGTTATGAAACCAACTCCAAAAATAGAAGAAAAGAGAGTTCAACGCCTTATAAATTAGCCACTTCGAGGGGGAAACCTCATTTACATTACATAAATGAACAATTATTGGATGATAAAAATGAAAAAACCTCCTTTCTATATATAGGAGTCCATGGGGTCACAATATAATCCTAGCCGATCTAACAATAATAATGTAAGGGCACAACAATAAAAATATTAGGGTTTTATGGGGCACAATAATAACAATATGGGGACTACATGGGTACAAAAATAACAATAAAGGGGCTACACTATCAACAAATCAGGTACTAAACTAGTAATATAGGGACCTAACATGCCCCTCTCCTTCAAACAAGTGTTGTCCTCAATGCTTGATTATTTCTTGATTCTTCAGTATAAAATTCTCATCCTCCCATGTGGAATATTCAACAGGTAAGTTCTTCCACTTGATGAGATACTCTAAAATTGATCGATTTCGTAGTTGTTGAGTTCTTGTTTCTGTGTCTACTTCAGAACTTCTTTCGCTGCGATTATTGTTTCATTCGATTTTGTAGCAAAGTTAGGTTATTCTTTGAGAGTTGGAGAACTTGTTGTTGATGCTTGATGTGATCTTCCACTACTTTATCATCCATATTGTCTTTCATTTGATCCTTCGAACCATCCAAATTAGCCTTCATTTTTTCTTTTAAACCATCTATGTCATCTTTTATTACTCTTTGTAAGTTCGAAATTTGTTGCACTTGGTACCGTGATTTTGATATATCGTACTGCAATTCTTCCTCTTCATGCGTCATAGTAGAGCTTTCTGAGGGATTAATGGGTGTAGAATTCTTTTTAGGGGATATTTTAGAACCCAATACTGATATATATGCTTCAATATGCCCTTGGAATCACTTCAAACTGAGTTTTCAAACAAGACTTATGCAATTTGAAAAAAAACTACACACCTTTTTCATGCTTTTGAGGAGCTCTATATTGAAACTGAATTATCTATGTGATTTAGAATCTTCAATATCTGAAATTCAATATTGCAGTGGCCCTCTTAATATTCTTTCAAATTCCATAGGTCTGACCTAATTTTGATCCTTCAAGTAAAAGCTATGCCCAATCTCCCACAATGGCCTAATTATGGACTAGTTCAGTAGAGAGAACTTGTACGACATGCCACATGTCACTGTTTCCTCCTTCGGCTTTGAAATTGATAAACATGAAACTAAAGTCCATGCAATTTCATCCACTTTTTATAGAATTCCAATATGATTCTCAGAAAGAGAGTTATGATGATTTTCCCAAGGTCATCTCTTTTAGATGAAATTCAGGAACCTGCAAAAACCCTAACTTCCACTTATCATATCTCCAAAAATATTGCGAACCAAGATCTGAAATTTTTACATGAAGTTCCTCAGGATTTCAACTTCTCATGGTAAACATTTCAGCTTCTTAACCGTTGTAGAAAATAATTTATAGCGAAAATTCCATGATGACCTATTTGAAGCAGCAAAACCCTTGAATCCAAACCTCTGATACCAAATGTTATGAAAATATCTCCAAAAATAGAATAAAAGAGAGATCGACGCCTTAGAAATCAACCACTTCGAGGGGGAAACCTCCTTTACATTACATAAATGGAAAATTCTTGAATGATACAAATGAAAAACCTCCTTTCTATATATAAGAGTCCATGGGGTCACAATATAATCCTAGCCAACCTAACAATAATAATGTAAGGGCGCAACAATAAAAATAGTGGGGTTTTATGGGGCACAATAATAAAAATATGGGGACTACATGGGTATAACAATAACAATATTGGGGCTACACTAAGAAACAATAAGGTACTACACTAGTAATATAGGGACCTAACATCAATCTTCATTTTTTATTTTACGTTTCAAGTCTAGAATGAGACTTATCATCAGGAAAAAAGCCTACTAAGAAGAGAGAAAACTAGGGTTATAAATAAATGGCAAAGAGAAAGAAGGGATGCTTTAGGAAAATAATATTAGCTTCTCTTCTTTGAATTTTTACCCTTGTTTTTTCAAGATTATGCACCTCATTCCAAGTATCCCTTCCGTATAGGGTACCAATAATAGTTTGTAGGTTTCTGTGGTGTAGATTTTGATATTGAGAGTTCAAAATATCCACAGTCTTCATTTTTTTTTTTTCTGCGTTTCAAGTCTAGAACAAGACTCACCCTCAGGACAAAACCTATTAAGAAGAGAGAAAGCTAGGGTTATAAATAAATGGCAGAGAGAAAGGAAGGATGCTTTAGAAAAATAATATCATCTTCTCTTCTTTGAATTTTTACCCTTGTTTTTTGATATTACGCACCTCATTCCAAGCACCCCTTCCATACAGGGTACCACTAATAGTTTGTAGGTTTCTGTGGTGTAGAATTTGAGATTGAGAGTTTGGAATTTCCACAGTATTCATTTTTTAGTCTACGTTTTGAGTCTAGAACAAGACTCATCATCATGAAAAAACCTACTAAGAAGAGAGAAAGCCAGGGCTATAAATAAATGTTAGAGAGAAAGGAGGGATGCTTTAGGAAAATAAGATCATCTTCTTGTTGTGAAACCAGCTCCAAAAATAAAATAAAAGAGAGATCAACGCCTTAGAAATCAGGCACTTCGAGGGTGAAACCTCTAATACATTACATAAATGAACAATTCTTAGATCCTACAAATGAAAAAACCTCCTTTCGATATATAGGAGTCCATGGGGCCACAATGTAATCCTAGCCGACCTAAAAATAATAATTTAAGGGCACAATAATAAAAATATGGGGGTTACAAGGGTACAACAATAACAATAAGGGGGTTACACTAATAACAATAAGGGACTATACTAGTAATATAAAGACCTAACATGCTCCTCTCCTTCAAAAAGGTGTTGTCCTCAATGCTTGAGTAGCTTCAGGTGCTTTTGTATAAAATTATCATCCTCCCATGTAGAATCTTTCGTGGGTAAGTTCTTCCATTTGATGAGATAATATGAAATTGATCGATTTCGTAGTTGTCGAGTTCTTGTTTCTGTGACTGCTTCAAGTTCCAATAAGTTCCAATATGGTTTTTCCTTCCTTATCAAGTTCTGGAAATATTTTTTGAACTGGAATTTTTTCCCCTATAACCTTTTTAACCATGAAACATGGAAAATTAGATGCAGTCGCGAAGAAGTAGGAAGCTCCAATTTGTATGCCATAGTACCAATATTTTGCAAAACTTTGTAAGGACCATAGTACTTTGGTGATAATTTATTATCCTTCTCAGCGTGCTTGAGGGACATTTGTTTGTATGGTTTTAGCCGTAAAAATATCCAGTCTCCCACATCAAAGCTTCTCTCACTGCAATGTTGATTTGCCTATTGTTTCATTCGATTTTATGCCAAATTTAGGTTATCCTTTAAGAGTTGGATAAATTCTTGTTGATGCTGAATGTGATCCCCCACTGCTTGAACCCTAGAATTTTCCCTTAAAGAAGATGTGATGGATGGTGGATGATATCCATAAAGTTCCATAAATGGAGTCATTTTTGCTGCAGTATGGAAGGAAGTGTTATACCACCATTCAGCCAGAGGTAACCACTTGGCCCATTGTGCTTGCTTATCAGATACAAAATAATGAAGATATCCTTATAAAAATTTATTCACTATCTCTGTTTGACCATCAGAGTGAGGATGATAAGATGAGCTATGAGCTAGTTGAGTACCCAAACAAGAAAATAATTCTATCCAAAAATTTCCTGTAAAAATGGGATCTCTGTCACTTACAATAATCTTCGGGTTTCCATGTAGCTTTTGAATTGTTTTCATAAATGCAGTAGAAATTGTACTCGCTTTAAATGGATGAGATAATGCACAAAAGTGTGCATACTTGGTAAGTCTATCAACTACCACCATGATGACACTCCTTCCTTAGGACTTAGGTAAACTTGTGATAAAATCCATTGAAATCTCCTCCCAATGTTGACTTGGAATGGATAAAGGTTGTAGAAGACCTGGGGTCTTAATTGTCTCCACTTTATTTTGCTGGCAAACCAAAAATTCTGCCACAAAATTTTGAATATCAGATTTAAGGCCCTCCCAAAAAAATTATTTCTTCACCCTGTGGTAAGTTTTTAAAAATCTCGAGTGTCCTCCTAAAGGAGAAGTGTGCAATTCCAAAATAATCTTTTGTTTTAGTTGGGAATTCTTGCAAATATATAAGTGATATTTGTACCATAAGGAACCATTTTTCCAACTAACTGTATTAGATGTACTAGGATCTTTCTGCAACTTTTGAATGAGAGTCCACACTTCTTCATCCTTCTTCCATTCATCCCTTGCTTTAGTTATCCAAACTAGTTGGATAATTGAAATGGAACAAAGCAATGCTTCCACCTCTTCATCATTTCTTGAGAGTGCATCTGCAACAACATTTATCTTCCCTTTTTTGTAGAAAATTTCAAAGTCGTAACCCAACATCTTTGTGACCCATTTTTATTGCTCTTCTGAAGATAGTATTTGTTCCAAAAATTGTTTAAGACTATCATGATAAGTTTTTACCTTGAAGTGTCTTCCCATTAGGTAAGGTCTCCATTTCTTTAGTGCATGTAGTATTGCCAACATTTCCTTCTCATAAATAGCCTTTTGTATATACTTTCCTTTGATTGAACGACTTTCAAAAGAAATGGGTCTTCCTTCTTACATTAAAACAACACCAATTCCATTTCCTGGGCATCACATTCCACAATAAAGGTTTTTGTGAAGTTTGGCGTAGCTAAGACTGGTGCTAGGCACATTGCCTCTTTAAGATGTTCAAAGGCCTTAGTTGCCTCAGGAGTCCATGAAAATGCATATTTCTTCAATGATGTTGTTAGAGGTGCTGCTATTCTCCCATAATTCTTAACAAACTTGCGATAATAACCTGTTAACCTGAGAAATCCGCGCAACTGCTTTATGGTTGTGGGGACTTTCCATTCCTTAATGGATTTAATTTTGTTAGGGTCTACCTTAACACTTTCGTGAGATACAATATGACCCAGATATTCCACCTCTTGTACTCCAAAGAAAAATTTGGATGTTTTTACATATAATTCTTTCTCCTCCAATAGTTTGAGCACCCTATAAACATGTAGAACATGATCCTCCAACACCTGTTGTAGATTATTATATCATCAAAAAATACTAGCACAAATTTTCTAAAGAAGGGTTTGAAAATGGAATTCATCAACCCTTGAAATGTAGAAGGTGCATTGGTAAGGCCAAAATGCATGACCAAAAATTCATAATGACCCTCATGAGTTTGAAATGTTGTTTTCAGAATATCTTCATTCTTCATTCTAATTTGATGATATCCTGAACGAAGATCCAACTTAGTAAAATAAATTGCTCCATGTAATTCATCCAATAATTCATCAATCACAGGAATGGGAAATTTATCTTTAATGGTGAGCTTATTGAGCTCCCTATAATCCGGACACATGCGCCATGATCCATCTTTCTTGTGTACCAATACTACAGGAGCAGAGAAAGAACTTTGACTAGGTTGAATTATACCCGCCTCTAACATTTCTGCAATCATACGTTCAATTTCGATCTTTTGGAAGTAAGGATATCTATAAGGCCTGATGTTTGGAGGAACACTTCCTGGAATCAAATGAATAGCATGATCATGATCACGAATAGGTGGGAGTCCTTTGGGAGTTTCAAACACCTTGGAATGGTTGTCCAAGACTTGTTGGAGATCTGCAGAAATAGATGATTTTGATGTTGGAACTTCTAGTGAGCATAATTGTGCAATTACGCCTCGTTGTTCTTTCTTTAGAAGCTTTGTCATGACATTAGAGCTTATTATCCTTCCCGGCTTCCCTTCAATACCCCGTAATTCGACTTCTTTTCCTTCTGAAAAAAATTTCAAAAAAAGTTCTTGAAAATTAAAAGCTACCGTCCCCAAAGATTGTAACCATTGTACTCCTAGTACAACATCGGCACCTCCCATAGGAATGGAAAGCATTGGACTAGTCAATACATATTCCCCCATGGTTAGCTTGATATTATGGCATTTTCCAGAGCAATTTATAGTTCCTCCATTTGCAACCATCACTTGACATTCTGGTGCTGGGTATAGGAAACAATTCAATTCCTTGGCTACCTTGCAATGAATAAAATTATGGGTACTACCTGAATCAATCAACACTATTACCTTTTTCTTCTTGATATGTCCTTCTATCTTGAGAGTTTGAGGAGTGGTAATTCCTGCGAATTCATTACATGATATGGTTGGACTCATTTCTTCTTCTTCTAGGATTTCTTCCTAGTGTATATCCTCTACTTTTGAAGTTTCTTCTTCATTTTCTTCGTCCTCTTCACAATCTATGTAAAATAATTTCTTCTCAGTGCAATTATGACCTTTAGTGTATTTTCTATCACAACTATAGCAAAGCCCTTTTTCTCTTTTTTCTTTCAATTTTTGTGGTGTCAACCTTGTAGGTTGTGGAAGTCTAGGAGTAGGAACACTTCCATATTTATAGATGTGAGTGGTAGGCTTCCTTGTCGCCATAATTTTACATTCAATTTTTCTTGCCAACCTGGATGCCTTCTCCAATGAGTCAGGTTCCCAAATGTGAACTTCATGTTGGATGTTATCCTTTAAAGTCCCTATGAAGACATCAATCCTGTGTTCCTCTGGAATTTCAGTTACCCTTATATTCAATTTTTGGAAGTCCTCAATGTGCTCTGCCACTGAACCCTTTTGTTTGAGATTTATCAATTGGCTAAAGAAGGTGTTGCTCTTTGTATCCTCATAATGTGCTATCATTTCCTCCGTAAAAATTGACCAAGTGAAAAAAATTTTACGGGAGCAAAGCCATCGATACCATACAAATTTATTTTGTTCTAAATGTAAAGTTGCAATGTGTACCTTTTGTGTGTTTTGCACATTATTGAGATCAAAATATTGCTTCATCTATAGTATCCATGTTACAGGGTCCTTTCCATCAAAATTCCTTATATCCATATTTGGAATATGGTGGTTCTTCCATCCAACATTAGGGTTTATGAAATCACGATTAACATTTATTTTGTTCTCATCATGAGTTTCCTCTACTATCTTTTCGCCATTAGGAAACATTTCTTGTATCAACTTTGCCAAACCTTTGATGTCTACTTTTAGATCATTCTTCATGTTTTCCATGTTTTCTTTCATTTTTTCATCGATTTTAGCTTCCATGTCATCCATATTAGCTTCCATGCCCACTTCCATGCCATCCATATTAGCTTCCAAACAATTCATCTTAGATTCCACACCTTTCTTCAAACCATCCATCTTAGTTTCCACGCCTTTCTTCAAAACTTCCATTTCATTTTTTTTTGCTCTTTGCGATAGCGAAATTTGGTGCACTTGCTCTTGTAATTTTGATATCTCATGTTGTGTTTATTCTTCTTCATGAGTCATATTAGAGCCTTCTGAAGGCTTAATGAGTCTTGAATTCTTTTTAGGGAGCATTTTAGAACCCAATACTAATATATATTAATCTTCAATATGCCCTTGGAATAAATTCAAACTAATTTTTTTCAAACGAGACTTATGTAATTTGAAAAAAAATACACACCTTTTTCTTGCTTTTGAGGAGCTCGATATTGAAACTGAATTATCTTTGTCATTGCGGATCTTCAATATCTAACATTTGGCCCTGAAGTATCCCTCTGAATCTTCTTTTGAATACCACAGGTCTGACCTGATTTGGATTCTTCAAGGCAATGTTATGCCCAATATCCCACGATGACCTAATTATGGACTAGTTCAGTAGAGCGAACTTCTACGACTCTCCACATGTCAGTATTTTCCTCCTTTGGATCTAAAATTGATATACTGCAAACTACAGTCTCTGTACTTACGGCCAATTTTTACAGAATCCCAATACGACGCTCAGAGAGAGATTTATGATGTTTTTCCCATGGTCACCTCTTTGAGATGAAATTCAGGAGCCTGAAACAATCCTAACTTCCACAGATCATACCTCCAAAAATATTATGAAACAAGATCTGAAATTTTTCCAAGAGGTTCATCCAGTTTTTAGATTCTATCTATGAAAATTTCAGCTTCTAAAACCTCATAGAAAAAATGTTATAGCGAAAATTCCGCAATGACCTATTTAGGTTAAATTCAGGAGTCTGCAAAACGACCTAATTTCCACAAATCAAATCTCCGAAAATATTTTGAACCAAGCTCTGAAATTTTTCGGCGATGTTCCTCCGGATTTTGGCTTCACTCTAAAAATTTCAGCTTCTGAATCTTTGTATAAAAAACATTATAGCGAAAATTCCACTATGACCTGTTTGGGGCAACGAAACCCTAGAATCCAAAGCTCTGATACCAAATGTTGTGAAACCAGCTCCAAAAATAGAAGAAAAGAGATATCAACCCCTTATAAATCATCCACTTCAAGGGGGAAACCTCCAATACATTACATAAATGAATAATTCTTGGATCCTACAAATGAAAAAACCTCCTTTCTATATATAGGAGTCCATGGGGCCACAATGTAATCCTAGTGGGGCCACAATGTAATCCTAGCTGACCTAACAATAATAATTTAAGGGCACAATAATAACAATATGGGGGTTACAAGGGTACAAAAATAACAATAAGGGGGTTACACTAACAACAATAAGGGACTAAACTAGTAATATAAGGACCTAACACTTCTCTTCTTTGAATTTTTACCCTTGTTTTTTCGAGATTACACACCTCATTCCAAGTGTCCCTTCCATACATGGTACCAATAATAGGTTGTAAGCTTTTGTAGTGTAGATTTTGAGATTAAGAGTTCGTATTTTCCACAGTCTTTATTTTTTAGTCTACGTTGCAAGTCTAGAACAAGACTTGTCATCGGGACAAAACCTACTAAGAAGAGAGAAAGATAGGGTTATAAATAAATGGCAGAGAGAAAGGGGGGATGCTTTAGGAAAATAAGATCAACTTCTCTTCTTTGAATATTTACCCTTGTTTTTTCGAGATTACGCACCTCATTCCAAGTGTCCCTTCCGTACAAGGTACCAATAATAGTTTGTAGTTTTCTGTGGTGTATATTTTGAGATTGAGAGTTCAGAATTTCCACGGTTTTCATTTTTAGTCTACATTTCTAGTCTAGAACAAGACTCTTCATCAGGACAAAACCTACTAAGAAGAGAGAAATATAGGGTTATAAATAAATGGCAGAGAGAAAGGGGGATGCTTTATGAAAATAAGATCAACTTATCTTCTTTGAATTTTTACCCTTGTTTTTTTTTTATATTACGCCCCTCATTCCAATTGTCCCTTCCGTACAGGGTACCAATAATCAATTGTAGGTTTCTGTGGTTTAGATTTTTAGATTGAGAGTTTGGAATTTTCATAGTATTAATTTTTTAGTCTACATTTTGAGTCTAGAACAAGACTCATCATCAGGACAAAACCTACTAATAAGAGAGAAAGCTAGCGTTATAAATAAGTGGCAGAGAGAAAGGATGGATGCTTTAGGAAAATAAGATCAGCTTCTCTTCTTTGAATTTTTACCCTTGTTTTTTCGAGATTACGCACCTCACTCCAAGTTTCCCTTCCGTGCAAGGTACCAATAATAGTTTGTAGGTTTCTGTGGTGTAGATTTTGAGATTGAGAGTTCAAAATTTCCACAGTGTTCATTTTTTATTCTACGTTTGGAGTCTAGAACATGACTCATCACCAGGACAAAACCTACTAAGAAGAGAGAAAGCTAGGGTTATAAATAAATGACAGAGAGAAATAAGGGATGCTTTAGCAAAATAAGATTAGCTTCTCTTCTTTGAATTGTACCCTTGTTTTTTCGAGATTATGCACCTCATTCCAAGTGTCCCTTCCATACAGGGTAGAAAATATGGATTCCCTCTTGGGACTTCCCGGGACCCAAGGCAGACTATCAGATTAGCTGCAACTATTATATAGAAATCATATACATGTTCATACTAACTATTGATTGAAAAAGCAAGTGAGAGAGGGTTACCTCAAAGTGTTGTGTAGCTCCGATAGATATCCCAATGTGATGAGGTGGAAGGCCGCCTGCACCAGCTCCAAAGTCAGATCCTGAAAGCAAACAAAGGAGAGAGTAATCCTCACAGTATATCAAGCTTAATCAACCAAAGAATAAAATATAATTAAACATGATTAAATATCAATCTAATCTGCTTATATATGTGTCCTAAATAAAATCAAAAGATTAGTGCAACATCCATACAACCAAATGGACAATAAGCGAGGTAATTTTTATATTATAAATGAATGAAGGAGGATTACAACTGTGTCGGCTTGATCAAGCCTCCCTTAGTCCTTCGACTCCGAGCCCTCTCTCTCTATAACTCCAAGGTGTGATAGTGTTTGATCCAATATCTCTCAATGAGTGATCCAAACACTCCAATCTCACACCAATAAGAAATTATTCATTAATCCTTCAACCTTTGTCATTGTGCCCAAGCCTCCAGCTTATAGGAGTGGGGAAGTTATTCCTTGCCATTTCCTCCATTAGTTCAAATAGGGTAAACGCGAAGATGTTTCCTTGCTTTGTTGATTTTTCCTTCTCTAAACGACTTAGATAGGTTTGGAAATGTCCTTTATTGATACTGATATGCAGGTTTCCAACTTTTTGCATTGGCTCTTTGAACAAAAGTCAGGATGCCAATCAATTAACTTAGGATTTTCCCCTCAGACTTCATGAAACATGGATAACGCTTCCCTTTAGGAAAAATAATGCGTTAACCTAGGCATTAACGCTCTCTGCAAGAGGCTAGGCAACACCATAACTATTTCTTACTGTTTTTGGGGTCCGTTACCCTAGAAAATAGGCCTGTGACTTGGTTCATTTCTTCAACCAAAGTGTTCTTCTCCTCTGAGCTGATGAGGAGGTCTTTTTGTTTTATAATACATTTTCATGAACATGATCCTTGGAAATATCTTCTTAATTACATTACATGTTCTATACTCTTTTGGTAGTGCAATAGTTCCAACTTTTAGCTAGCACTATGTTGAAGCAATAGAATTGGAGATCCTCTCCATGTCATGAAATTGCACAAGGGCTTCACTGGGGGAGTAATACCATACCACGTGCATTCATATTGGGGATATATATTGAGGAACAAATGGCGTAATATATTGAGAATATAATAAGGGGTAAAGTATTTTTATATTGGTAGGTATAAAAAATGGAGCTCAAAGTTAATGAAAAAATATAAAGTGGTGTAAAAAACGTTAATGAAAAAATGGATACCTACAATATCTAGTGAAAGTAGGGATTTTTTAAATTTTGAAGGTGTATTGGATTTGTATTGGTAGGGGGTTAAATAATGTGATTTTTAGATGTATTTTCAAATATGTTTTCAAATATAGGGTATTGTTTAGTATTCCATGAATGCATATGATATTTCAGAGGCCCATTTAGTGAAGCCCCCATGTGAAATTTCCCTTCAATCATTTTTTTTCTCCTCCTCATTAGATGCATACATGAATACCTTTCAAAAGGAAATGTCTAAGGAATTTTCTTTATAGTATCCCTCTCCCATTGGAACACTACATGTCGCAAAGTTAGGGTCATCACTAATGTCCTATGTATAATATACATCTATATGACTCAAAAAATATAGACATGCCTACATACATACATACATACATACATACATACATTGATAATTATTATATGGACTAAGTACTGAAGAGGGGTAAATTTTTTATGATTTTGATTTTTTCCAATTTGCCATCAAATTTTGCTAAAGTGTTAGAATTATTGAAATGGTTACTTTTATACAAAAATGTACTCAAAATCCTCAAATATTCCTACTATAACT
Organism: Pinus albicaulis; assembly: GCA_034641835.2. Lineage (NCBI taxonomy): Eukaryota > Viridiplantae > Streptophyta > Pinopsida > Pinales > Pinaceae > Pinus > Pinus albicaulis. Next base: position 1,272,205,923 of record CM076575.1, on the reverse strand, counting down.
TTCTTTTGCAATTTTAATGATTGATATATTCAATTCCATCAATCAAAGATTATTTTTACCTAATTTTAAGCTAAAAAATGTTTTCTTTCCTTTGTATAATTTTGAGTGGTCAGAAAAATATCCAATTCATAGAATGTTTATACTACAACAAGAATTATAGCCTTAGGCTAAACACATGACTAATGCTTTGTAGTTCTTACTTCATTAGATCTAGTTTCATTACACATGTTATATTATGAAAAAGGTGATATGATAATCAATGTCATGATGTTAAAGGACACAAAGACTATAATTAAAAATATGATTAACATAGTAATAATCACATAAGAGATTAATATAGTAATAGATATAACCATTTAGCAAGATTTTGTAGTTCAACATATGAATTCTCATTTTTTCAGACTCATTATACAAAGAAACTCATACATGCATGCTCCCGTGCCACGGGTTGCTACATTGCACTTAGTGGTTCATCATGAACTTATCAAGGCCTACACTTTTTCCATCATTTTTCCCTCTTCCATGAATTATTAGGAGCACATATGACCACTTTTCTCTCACTATTAGATATACACTACCATTCTGGAGCATCTCCTATTTTTAGCATTTTCTGTGTTTCGTAATTCTATGTTTAGTCAAGATGATAATGACATTTGGTGGTGACTGATAAATTATTAGGTTATGACATGGTTATTTTCTCTCCATTATTTCATCCCTAGGGTCCTTGATACAAATTCCCTCTATTGTTTTGGGAAACTACCTTATGCACTTATCTATTAGCTTTTTTGTTGACTTTCAATTCCAATTTTGGAGGTTGAATGGGTATTAATTGCATGCGTGAGTTATGAAATAAGTTCTAACTGATTTATAATTCCACTTTCTTTCAATTAACTAGTTTATTATATATTTTTGTAATTTAAGGGCCTCTCATTCCAAGTTTAGCTTTCTGGCTAATTCTAGTTATATGCATGCATGCAAGGGATTACCAACCAAATTTAAATTGGTTATTCCTCTTATATATTCTATATATTATATTCATGTTAAACCATAATTATTTATGAAATTTTCATATCATGTCTCTTGTGTAATGAATTACCTCTTTGATTAGCCAATTTTCTTAGCATTTTTTTCTATCTTTATTTTTTTGTAGTAGCTCGTCTAATATTTTTCCACACATAGATCTTAAGCTTGTGTCTAAAACCAAAAATGATATTAGAGATGAATGGTTTAATGAATATTTTATTGCACATTTGACAACATAGAACAACCCACATATAGGATAGACCAGATATCGGTAATCCTCAGTCCTTTCAACTAATTTGAGAGGAAGCCTAAAATGTTGATGTTCCTGTGCAACAGGTTACTCTATAGGGTCATAATGGGAATATAAATAGAGCCTACATTAGGTAATAATTAATTGAAATAAATCAATAGAATGGAATGGATGAAGCCTATGGTATTATGTATTTGTCAATATGCATTGATTTATTGTTTTATATAGATGAGTCTAAAAATGTTAATGAAGTTTGGATCAAACAGAGGAACTATTTTGAAATCAAGAAGGGTTGAGGGGAAATTATCTTGAGAATTAGCTTATCACAATGGATCCATCCAAATTAGCCTATAATATTACTTATATGTATTCAAGACATTAATAAATTAGTTAAAATCTTATGGCATAGATAGGAAAGAGAAACAAATCAATTCTTTTGGTGCTTTCTAACTTAGGATTTTAGTATTATATTTTCATCACTTATTTCCGTATTGAAGAGATTATATTGATAAAAAGTGGAAGATACCATATTTAGATGAGCTTACTGAATCCTTAATACAAGTGCATACCAAGATCATACTCATTGGGGACTCTTATGTTTTCCAAAACCCATGCACTTGCAACACATGAATTAAGTAAAACAACTAAATAGAAGAACACGAATAAGAAAGAACCATATAACAATAAGGAAGTCAAGCCAAGCTGTATTGACAAGGGTTCAAATTCTAAGTGAGGAAATGGAAAGAAGGAGAAGAATAAGTGCACACATTGAAATAAGATGTTCCATAATGATAGCTATTTTTTGAAGAAAACCATTAATTAAATGACAGGGGAACTTGAGTATCATCACTTGGATGATTACATACTAGGTAGTGCCAAGATTAATAAGGGAGACTAGACACTAGATGACAAAGGTAAGGGTCATGCATTGCTAGCCACCATTTCATCTATAATACTTGGGTGATTTATTTAGGAACCACATGCCACATGGCTTCTTCAACATATTATTTTTCTCACTAGAAGACTTGTAATATGCAAGCCATATTTTTGGGAGATGAATCACTAGTGAATATTTATGGACAAGTGAGAATTGAATTTGAGAATGGGAGATTTAATAAGGTACTTCATGTTCATCAGCTTTCATTCAATCTCCTTTCCATTTATCAAATCACTCATACAATGTTAGGAAATAAATTAGAATTCACTCTAGATATCGTGGTGATTTCCAACGTGAAATATGGTTCTATAGTTTCTATAAGATAGGTTAACTACCATTCCAAGTTATGCACTCTCTTAGTTTATTCCTAAATCTATTTTTTTTCTTCTAAAACATGCTAATGAGGATAGTAGGTTACTACATGAGATATTTTGTGATATTAATTATAAATATTTGGATCGGTTATCCAAACAAGGAATGGTTGAAGCGATATTGCATACCCAATACACAAATGGAGTTTTCAGGGCTACATACTTGGCAAGCATCTCAAAGGAAACTTTGAGACATGTGAGGCTATAAGAGCCTCATCACTACTTGAGATAGTGCACAATGACACTATTGGACCTTTTAATCACCCATAAATAAGAACGACAAGGAATTTGTTAACATTAATTGATGATTTTTCAAGATATTCATGATTTTATTATCTTAAGTTGAAACCAAAAGTCTTCGAGCATCTCAAAAATTTCAAGAAAATTGTAGAAAATTAGACAAGGAAGAGAATTAAATGCATTCAGATAGATAATGGGGGTGTATATGTAAATAATATGTTTAAAATACTTTTTTATAATATGGCACAAGGCTACAAAATACAGTTCCTTACACTCCATAACAAAATGGTGTTGCAAAGAGGAAAGATACAACACTAAAGGAAATTTTTATGCTTCATGCTAGATATTTGCCTCATAAGTTATGTGTTGAAGATATTAATTGTGCAGGTTACATTCATACAAGAATTACACATCAAATAGTAAAGGGGATTACTTATTTTTAGGCTTGGATAGGGACAAAATTAGATGTTATTCATTTCAGATTTTTTGGTTCCCATAGTCACTTCAATTTTTTTTTGTTCTTGGGCATGGGATAATATTTCGTTTGATAGGAGGAATTTTGTGGAGATTTGGAGTAGGTATTGCACATTCATGGGATATATATAAGGGTTATATATTATTATACTCTTCATTATATACTTTATTCATTTAGAGAAGTGTTAGATTTGAAGAAGGTCCCTTGCAACCACTTCCAAATCATCCCACTTTATCATATTTTCATATACCTATGCCAAAACTTCTTGATACCTATTTAGATCAAAATTATAATAATATTCTAAAAACTGGCATTCCAAAATAGTAGCAATAAATTTTGGATCCATAATAGAGGCCTTAATTGGTACAGTAGAAAATTTAGATAGTTGGTGATCTAGTGGGTGATCCTATCAATCCATAAAGAACCTTGTCATAATTTGTGGATACTCTGCAAGCTCTAACAACCATGAAGCTTTCATTTGTTATCCTTTGTTACCTGATTCTAGGTTCAAGCCCTTAGACCTATGCAGAGGTTGAAGGAAACCCATATTGGGAAGAAACTATGAGAGAGGAGTACAATTCCTACTTGGAGAACAACACTTGGGAATTGGTAATTTTTTCTCTAATTAGTAAACTTATTAGATGTAAGTGTGTTTATATAACCAAAAGAGTAACCAACGATATTATCATAAAGAATAAGGCTTTATTGGTAGCTAAGAAATTTTCTTAGGTTAAGGGGGCTTGTTGAGACACTTTCGAAAAAAATTATGCAAACCATTTCACTTCATCATGATTCCTCCTCTAAAAAGGCATACAAATAATACATCTAAAAAAGTGAAATTTAAGTCTCAGTAGGTAGGGCCCCTAGAGAAATAAGTGTTGATAAATATAGAGGTAACAAATGAAGGTGATTTCTCTTACTTTGATAACTGCTTGTGATGTATTTTTACTTTATTTGATTAACTTATTCTTTCCTTTATTATTATTAGTGTTCTCTATAATAAAAAAACTATCAAATCATAAAGAAAAATGAGAAACCATAACAAGATGTAGGAGATCATCTAGGGCCAAAGCCTCTCCAAATTGAGAGGAAAATCCACCAGAATTCTTCATTTTATAGAACGTTTAATTGATGAATTTCAAGACTTAGACCCTTGACCAAGAACCCCTCCAAGACCAAGTCAATGCTTCCTATTTGAATAGCTTCTCCTTCCAGCAATTTCAACCTAATCAACAAATGAAACTTCGACTTTGACTTGTACAAAATTTTGCAACTTTGACTTGCTCAGAAATTGCAACTTTGACTTGCCCAAAAACTACAACTTTGACTTGCCCAGAAACTGCAACTTCGACTTTCCCATAAACTATAACTTTGACTTTCCCAGAAACTACAACTTTGACTTTCCCAGAAACTGAAACTTAGATTTATTCACTTGGGTATATCCTTTCTCCTAGAGCACTAGGGTTCCATAACATCTCTTCTTGATGACCTAACTTCAATTTTTGCAACTCAGCTTCACTGAAACAATTTGTGCCCTAATTCCTTCGCACATGTGGAGAGTACTATCCCATAAAAAATAAATCCAAAGTAACTTGACTTTTATTCATTCATATGTATTCCTCTTCTTCAAATTTCTTCTTGTTATTGTGATAAAACTTGTGTGTGAGAGTGAAGTATCTCCAAATGAGGTTGAATTATTCTATATATAGGCTTCTCAATGGGTTAAATTGCACCTTTAGGCCAACTTGTCTCTTCATTTAGTTCGACTTGATCTTTGTGCCATGATGAGGTCTTTGAGGGTGTTTTGACTCAATAAATTTTCTTTTACAATATGTAACATGTCCAAATGGGTCTTTAATACATGGAAGTGACTCAATGACTTTATGACAATCCTAGAAGTACTCAATGGGTGCTTGACCTATTAAATAAATTCTCTTGAGCATGAAACCCATGACTCAAGACTCACAATAATAAATTTATTTTTCTATTTTCATTAAATACATAAAATCATGATTACCTATGTCATTATGAATACTGAACCTAGTTACATATTTCAACACTCCCTCTTAAATAGGGAGGTACTCATAATCTATACAAGTTACTTGGACATTCTCAATCTTAAGAATTATTAGAAGAAGATTCAGATTGGTAACCCATATGTATAACATCATATTAGCCAACATTGTCACATAGAAAGGCCTTGAGTAACAACTATATATCTGCACAATACCAAAGCACAATTTTGGAGAGACAAATGATTTATAGACACCTTCATCATTTCCTCTCCAGGAGCATACCCCACCCAGGTGTTCAAAGGGTATGTCCTTCAAGGACTCTTAATTATCTTGGATTCTCATTCCTCAAATAATATCAGTCCTCTACGGATACTCTTATCTTGGATTCCCTGCCACATTCTCAAAGAGTATCGGATTCCATATGCTTACCAAATCCTCCATTCTTTTCTTCCCAAGTGAAGACAATAATGATGTGTCTATCTCTCCCTATCAATTATGGAGGATATACATATTCCAAGGAATGTGTTCAAGCTCCCTCTTATCCATGGACTTTTCCAGGCTCCCAGGGACTTCCTTCCAAGCTCCCTCTTAGCAAAGGATTTGTACAGGATCCTAGGGAATTTCTTCCAAGTTTCTACTAAGTTAGAAACTTGCTTCCAGGCTCCCTCTTAACTAGGGAATTATTTCCAGCAACGGATTTTTATTCATTGGTGGAGATCATGGGACATTCATTTGCTTGTAGCACTCCTCCATTCAATGTCATGAATTTTTTATTTAATATTATGAATCCTTTATCTTTTTAGGGAATCATCCATCCATCACTTTCCTCAATTCAATCATGTCATCCTTCTCGTTATCGGAAAGTGATTTTCTATTCTACATATGACTTTCCTTCATACAATTACCTCTTCTACATAATGTTTTCTTTAGGATATTTCATCCCACCACGAGTGCTAGTTGTAGACATAATCCAAAATTATTTTTCCAGTAGCCTTTCATTAACCCATCTAGATGTTATTTATAGACCAAAAATGAACATCAAATAAAAAATACCTTTTTTGATGGCCCTTCATTATGACATTTGTTTTCTTGCAATATTAACGTCCCACACATATATTTGACACATCTCCAATGTATATAATGTCAAGGGTCTCCTTATTTTGCAGACTTCATCAGGAACTTCATATCTTTCACATGGAGATATCATACTCAAATATTTTAGTCATTGGATGTTGATTTCCTTCTCCATAGTTTCATCTTTCATGATATCTTCCTTTCTTTATTCACACATTGCTTCCCATGAACTTCCAATCATAGTTCCTATATTTTTGTCAAACACATCATATTCCATATGAGGAAATATCTAGTTATTATGTGAACGAAGTCTTCATACATCCTTTTAACGAAAGAGGTCATTTTCCCTTGATCATACTTATGAAGTAGAGCATGCATCCTTTTTATCTTGCAAATATATAATGGCATGAATTAATTCATTAAACATATGAATACATGCCTCTTTTCTTATTTGGTCATCTATGCTTCCTTTAGCATCTTCCTATCCTTGGGAGTGTTTTAATAATTTTTTGACATGTTGCATCCTTTGTCATCATACCATCATTTCTCGAACAATGAATCCCAGCCAAAGTGGAATTCTCAGTGAGACATATTTCAAGAGATGAATATTCTAATGAAGATTCCAGTAGAGGATCTTAATTATCCTCATCTTGCATATTCTCCTTCACATTTATGTATGATGAGCTCCATATTAGATGACTCACTTCTACCCATAAGTACTACTTATGCTTCTAATGAGGTTACCAAGTTCTACTTTCTTAATAAAGACTGCCATAGAATTCAGTTATATTTCAAGCTTCATAATGATGTCATGAGCTCTTGTTTTCAATTATATGCTACTATCATGACATCCCCTAAAAATATGCATCCTATCATGCTTCTAATGCTTCCTACCATGATAGCTATATCTCACAAAAATTCAAAATAACTAGGTGGAGAAGACTTATCTCAATAAATGTAGAGATGTTTTACTTCCTCCTTAGATTTCTTCTTTTCAGCTTCTTCTATTTATTCTATGATATGGGCTTCTTCACTTCTTTGTTTGTTATTTTCCTTCTTGAAATTAGGAAAATCTCTCTTTCAGTGCCCATATTCTTGACATCTATAACATTGGATTTGCAACATATTGATCTTCTTCTTTTTCCGATAACCAAAATTTCCAAATTTATCTTTTATAAATGTTTGAACCTACTCATTTGATCCTACATCAATTTTTTCCTTCAACCTATTTTCTTCAATCTTGCATAGTGACCAAAAATGATTGAATGGGATATATTTCTTCTCTTCATGGGCCTTTGACACAAGGTTACCATGTTCATTAGTTAGAGCATTTAGAACAATGTTAATCATTTATTTATCGGATATCATATCTCCTAGATCTTGAAGTTGATTCCTTATTTGTGATGCTTTAGTAAGACATGTAGATATCCCTTTATCCTTTGATGCTTTAAAATTTTATAGTTCAGATCTTAGTGATATGACTTTTCCTGTCATGTTTTCAAAGAATAGTTCCACTAGCTTATCATATATTTATTTTTATGTCTCCAAATCTACTACATAGGGGATGAGGGAATCTTTGATGGATTCTATAAGAATACTTTGAGCCCTTAGATCCATTTTCATATATTTAGATAGTGCTTTCCCTTCAGAAGGTTTGTATACTTTTCCATTGATATGATCAATACCTTCATTTTATTTCAGGAATAATTCTATCCTCCTTTTCCATGCAAGAAAGTTCGATAACCCAACCAACTTTTTTATCCCCTTGCAAAATGAAGTCATTTTACTATATTCAATCATAGAAATAAAAATACTTACTTTTTAAGTGAATATGTACTCTTAAACTTGATGCCTTTGTTGATGATGATTTATGATTACTTATTGATGATTCCTTGATACTTCTTGGATTATCTTCTTCAAGGATGTTTGCAATAGGTATTTTGTTTTGAGATGAAATCCTTTGCTTCAGTGAGAGGGAGATTTCCTTGAAATGCTTGATGATGATGACTAAGCCTTTTATTCTTCTTGCCTTGAATGTGAAAACTCCAAGATGAATTAAATTTATTCATTTTAAGGTATTTCATTTGATGATTGATAGAGTGAGGATGTAATATTCCCAAATGGGGAAGCAGTAATATATGAACAATAATGCAAAGAAATAACGCAGATCAACTAAGTAAGAGCAAGAGGCAAATATGGAGGCTCAATATTTACATATACATCAGCAAAATATGTGGATAAGACAACCCATGAGATGTATAACAGGACATAGAAGACTTTTATAGAAGAAAACCCTCAGAATGAGGTGTTGCAACCATGTATTAAGACTGAAATAGCTTGACAACATTAGTTTTATTAGCTGCAACTGCTATATATTACACTTCAGATCTAGAGCAGATCTGTGTACAAAAATTTAGATCTATATTAAATCTGTACACTAGATAGGCTCCTCTTCAAATGCCCCTTGGGGTTTTCAGCAAAAAGTGAAGTACATCGAGTAGACCTGAGATCTAATACTTCAGATCTACGGAAATATTCAGAAATATATGCAGCTTCAGATCTGATCTGATATATACAATATGATGATCCCAGCTAATGGATCTCAAATGTGAAGGGCAGATCCCCAATCACATGGAAACCAATACTCCAAAAAGTATGCCAAAATACCGTGCAACTATACCCTTGAAAATATCGCATTCCTGGAAGGAAAACTACGTTGTAGGCTCTAGAACATGTTTGGCCCCAAGCCAAGATCTGAAAATGTAGCTCCAACCATCGAATACTCTCTTTCCAATGGGATAGAAGCCTTCCCCACTGAAAAGAGGCACTAGATTGGCCTAGATCTGAGTATATCTAGCCTCCACTTGCTGCAACTTACAAATACAACCAAAACATCAACAGGATCTGTGTTGTAGTTGGAAGGAGAGCTTTGCCAAATGCCTGATAATGGAAAAGAAATGAAAAATCTTCCAGGAGGCCTCTCAAGGAAAGAGGTGGGATTCCTGATCAGGAACACCCAGTGCTAAACAACACTATTCTCTGCTAAACATCAAGGAGAATAAGAAATGTCTAAATAAACAAAATCTTCAGAAATAACATAATCTTCAAAAACCTTCTCATTTTGTCCTCCTCTTCATTTTATAATTCTGAGAGCTTGCAAAACCCTAAACCATCTCAATGAAATAGCTCTTTTCACATGAGCCACCTCCAACTAAAATTGCGTTGTGCCTCATTGATGGCCATTCCTCCATGAAAGCGTTGTTGATTTGGTTATGGTTGACCCAGTCAAAACATTCAGCCCCTTTCACACCTAAGGGTGCTCATTTAGCTAGCCCAGATTTAGCCTTGTTCACATGTGCAATTGATTTATTTGTTGTTTTAGGAGTTTTTATTGTCCTCCTTTACACATTTATTCATACAACAAAAAATTGAAACAAAAATTAATATTCGCATTAGCTTGGGCTAATTGGGAATATTACAGTCCTCCCCTCCAAAATGTTGCTTTTCCTCAAGTAACTGATAGGGTGAGTGCTGCAACACTTCTCCTCCTCCATTGGTGACACCATCATGAATTAAGCTTCCTCCATAAGATAAGTGTTCACCAATCCAACCCTCCATGAATTGTTCCTCCAAAGTCATCATGAGATGTACATAGTCCATCCCACAAGGAATCAATAACTCAAATGAAACAAACATGCTTAAACCAATACTCTCTCTGAAACATGTAGCATATGATGCATAGATATTCTCCATCCCTTGTTGTACATACATGTGTCCCATCCTCCCTCCATACATCCCCATAAAAAGTAAAAGTATATCATCAATATATGGAAGCAAAACTACATACATACAAACAAAAATTTGAGCATGTGGAGGTGGGTCATAGTCCCACATATGGTGCCAGTGCAGTGCATCTCCTGCCTACATCATATCAAGGTATGGTAAGTGGATTTCCCACCACTTACTTTTTTCCCATGTTATCTCACTATGGCTGAAAGTGTGATATATGTTTGGTGCCTTTGGGAAGCACCCATCATGATGGAAAATCTCCCTTTGTTCATCAAGGGAGTGGCCAAATTCAGAAATTTGTGTGGCCCAAAGTTTTCCATAAGATTTACATGATGTATCACTTCTCCTTGGAGGCATGGCCTGCATAAACATGGTGAAAGAATATGTACAATCAGAAAATAAAACATGCTTTAAATGATCATATTATTCACCAACAATACTCCTCATACAAATGGAGTGGTGCATGGATCTTTCTCCTCTTTCAAAAGAAGGAAGAGATGGCTAAAATAACCCCTTCATGGAGTCACGTTGCTGCCCCAACTCCACATAGTACATGCATTCTTGAAAATGTTGATATAGTTCTTCTTTCAAGCCTTCCAAATCAAATCTCCTCATGATGATGCTGTGGATCCTCATGGAATACATATGGCTGAAACAAAACTCTTTTTAGGCCCTTTGTAGAAACTTCTCCTTGAGCTTGGAAGCTCTAGACAAGAATATCCTACCATGATGATAGATGACTCCTTCATGGACTAGATAGCCCTCTTCATGCAGCTGGTCATCAAGTATCATACAAGTGTGAAAATATTTGGAATAATCCACCAACAGTTGGTATTTCCAATATAGATCTAAACTGCTCAACAATGACAACGCTGGTTATGTATCAACAGAAATGTTTGTCATGTTGCTACTCTCCTCCTTGACATCTCTCATGCCAAAGGTGTATGTTGGAAGGCCATTCCTTCCATTATTCTCCTTGAGCTTCCTCCATACTCTCAGCGTTGTATTATGGTCTTCTAGTGCTCCCTTCCTCTTTGGATCTATGAGAGGAGCATCTATGCATGAAACATCTTTCACCAAATCTAAATCAGGTGGTCTCCCAGGTGGTTAACCACAAGATAATGATGTCTCATGGCTCATTCCCATGTGAATAACAGATGGGAACATCTTATGACTACTTCCACTACGCAAATCCATCTCTGATTTATGTGTGGAAGTCTCATGAGAATGGGCTATCACTCTTATGGATGCAAGAGTGCTTTTTATTGGAGCAATTTCCCAATCTTTCCCTCCATGTAATAGTGGATCACCTCCTATCATGACAGCGCTGTGATCCTTCCTATATTTCTCCTACCTTTTGCAAGTTCTCACAGCCTAAGGTGCTTCCTTTAGATGTAGTTAACTCATGAGCACCCAACATCTCCTTGGTGTCAAGAGTCTTGATCACAAAGGACTGATCTGTCATAGTGTGTGTTCCCAAAAATGTATGCAATGTTGGAACACATTCCCTCCATTGTTTTGTCTCATTGTCTATCATTATAGACACATGCTGCTCACTATCTCCATGTGTAGGATCCTTGGGAGCTTCTTGCAAAGATACAAGAGTCCTCCTAGTGGAAGCAATTGCTTCACCTCCATCTCCCAATAAAAATATATCTCCTCCTGCTGTCACAACACTAGAGGATCTTTCTAGCTCTTATTCTTCCTTCTCCTCATCAATGGAGCATGCCTCATCATTAAGAGATCCTTTCTCATGATCTCTTTTTGAAAAATTAACCCTCATGTCTTCTTCTTGAGAGAAGTGTTCTTGCAGAAGTGGGGCCTTTTCCCTTGGCAAATCATGTAGCAGATTTTTAACCCCCTCAACAATGTTCTAGAATGGAGTTATCTTCATGGATCCTTCCATCTCATGCAAAGGTTCTGAATTCTGGGGATTAGTTTTCTCACCGAAAGAAATTTCAAATGTATTAAAATCAAATCTTTTCACTAACATCCTACTGAACTTTGCATAAGTAGAGATGTTTACATTTTTCAATGAAGAAGATTCAAATAACCACCAGGAATAAGCCTTACCTTGGAGGTGCAGTGCTGCTACTCTTATGGCTTCTTCTTCCGAAACTTGTTGCAGCTAGAAATATGTGTCTAGCTTCTTTACCCAAGACTTGGTTGAGCTCTCAAGTGATCCATCAAATGTAGGTAGAAGGTTTCTACCCAAAGTGTGTTGCATGCACCCTATTCTTTTCTTGTACATGTTGGATCTTCTTTCTTATTTAAGTTGACAAAAATTTGGGAAGCTTATATTATCTTTGAATCTTTTAGACTGAGATTCATATTCTTGGAGATAGTCACCAAGAGTCTCCTCTTTTGGTGTCTCTCCTTCTGCTTCTCCTCTTGCTAGGAATGTAGGCATGCTACAACGTTGTAGATCTGATTGTGTGGCTGAATGCTCACACACATAATATGAAGAAATGGGGCTTTCTTCATGTGCAATTCTTCTTGAGGGATATTCATGTCTTTCCCTCCTCATTCCCCCGATTTCACTTTTCAGCTCATGCATGGTTTGGAACAGAGTGTTTGAGAACTATTTCCCTTTCATTCTTCCAAATAAAGGGGTTTTACCCTTGTCTTCTTTGTCTTATGTGTAATCAATATTCTTCTTCTATCTTTTATTTTCTCAAAAAGACATATTGGATTCTCAATAAGCACAGGTTGTGCCAAGATGATGCTCTGATACCACTGTAATATTCCCAAATAGGAAAGCAGCAATATATGAACAATAATGCAGAGAAATAACGCATATCAGCTAAGTAAGAGAAGGAGGCCAATATCGAGGCTCAATATTTACATATACATCAGCAAAATATGTGGATAAGATAGCCCATGAGATGTATAATAGGACATAGAAGACTTTTATATAAGAAAACCCTCAAAATGAGGTGCTGCAACCATGTATTAAGACTGAAATAGCTTGACAGTGTTATTTAAATTAGCTGCAACTGCTGTATATTACACTTCAGATCTAGAGCAGATCTGTGTACAAAATGTTAAATCTATATCATATATGTACACTAGATAGGCTCCTCTTCAAATTCCCCTTGGGTTTTTCAGCAAAAACTGAAGTACATGGAGTAGATCTGAGATCTAATGCTTCAGATCTGCAGAAATATTCAGAAATATATGTAACTTCATATCTGATCTGATATATACAATATGATGATCCCAACCAATGGATCTCAAATGTGAAGGGTAGATCCCCAATCACATGGAAACCAATACTCCAAAAAGTATGCCAAAAGACCTTGCAATTATATCCTTGAAAATAATGCAGTCCTGGAAGGAAAATCGCATTGTAGGCTCTAGAACATGTTTGGCCCCAAGCCAAGATCTGAAAATGTAGCTCCAACCATCCAATACTCTCTTGCCAATGGGATACAAGCCTTCCACATTGAAAAGAGGCACTAGATTGGCCTAGATCTGAGTAGATCTAGCCTCCACTTGCTGCAACTTACAAAGAAAACCAAACCCTCAACAGGATCTGCGTTGTAGTTGGAAGGAGAGCTTGGCCAAATGCCTGATAGTGGACAAGAAATGAAAAATCTTCCAAGAGGCCTCTTAAGGAAAGAAGTGGGATTCCTGATCAGGAACACCCAGTGCTAAACATCACTATTCTCTGCTAAACAGCAAGGAGAATAAGAAATGTCTAAACAGACAAAATCTTCAGAAATAACATATAATCTTTAACAACCTTCTCATGTTGTCCTCCTCTTCCTTTTATAAGTTTGAGAGCTTACAAAACCCTAAACCATCTCAATGAAATAGCTCTTTTCACATGAGCCACCTCCAACTAAAACTGCATTATGCCTCATTGATGGCCACTCCTCCAAGACAACATCGTTGAATTGGTCATGGTTGACCCAGTCAAAACATTCAACCCCTTTCAGACCTAAGGGTGCTCATTTAGTTAGCCCAGATTTAGCCTTGTTCACATGTGGCATTGATTTATTTGTTGTTTAAGGAGTTTTTATTGTCCTCCTTTACACATTTATTCATACAACAGAAAATTGAAAAAAAAATGGCTAATTGGGAATATTACAGAGGATCCCAATAAATTTTCAAGTGTAGATTCCTTCTTTGAACGAACTAGGTTTTTGACTTCCTTCAAGTTGATGATGTGATCCTTCTCCTCGAAATTCCTTGGAGATGAGAGAATTCCATTGATACTTTTTCTCAAACTTCTATCCTTAAGTGTAATTTATTGATCTACCCTTCCCTGAATTGTCACCTTAGCTCTGATACCATGTTGAGAAATCTAGGGGCAGCAAATAAAGGTGATTTATCTTACTTTGATAACTTCTCGTGATGCCTTTTTACTTTAATTGATTAAATTCTTATTTCCTTTATTATTATTAATGTTCTATATCATAAAATAACTATAAATAATAATGATATAAAGTTACACAAGATGTAGGTGATCATCCAGGCCCAAAACCTCTCCAAATTGAGAGGAAAACCCACCATAACTATTCTTATTATGGAATGTTCAATTGACAAATTCCAAGACCTAGACCATTGAGCAAGAACCCCTCCAATACCAAGTCAATGCTTCCTCTTTGAATAACTTATCATTAGAGAAAATTCAAGCTACTTAGCAACTGTAACTTCAGAAATTGAAACTGCAACTTTGACTTCAAATTGCCCATAATTGTGCAACTTCGACTTGCTCATAAACTGCAACTTCAACTTACCCAGAAGCTGCAACTTCGACTTTCCCAGAAACTGCAACTTCGAATTTCCCAGAAATTTTAACTTCGACTTTCCTAGAAACTACAACTTTGACTTACCCAGAAACTCCAACTTTGACTTGCCCATAAACTGCAATTTTGACTTGCCCAAAAACTGCAACTTCAACTTTCCCAGAAAGTGCAACTTCGACTTCTTCACTTGGGTAGATTCTTTCTCCTAGAGAACTTGACTTCCATAATATATCTTCTTGATGACCTAACTTCAATTTTTTCAACTTGGCTTCACTACAAAAATTTGTGACATAATTCCTTCGCATGCGTGGAGATAAGTGGCCCAAAAAAAAAAATCCAAAGTAACTTGACTTTTGTTCCTTCCTTTGTCTTCCTCTTCTTCACACTTCTTGTTCTTGTGATCGAACTTGTGTGTGAGAGTGAAGTGTCTCCAAATGAGGTCGAAGTAGTATATATATAGGCTTCTCAATGGGTTGAATTGCTCCTCTAGCCTTTAGGCTGACTTATCTCTTCATGTAGGTCAACTTGATCTTTTTGCCATGACGAGGTCTTGGGAGTCTTTTGACTCAATACATTTTCTTTTACAATACGTAATATGCCCAAATGGGTCTTTAATACATGAAAATGACTCAATGACTTTATAACAAACCTAGAAGCACTCAATGGGTGCTTGACCTATAAAATAAATTCTCTTAAGCATGAGACCCATGCCTTAAGACTCACAATAATAAATTTATTTTTCTATTTTCATTAAATACATAAAATCATGTTTACATATGTCATTATAAAGACCAAACGTAGTTACATATTTCAACAATAATAAATTCTTACATGACATTATTTCATAATTTGTATTAACATATGGTGTTATAAGGAGTTACATATTATACATTTCAAACGTGGTCTAAAGTCTTTAACTATACTAACAATATTGATATATTCATGAAGTTGATAGTTACATCATCTTTATGGGCATACTTTTATTACATTTCCATGATCGGTCTCCAGCATAGTAGAAACAATAAATACTTCCCTCGTTGAGGAACTATGCTTCGCAACATGGCTATATATTTTTTTTCCATAAAACATCGTATAAATCAAGGTTCAAATGTTAAAACATGAAAAGTTATGGATGGGATAAAGTATAATTATAAAATATTATTGTTTATATTATTAAACATAATATGACACCACCAGTACTTAGTGACACAGATACAATATTTTTTATGGTGCTAAATTACACCATCATGAGGGCATCCAAAATGATAATATGAAATTGAATTTTTTGTGAAGTCTTAAGGTGGGAGATATATGAAACACTAATAATATGGTAACGTGGTGTTAACCATATAAAAAATGTGATAACTAGCGAGATTATGAGATGTGACATGAGTTTACTCCGCCGTAGCCTGAGGTGCACGTCAGGATCCTCAATGACGTGACGGTAGCTGGGAGAGAGGCTGCCACCCTAACTTTGTTTCCTTTGCCAAAAATAGAATATCTTATAGAGAAACTAAGCTAGAGACTCACTATAACCCTAGCCTACCACTCACAACTACTGCAAGGAACTAATGAGAACCAACTCCTGGAAAAAAAAATCTAATTGGTCACGAGTGAGAAAAATTTAGCCTTAACCTCTATTGGTTAATGGCTCCTCACCACAAATTTTGCGTTTTCTTAATCTATTAAGCGTGATGTTATGAGTTGTATTACTATCATGCATGCAAAATATTGAGTGTTTCTACCCCCAAACTATTTTGTTTTGTATGAAAATTATCCATTTACCCTCACGAATAGGCATGCAAGCCTTTTTACGCTATTAATACTTCTAAACCCATCCCTTGCTCCAAAATTTTCCATTTTAACCTAGGTTTAGTCGCTATCATTCAAAAAAAATATATACCTCTCCGAAGAGGTGACGACATTGTAACCAAATAGTCCAATTTTTTAATATAGTGAATAAAAACCCCAAACTATGGCTAAACACGGTGCAATTATTAGTAAGGGAAAATCCAACCCCTAGCATGAATTATTGTCGCACAACAATGGGCACATTATCATTTCATTGTATATACAATGCAAGTTTATACTCAAACAATGCCATGGCGTCTTGGCTTGTCTATTTTGATTGGGGCATGCCCCTTTGTGGAAGCTCATTTTGCAAGCTTGAAAAGGGTTTTTTTTTGTTATCTTGTGATTTTGAATTATTTGTAATATTGAGAGGCACGCTCACCAGGGACCCCATGGAAGGTTTTATGTGACAAAATAACTTCAAATTTATCACCTAAGAAAATAGAAGAGAACCATTTGTTGAAAAAAATCACACTCTGCACACCATACATATCACTTTAATATTCTGACATTGACAAAATGTCCCTCACCTTGAATCGTCCTAAAAATCATGAGCATTCAAATGGAAATTTTCCTTACTAGGAAATTTATGCAGCTTGTATGAGCTTATCCATGGTTTTTGGTTTGTATTGGGAAAGTTTTATTCTCAAATAAGGTAGCTTCCCCTTTGGTCATATATATGTTTATAATGCTTGTCCAATCATGTATACATGTGCTATTCCATGTGCTCTTCAATGTCCAATGTGAAGCAACAGAAGAAAAATTCTAGATATTGTTTTTCATTTATCCTATCACAAGTACATTATGTATTCAACACTTTAGCTTGAGAGATATGTCTTTTGTATACTATGTTTTCATATACACTAGCCATGCTTCAACCTGTAATGTAAACAATGGGAAATACCTCATAGTTGATTTTCTTTATAATTAGCTACAATGTCATTTATATCACCCTTTGTACATAAGTTCGTGATGTTTTGATAAATAGTCTACATGGGCATGAAAAAATTTCATTTCTTATATCATATTCATTCTATTAGAATTATATACAAAACACCTCTTCTTGTTGCATGTATAAACAATACCCTCCCTCATTTAACATATTTTATCTTCTATGTATTTTCAAAACACTTCTACATTTATGTGAAAAATGATTTTAAATAGAGCTTTATTTTTTGTTGATTACTTATTTATTCTCAAGAGTTAATGGCTTCATGACACATTTCCTTGATCATAATTTACCATGAGTTTCTTTAACAAAGGTTCTCAGCGTAATCAAAGGGGGGAATCTAGAAGAATAGAAGAAAAAATGTATCATGAAGAGAGAAAAGAAACAATAAAATTATATTTTCCATGCACTTTGATGTATACTATGAGGAGTTCAACCAGTTGACTCAAATAGGTCATTTATACCTCGAAGGTCCCCCCCCCCTCCCGCCTACTCTGGATACTTCACAAAATATACCTTCCCCGCATCCCAACATCATGGAAATCCCAAAACTCCAAGTGCCTTAGAAACAGCCATTATAACATGATGGTTATAAGTCCAACCCTATTAGGCCATATCCATTTGTGCACATTGGCCTTATGTTTCACATCACCCAGTTCATCATCTAGTGATTATTTCTCATCAAGCACCTTTTGTAGTAACTTAGGTCACATATTTGTTCCCATCAATCCCTAATTCCCCTGATCATATTGCATTAGGAAATTTTAAAATTCCATCCACACCCACACTTTCCTCCTTTGAGGCTATTTCATCACACATACATAATGACATACTAAGAGCAAAAGGAGGGGGGAGAAGAGAAATATCCTTCCAAGACATGTGTTTAGAAGTAAAAGGAGAAAAAGAGAAAGAAGAAAAAGATCATCCTACATGGTCGGCCCTAACAAACCTCTTGATTTGAAATGAGTTACTTATTTTTTCATGATGCTTTTACTTCACTTAGACACATTTCAGACTATGACACATTATCATGTTTTTGAGAAAACATATTTTTTTTTACTATGCTATACATTTTTTATGACATTATTATTGACGAGAGACACAAGGGTTACTTCACATACATGTTTATATATGATGGTGGATATGTGATGCTTCATGTGTTGATTTATATGATGATGGTATTTCTTAATGATGTCATATTTACACATGTTTTATTTCCATGGGAGTATAAAGTTCAATGAAAATATTTTATAGACATAAGCAAGGACCCAATCTACTAATATAATTTTAATTAATTAAAAGATCCTTATAAAATCCCTCTCTTGAATTAAAAAGAAAAAAAGTTTAACATAATAAGGAGATTAATTATAAAACATTTGTGTTCTCCAACTGCCCAAGGAGAATATGAAACCAAGCAAAGGACACAAAATGGGGGATGGAAAACAATAGTGAGGAGATCATGTATGCATAAGTTTTAAAGTTTTGATTTTTCTTCTGATAATTTTATTCTTGAGTAAAAAGGCTGACATAATTTGGTGATAGTAGAAATCCTTCAAGGAGTAACAAGAAGAAAGTGAGCAAATCAATTTAGGATAGTTTGCTACATGTTTCTTTTATTTATTGAATTATTTTGTGTGGTTATAAGGTCTAATATATGTTATATCAATGCTAATTGGTGAAATTTTTGCATATTACAATGCTAATTAAATATTATCAAAAGAGTCCAAGTTTTCCCATTCACATTGTCTTATTTTTTCACATTTGAGTGTGTATGTATGAGTCCTTAACATCTTAGACACCTCAAAATTGATTTCTGATCTATATTCTCACAGGAATCATCTAAGAAAGTATGGTGTACTCATATTTTCATTAATAAAATTAGTGTTTGAGAGTCTTTATCTTTTTGGCATATATTTCCAATTTTTCCAATTTATGTTGTTAAATTTAATGAGCATTTTCTGGCATTCATGACTGAAACTGTAAACAAATATATGTCAGATTTCAAGACATACTTGTGTGGTCTTATGGATTATAGGGTATCATCATAAAATATTCCCACAATTTCAATTATTAGTTTGATTTCACATGATTTAAATTTAAATTTATTTATGCTTTATAATGAATATGTTGTTCATATCTTATGTCTTTCATGTATTTCTTTGTTGCACATCATTTACTTTTATTTCAATATACAAATATATTGTATATAGTTTAGTTATAGTCTAATTCAGGCCAATAAACGCTATTTTTTGTTACATTATCTCACCCACCATGTGAGGT
Organism: Pinus albicaulis; assembly: GCA_034641835.2. Classification (NCBI taxonomy): domain Eukaryota; kingdom Viridiplantae; phylum Streptophyta; class Pinopsida; order Pinales; family Pinaceae; genus Pinus; species Pinus albicaulis. The sequence goes on along the minus strand of CM076575.1, from coordinate 1,272,185,915 downwards.
TCAAGTAAGTTGTTAGCGAAGCACAAGAAACTTCACTCATCAATAGGGTTGAGTATGAGGAGACATTTGTAGCAGTTTAGTTGAAAACTATCAGCATGGCTTTAGACATTGCCGTTGTAGTAAATGGGAAACACATCACATGGATGTAATGAATGAATTTTTACATGGATACCTTGAAGAGGAGATAAACCTGGAGAAACCACGGGGGTATGTGCAAGATCCATTCTTAGCTTGTATATTGAAGAAATCACTATATGGTCTTCTCTCCAAATGTTTTCATAAATGTAAATATGATCTTAATATCTACATTTTGAAATAAACCAACTCTATTTTTCTTATAGTGCTCTATGTGGATGGTATTATTATCATAGGGAGTTGAATGGCTTCTATTTCATCAATGAAATCCACTCTACATGACATGTTCTCTGTGATTGATATGGGGTTGTTGTCATAATTTATAGTCTTAGGATCAACAATGATGATAATGGAATTAAGTTGACTCAATCTAGATATGCTAATGAAATTATTAATATATCTCAAATGACTAGTTGTAATGTAGATCCTCCTCATTTCCTTTTGGGAGTTAAGCTAGAGGGTGGTGATGCTACAACATTGGTGGAATCTATTAGATATTGAAAATTGGTTGGTAGCATTTTATACCTAATACATTCTAGACTAGATATCTCCTATTTAGTTGGAGAAATTTTCAAGTGCATGGAGGAGCCACATGACCTACATTGGAAAGCAACTGAGAGAATTATTATATATGTCTAGGAACTACTACTTATGGATTACAGTATGTAGTCAGATATTTCTTGGATCTTGTTGGTTATATGGAATCATATTGGATTGATGAGAACATATATCTAAATTCCACATCAATATATGCTCTCTACCTTGGTTCTGGCCCCATATGTTTGTCAAGAAAGAAGAAAGAAACTATTGTTCTTTAAATAACAGAGGCAGAGTGTAGGGGTACAGTGAACATTTTTCGCTAGGCCATTTGGTTGGATCACTTTATGGTAGATCTTAATGTATGGATTCAACTTACTATAGCGATATGGTGTGATAACTAAAGTGCTATCAAGTTTTGTAGAGACCCACTTCAGAGACAATAGACCAAGAACAGTTAAGTTCACATGAATTACATTAGAGATGTGATCCGTAAGGGAGTCATTGATATGAAATATTTCCATTATTATGAGCAGACATTAGATATCTTCACTAATATTTTCACTTAACAAATATTCACAACTTCGAGGGAGCTCTTATGAGTGAAGGATGCAATTGCTTAGCAAATGAACTTTTTGGTAGAAGGACTCTTATTTTGAGAGGGTGGGGGAGGGGTTGGGTGGGTCTGTTCTCACTATTTGTTACCTCTTTACCTCACTGTATCTTTTATTTATGTTAGACATGAGTACCTAATATTGATGAAAATTTTCAGGACTCATTCACCAAGATGCTCATGATTATGCTTTAGGGGGGATGTTGGGGTACATTGCACTTAGTAGTTCGTGAGGAACTTATTAGGACCTACATTTTGACCATAAATGTATCCTCTTCCATACATTATTAGAGTAACATATGGCCACTTTTCTTTCACTATCAGATATTTCCTATCATTTGGGATCATGCCTTATTTTTACCATTTTTTAGTTTAGTAATTTATTTTTAGAATGGTTGAGGATGACATGGGGTGGTAATTGTGCACTAATTGTGCTATGAAATGGTGATTTACTCTCCATTATTTATCCTTAAGGTCACTGATACAAATTCCCTCTCTTATTTTTGGAAACTACCTTATCCACTCACCTACTAACTTTTTTGTTGAATTTCAGTTCCATTTTTGGAGTTTTCATGGGTACTAATTGCCTGCATGTGTTGTTAAATCATTTATAACTTATGTATAGTGCCACTTATTTCATGTTAACTATTTTATTATATTTTTTTCTAATTTAAGGATCTACAACTCCAAATTTGGATTTCTACCTAATTCTAGGAAACTACTCTAATTATTTGAGTGTGTGCACAAGGGAATCCCTACCTAATTTGAATTGCTTATTCTTCCTAGCGAGTGTATGAATTTTATTCATGTTTAAAAATAGTTATAAATCAATTTTTCATATCATTTATCTTGTGTAATTCAAATTTCCTCTTTGGTTACTTAGTCAATTTTCTAAGAATTTTTTTCTCTCTCTTCTCTATTGTTTTGCACTAGCTATTCTAGTGTTTTTTTCACGCATATATATTGAGCTTGTGTCTAAAATAATACATTGTGATTTTTAATGAAAACAACCAATTTATAATAATATTGAGTAGTCTACTTAGCACTTGTTTCATTTGGTTTCTTCCCATAAGGGTGAAGAAGGGGGATTAAAACTAGTGAAATGAATTACAAGGTATCAACCATCACCTCCAATGCTTGCACCTAGTAGCTAGGAGTTCCTCCAAAGGATACCTATACCAAGATTCATATATATTAGGGTTTCCTCGCTATGGAATTTTTAACCATAGTAAATCCCACTTTTCTTGCTACATCATTTACAAAACCTTAGTGTTGTTTGTGAAATTTATTAACCTAGTTTAATTGCAAACTGGTAATATAATTAGATTCAAGTTTTTCATAATGGCCTTTGAGCCTTTTATCCATTATGATTAATAATTTTGAGGGTCCCTTCTTGCTTGTATTTCAAATGAATCATTAAATCAAAAATATATTTTGAAACTAGCCATTGCTAGTCTGGGTCCTTTGTTTTCATTGGTGAAGTTAGATTCTAGATTTGAGATCATACTTGTATCATCATATCAAGGGATGATGGGATGATACATTATGGTGTTTTTAATTATGGATTTCAAGCATGATTTGGTCACATTGTTAACAAAAAGCATGAACACTTCTCTCTCTCTCTATCATGCTTCATATCCTTGTATTTGCATCTTAATTGTCACATATAGTTGATGGCATGATGTTTCATGCAATAGAAATATTGATAGTTAATGTTGGTATTTGATTTATTATTAATTCTTGCTCATAATTTTATAAAAATCGCACCATTTTCATTTTCCAAGCATTTTATTGTTGAAAAAAAAATTTCCTGTTTATGGTGGATCGTGGATTATTTTGTAACCCATATTATGAGTGTGAATATTCTATAAGATATTTAATTTAGTTTATTTCAGATTATTCTAGATCAATATAAGTATGTATTCTATTTATTTCCTCAACAAATTTAATCATTTTATTTTACAAATAAATTCAATGTCTTACGTTAATTTTTTCATTTTTCTGAAATATCTATTATTTCATGAAGTAACTTCTTGTGGAACTAATTGTTAGAATTCTTAGAGATAAATTAATAATCATTTATGTCTTAAGAATGATATCTTCGGGTTTTGTATTCGTTTCAAGTATAATTAGACAATGTGATTTTCTTTCATTCTGTAAATCTCATTGAAAATGATAAAAAGAAACACAATAAAACTTAAAACTCATTGAAATGATGTTGAGCCATAAATTCAAAGGGTTTTTCTACACCAAATAGGCCATAATCTAATCATGTTTATTTTCTTGGTTAAACGCCTATTTTTTTACCTAGGTATTTCCCCTTATGAACCAATCCCGAGAATCATTCAACATTAAGGAATGATATTATTCACTCTTCCAACCCAATATAGATGGCCAAAAGCTTTCATAAATTCTTTTGGATTGCAATTCTCTAAAACTTGAGCTAAAATAGAGGTAGCCTAGTAGAATTTTAAATGTGTTGTGATATTGTTATGATGGATCCTTGCTAATATCACTAGTTTCTTTCTATGTTATATGAACCCATCTAGGATGTTATGGTGTTAGTGCATGTTCATATTCAATAGACTTAATTGGCGGAGGGTAAGTAGGTGCTGGAATCTCGAATTGTCCGCAATTTTGGCATCTTTTTTTTCCTTCTTTTTCATCCACTTCACATATATCTTAGTATATCATTACAGGTTATAAGATCATAAATGTTATTTCAGCCATAAAAAAAGGTATCAAATCATTTAAGACCATAATCTAGAAATTCTTTATGAAATTGATTATAATATATCTTTGGCTACTGAATTGTAACATTTTCGTAGCTAACAACATCTTTGTAGCTCAATCCATTGTGAGACACGATGCAGATAATTTCAAAGCAAACAAAGGGTATAGGAAATTTCCAAATTTCAAGGACATGCTCATTCACTTGTTTTTCCAACTCGAGAAATCAATTGGAATCATTGAAATGATGTTGAGCCATAAATTCAAAGGGTTTTTCTACACCAAATAGGCTATAATCTAATCATGTATCTTTTCTTGGTTAAACACCTATTTTTTTACCTAGGTATTTCCCCTTATGAACCAATCCCAAGAATCGTTCAACATTAAGGAATGATCTTATTCATTCACTCTTCCAACCCAATATAGATGGCCGAAAGCTTTCATAAATTCTTTTGGATTGCAATTCTCTAAAACTTGAGCTAAAATAGAGGTGGCCTAGTAGAATTTTAAATGTGTTGTGATTTTGATATGATGGATCATTGCTAATATCACTAGTTTCTTTCTGTGTTATATGAATCCATCTAGGAATTTATGGTGTTAGTGCATGTTCATATTCAATAGACTTAATTGGAGGAGGGTAAGTAGGTGTTGGAATCTCAAATTGTCCTCAATTTTGACATCTTTTTTTCTTTCTTTTTCATCCACTTCACATAATTTGACATCTTTTTTTCCTTCTTTTTCATCCACTTCACATATATCTTAGTATATCATTACATGTTATAAGATCATAAATTTTATTTCAGCCATGACAAAAGGTATCAAATCATTTAAGACCATAATCTAGAACTTCTTTATGAAATTGATTATAATATATCTTTGGCTACCGAATTGTAACATTTTTGTAGCTAACAACATTTTTGTACCTCAATCCATTGTGAGACACGATGCAGATAATTTCAAAGAAAACAAAGGGTATGGGAAATTTCCAAATGTCAAGGACATGCTCATCCACTTGTTGTTCCAACTCGAGAAATCAATTGAAATGAGGATCCCTTTGGTCAAACATTATAGTTAATATCATTTTATTCATATGAAAAATTTTAAGGAAGTGTTTTCGACATCAAGTGATTATGGAAAAAATGTTATCAAGCGAGGAAGTTTTATGTGGCTAATGTGTAGAAGAAGATCTGCATGATTTTCTACGACAGAGCAAATCATTCCAGCTCTATTTTGTAATTAAAATTAAAAACTATGTTATCGATCTCTAAACTTTCCTATTGGAATTTATTTCTAAAATTTGTTAATTCACGAATGTATAAATATATCCTTTATTTGCGAGTTGAGTTAATAGAAAATAGATGGTAATTACTATGTTTTAAGTGGTGAAAACATTCTTGGTTTTTATCAGTGAAAATATTTTGTTCCTGAAAAGTGAATGCATCCATAGCAGATTTGATTTGAATTTTATAACGCCTTACACTCAACATGAGGGCCCCCTGGAGAGGTGTAAGATAGTTTATATGTTTTGAGTTCATTGTTATTTCAATTAGTCGCAATTGAATTTTCATTTAGCTTTCTCTGTTTTTTTTTGGTTCAATTACTTACCATTGATTTCGTTGTACAAGATTGAGCGTTCACTAAAAATTAAAAACAACCAAAAACATTTTGAATTGTCAGTTTTATTCCTTTAATATTTCCACTTAGTCTCATATGTGAATGATTGAATTAATTCAGTTCTCCATTGCACACATGAGTAATCTTTCATAAGTTGAAACTCCATTTCGAACAATTTGGTATTGAACAAGTTTTGATTATGTTGATAGAATAGGATTTTGATTCATCACAAAGGATTTTATTCCAACAATTAGATTAGTTCTTTCAATTTGATGGCATTAGAATAATTTCTTTGATTTAATGCAATTAGATATATATATTTCCTTTTGATGTAATTAGATCAATTCTTTAAATTTCATGAAATTAGATGTTCTTTTAATTTCATGTGTTTCCAAGAAAAAAAAATCAAACTCTATATATATATATAAGTTACATCGTATATGCCACAACATTCCTTAAGTTTTTCATTGCCCACGAAAGAGAGGGGGCAAGCAAAAGAGTCTCTCTAGATTAGGACAAAATCCAGAAACCAAAAACGATGAAGCACAAAAAAAAACATGGTGAGTCAGATAGCCTTGGTGAGCAACATAATCCATACTAGTAACCGGGGCCTCCATTTTGGAGAAACACCCCACAGTCTTAGAAACAAGAAAAATGGGCCTCCCTTAAGGGAAAAAAAATCCCAACAAGGTTCGAATTGTATTAGTATTATCCATGACAGAGTAACAACATAAACCAAAAAAAATACTAACAATTTGTCCTACTAGTGATATATGTACAAAAAAGCTCCAGGATATTTAGCTTTTGCAAGAGTAAATAAAAGACAGCCTGAAATGTAGAAAGATGAATAGTCAATATGTTCTGGTGTTTGACACATGGACAACCATCTTGTCCTTCTCCTCTATTTTCCATGAGCCCAGATTTTGACGTAGACCGTCCTTAGATAAATGGTCAGCAGTCCCGTTCCATTCCCTGTAAATATGGCATACATAAATCAATATAAAATGTATTTTGAGAGCCTGAATATCTTCAAGAATTGGAGGTAACAAAATGTTTTGACATCTCCGAGTGTTGTAAACCAATTTATGACATTCATGGAGTCACCAAATATTTGAACCGAATCAATGCCCAGTTGAATGGGCCAACAGATGAGGATTTTAAGCGTTTGTAGTTCAACAAAGTTGTTTCTGCCTCCTCGAAGGCCCACAAAGGCCACCATGGAGACATTATGATTTTTGTGTATAATCATACTAGCCCCACAGGCTCCTTGGTTATCATCAGGACCATCAAAATAAGACCAAGGTGTCTCAAAATCAATATGTTCAATCCTTACGTTCCTTGGCATTTTGGATGAAACAAATATGGGGAGAAATGATAATATGGCCTCACATTCCACCCCCATAGAAGAGGGGGAATAAGAAGCATCATTGAATATTCCTTTATTTCTATCCATACAGATTCCCCATGCTATTTTGAGGGGAAGGCATCTGAAGTCTTGATCTTTTCTTGTTTCCCACCAATCTCTCCAGGTCTCGCCACAATTTTCACCCTGCCAATTGGCCTTAATGTCACAAAGAAATAATGTATGTTCCCACACGTTTTTAGAGAACCCAAAAGAGAGAAAGAGGTGATTAATTTTTTCCTTTGCACTTTTGCATAAACAGCACCAGCTCGGGCCATTTAAAAACCATCTTTGTAGGGCATCCAAAATAGGAACCTTCCTCTTCAAAATGAACCAGAAGAATAATTTAGTTTTTTTCGGCCCTTCCACTTTCCACAGAGATTTGAACTACCATCCCTGGACACCTCTTTCTTTGTTTTTCATTATATATCCATAGCCTTCTTTGGGGGATTAAATACACAATTTCAAGTGTACCCAACAGAAAGAGTTCGGAAAAATCTTTGAGACAGACTCTAGACTGGCCAAGTTCCAGAATATATTCCTAGCACTCCTGCTCCCATTGGAGTTCAAGCCTTAAATCCTCCGTTGAAAGCCAAGCTTGAGCCCAAATCATAGTACCTTCTGTCTTATCAATCTGATTCATGGTGTATATTCCTCTATGTCTAAGAGCCTCCCTTAACCCCTCAGGTAGTGTGAATCTATTGCTGCACCCCACCCATGGGTCCAAACCAATCCTACACCGCTCGCCATCATCCATGAAAGACCTTTTTCCACCAAGCCAAGTGCCATCATAGTAGCTTTCCAGATCATGGAGGCCTTGTAAGTATCTTTTTCCAGGATCCTAATCCAATCGTCCACAGGAATATGATCAATATATTTTCCTTTTACCATAGTTGTCCAAAGATTTTTCTCAGTCAAGATCCATTGTCCCAACTTAGCAGCCAGAGACATAGAAAAGGTACGAAGATGCTAATTCCCCATCCACCCCACTCCTTAGGTTTTACAATTTTATCCCATGCCACCCAAGGGATAACCTTCTTATCCTCCTTGCTATACCATGATGCAGGAGCATCAAGAGCGTTTTTTTATTTTGTAAATATGTTAAAAGGGGGTGTGATGATTTTTAATATTTTATTAATTAATTTGAATAAAATAGGAGAAGGTGAGGATTTTAGTAAATATCTTTTTATTAATAAAAGGATACGAGGGAATTTAATTAGTTGAAGGATTTTAGGGATAAAGATCTATCTTCTAGGGATGTTGAGAGATTTAGGGGTTTGTTGAGGAATTGAAGGGATTGAGCATTTAATTAAATGATTTTTTTAAATTGTATAAATAGAAGGGGGTTTAGAGAAAAATACATTGAGAATAGTGAGAGAAGTAGAGAGCTGATTTGGAACAACCAAGGCTGTAAGCCTTTGGTAAATTGTAAGGGCCATCAATCTGGAATATCAGGCCAAACTAAGTTGTAAGTAATCTTGTTTTGATTTCAGACATATACATTTGGTGATTGGTTGTGAAAGTTATATTTATCTCTGGTTAAATGTATATATATGTTTGAGGCATTGATTGTTGGAAAAATCGATTAAAAGAAGTGTGAAGAAATTTTAAGATTGATCTATGCGCTCAAGCATCACAATTGCTGTGTTGAATAAATCTAGGCATAAGTTTGTTTGTGTCAAATAAGGAACTCGATTTTAAATTGGGTTGGTTGATATGTGTTACAATGGAAATTGGAAATTGAGCATAGGAGGGCGCAAAGCTATCTCTGCTGGAATTCAATTAAAAATTGTTATGCAGTGACATAGTTTGAATAGTGTAGTAAAGGAGTGACTTCGACATATCCAGTTGGGAATCGAATTCATGGAGGCACACACCTTTTAGTGGAAAATCGATTGGACTGTGTGAATGCTGGTTTTTATGTTGTAATTAAAACACTGTTATACGCAGAGCACTGAAGACTTTAAAACACAAATTAATGAATGTGCTAAATTGCTGAATCAGTGTTATCGAGTGAAATCGATGGTACAGGTGTAATCATTGTTGTAATTACTGATTGACTGAAGCGATTTATGAACAGAACTATAAACAGAATTAATTGAACGTTGGCTTTTATTAATCGTGGCAATGTCAAATCCGGCGTTAGAGATTTAAAGACTGCGTTTCATTTAAAAACCAGGTTGGGAACACTGCACAGCGTTGTATGGTAAAGGGAATGTATGTTTTAATTATGTGAATTGACAGTTGAAAATTGTAGAAATTATGAAGTCCAAGACTGCGTTGCAGATGTGAATCGATTTGGATAGCGCTGGTTGCAATTGAATCGATTGTATAGGGATTGATGAACGCTGGTTTCAAGTTTTGATTGCTGACACTATTATGGAATCCAGAGTCTTTAACGCAGATGTCAAATGTTTTCCTGAGTTTTATGAATCAAAGGGCGCAGAAGAAACACCAAGAAAATGATCTACAGAGAAAAGGCGGAATTGACAGCTACTGAAGATAAGTTCGATGGGGTCGATTCTTTAATATAATTTTGTTGTATTGCAAAAACAAGAGTGCTGGCAATCGATGCAGAAAGCCAGAAAGGTAGATTATATTTGATTTGAAATAATGGTAATAGTGAAAGCCCTAAAGAATGAATGCGTTGGTCAATTTGTGATTCAAGGTATGAAACAGTAAATTTGATAATTGTTTGAAACTTGTAACTTGTTTTCCAAGGGCGCATTTGAATTTGATTGTGAAGACTGATCTTAAAATGGTGTATGCATAGATTTGGTTTTGTAATTGAGTGGTTGAACCTTCATGAATTGAGATTTGGGTTTTATAAAAGCCCTATGAAATGAGAATGAGTTATGATGAAAGTTTTGGGATGATGTGTAATGGTTTCATAACCATTGTGTTTTTAGAACATGCAGATTTGCCAAGAAGGGGGTTTTTTACAACAAGTGATTGAATTGTATTTTGAATATGATATGTAACTATAAGCTTCAGTAAAAGTATGTAAAATTTTTCAGACATTAAGGATCTTGATTTAGGGTAAATACTAAGATGCATGTTTATTGGTATGGTATATGGAGATCCTGGGAAATGCAGGCCTTGCCTGCGTCAATTTTGGTATCAGAGCTGGAATGCTCTGCTGAAGATGTTTTGTTTTTGAATGAGTACAGTTGAGAACTGAAATGTATTTTTGAATGTGTGATGAATGATTGGAAGATCAGATTTTAAATCTGATATGCAGCATACACAATTGCAAGTGAACAGGATTGCAGTGAAGAAAATTGCAGAAGTGAATGAAGGACGAGATCAGACAGGTAAGATGATTTTCTGATTTGGAATTTATAATTGCAGTTTATGGTTGCGGAGAAGATGATGGCAGTGAACCTGGCATTCAGCTAAAGGCTGAATAAAGAGGACAATTGCAGTGTCCTGAAGAAGAAGGTGAGTTGAAGAGATAGCAAAGAGAGAGAGCAGAGGAAAGTGCTCAAAGAGGTTCCAGAGGCAGTGAACCAAGTACTTACCAAAAGACTGAGTGAGGAGAGCTTGGTGAGGTAAGTGGCGGCAAGACAGGAGAGCTTGTTGCTGAGGCTAGTGCAACTCATGGAGAAGATGATCATGGAGGATCAGAGAAGAGGTTCAGAGGAATGCCAGAGAGATGAGATGACTGCAGAAGTTCGAGAAAGAGAGATTGCATTAATGAAGGTACAATTGCAGGTACTAGAGGAATGGCTGCAAGAGAAGGAAGATCAGAATAGAGGTTGGATCTTTCCACTGAAGGGAAAGAGAATGATTTGGCGACAATTGCAGAGGAGGTTGAGGGAAATTGTGATTGCCTTGTTGAAAAAGGAACTTAGAGTTCTTGAGCCAGAGATGGAATTTGAAGATTCCACACGCAGATTTGTTCAGAAAGATGTGTTGGAGGAAGCAGTCAAGACTGAAAAGTCTTGTGGTTTTAAAACTGACAAGTTGTGTATGTTTGCAGGTACAGTACAGGGAGATGAACAAGCTTTAGAGTTTGTTCAAGAAGAGGTGAATCTGAAGGCTGTTCAGATCAATGATGAGATAGCAAGATCTCAGAAGGAGATGAAGACGAAGGAGTCTAATCAGGATGTTGGTGCAGAAAGAGAAGGACTAGCTGATGATTGGTCAAGCACTGGTGAAGGTATGGAAAGATGTGTAAAGTTTCCAAGTTCTACTCCAAATGAAGTTATTGAATTGTACAGGAAACTAGATCTTCAGAGAAGAGAATTGGAGAGGCAAAGGACTTATGTGCAGGATAATTTGCTGAGGAAGCAAGACAGGAAAGTTTTCATGAAGGACAGTCATGAAGCAGATGATGGTAAGAAGACGAGACTAGCTGACAGTCTCATGATGAATGCAAATTAGCATACTGATGTGCTGACAGAAGAGATGGAGCAGCTTACCGGAGTGTTGCCAGAGAAAGCTGAAGCGAAAGCCAGTAAAGATTTTCTGAGTCCTGAAGAAGACTTAGAACTGCGGATGACTGAATCTACAAGTGAGACCGTTGAGTGTTATGATTTTGATGCTGACCATTTGATTGTGTTTACAGGTGATGTAGAAGACAGACCATCATTTGGGATTGTCTTGGAAGAAGAAGAACTGTTGCAGGTAGAAGATGAGACAATTAGGTCTCATAAGCAGAGGCTTGTTACCATGGGTGATCAGAAAGAGTTGGCTTGTCTGTATAGCCAAGAAAAGACCGGTGTACGAAATTTTGGAGCTGCTACAGTGACAGAGGGTGAAACTACAGTGTTTGCAAAACTTGATGATGATGAGCAAAGGAATGTTGCAGAGGGAAAGGAAGTTTGGGAGGCCGCAACATTCATAGTGACAGCTAAAGCAATATGTGACACAACATTTATAGTAGCAGCAACAGAAAAGGTGATCAAAACAAGTGAAGAACAAGCAAGAATGAGAGTTCAGCAATCAAGAGATGGAGACAATCAGCAGACAGAGGATATACTGGGCAGAGAAATTGAGTTGATAAGGAGGTTAATGATAAAACCATCCCAGAGAAAGACAGTAGCAAGAAAGAAAAGGAGTGACAACAAGAGGAAGACAGTAGCAGATCTTGAAGGCAAAGCAAGTGGAGCACTACAACACAAAATATGGAAACCTGGAAGACAACAGTAGATAGCAACAGCAGTAAAGCAATTGACAAGCAAGGAAAATAAAATTTGGGATCCAGGAGGAAATATCCAGACTTATGACCAGGTGGTCATGAATTTTCTTACATGGGGAGTCTGATGCAGGAGCATCAAGGGTGTTTTTTTATTTTGTAAATATGTTAAAAGGGGGTGTGATGATTTTTAATATTTTATTAATTAATTTGAATAAAATAGGAGAAGGTGAGGACTTTTGTAAATATATTTTTATTAATAAAAGGATATGAGGGAATTTAATTAGTTGAAGGATTTTAGGGATAAAGATCTATCCTTTAGGGATGTTGAGAGATTTAGGGGTTTGTTGAGGAATTGAAGGGATTGAGCATTTAATTAAATGATTTTTTTAATTGTATAAATAGGAAGGGGTTTTGAGAGAAAAGGACATTGAGAATAGTGAGAGAAGTAGAGAGCTGATTTGGAACAACCAAGGCTGTAAGCCTTTGGTAAATTATAAGGGCCATCAATCTGGAATATCAGGCCAAACTAAGTTGTAAGTAATCTTGTTTTGATTTCAGATATATACATTTGGTGATTGGTTGTGAAAGTTATATTTATCTCTGGTTAAATGTATATATATGTTTGAGGCATTGATTGTTGGAAAGATCGATTAAAAGAAGTGTGAAGAAATTTTAAGATTGATCTATGCGCTCAAGCATCACAATTGCTGTGTTGAATAAATCTAGGCATAAGTTTGTTTGTGTCAAATAAGGAACTCGATTTTAAATTGGGTTGGTTGATATGTGTTACAATGGAAATTGGAAATTGAGCATAGGAGGGCGCAAAGCTATCTCTGCTGGAATTCAATTAAAAATTGTTATGCAGTGACATAGTTTGAATAGTGTAGTAAAGGAGTGACTTCGGCATATCCAGTTGGGAATCGAATTCATGGAGGCGCACACCTTTTAGTGGAAAATCGATTGGACTGTGTGAATGCTGGTTTTTATGTTGTAATTAAAACACTGTTATATGCAGAGCACTGAAGACTTTAAAACACAAATTAATGAATGTGCTAAATTGCTGAATCAGTGTTATCGAGTGAAATCGATGGTACAGGTGTAATCGTTGTTGTAATTACTGATTGACTGAAGCGAGTTATGAACAGAACTATAAACAGAATTAATTGAACGTTGGCTTTTATTAATCGTGGCAATGTCAAATCCGGCGTTAGAGATTTAAAGACTGCGTTTCATTTAAAAACCAGGTTGGGAACACTGCACAGCGTTGTATGGTAAAGGGAATGTATGTTTTAATTATGTGAATTGACAGTTGAAAATTGTAGAAATTATGAAGTCCAAGACTGCGTTGCAGATGTGAATCGATTTGGATAGCGTTGGTTGCAATTGAATCGATTGTATATGGATTGATGAACGCTGGTTTCAAGTTTTGATTGCTGACACTATTATGGAATCCAGAGTCTTTAACGCAGATGTCAAATGTTTTCCTGAGTTTTATGAATCAAAGGGCGCAGAAGAAACACCAAGAAAATGATCTACAGAGAAAAGGCGGAATTGACAGCTACTGAAGATAAGTTCGATGGGGTCGATTCTTTAATATAATTTTGTTGTATTGCAGAAATAAGAGTGCTGGCAATCGATGCAGAAAACCAGAAAGGTAGCTTATATTTGATTTGAAATAATGGTAATAGTGAAAGTCCTAAAGAATGAATGCGTTGGTCAATTTGTGATTCAAGGTATGAAACAGTAAATTTGATAATTGTTTGAAACTTGTAACTTGTTTTCCAAGGGCGCATTTGAATTTGATTGTGAAGACCGATCTTAAAATGGTGTATGCATAGATTTGGTTTTGTAACTGAGTGGTTGAACCTTCATGAATTGAGATTTGGGTTTTATAAAAGCCCTATGAAATGAGAATGAGTTATGATGAAATTTTTGGGATGATGTGTAATGGTTTCATAACCATTGTGTTTTTAGAACATGCAGATTTGCCAAGAAGGGGGTTTTTTACAACAAGTGATTGAATTGTATTTTGAATATGATATGTAACTATAAGCTTCAGTAAAAGTATGTAAAATTTGTCAGACATTAAGGATCTTGATTTAGGGTAAATACTGAGATGCATGTTTATTGGTATGGTATATGGAGATCCTGGGAAATGCAGGCCTTGCCTGCGTCATACCATAAGAAGTTGTTGCATATACTTCTAATTTTGTTAATAATTCATATTAGGACCCAAGCCAGGGAAATCCAGTAAACTGGAATTTCCATTAAGACATATTTTATGAGAACAATCCTTCCTGCCCTGGACAGCCACTTGAAACTCCATAATCTGATACTTTTTTCATTTTTTGTGACTAACCAATTCTAGTCCTCTTTTCTATAGGAGTTTGGCTTCAAATAGAAACCCAAATATTTTATGTTTGAACCCAAAGTGATCTGGGAGAAATGAACCAAGTTATAGGTCATGTTATCACTCTGTAATTTTAGTTGGGTTGTGTCAACTAAACTACAAAGGTAACCATTTAAAAACTTCTTTGGGATTGAATTCTAGCCCTTCAATATATATGGGGATCCCTCTCAAATATACTTTCAAATATGTACAATAAAGCTCAGACAAAGGCTAGATATGTGGTAGTAGGACAAGATGAGTGGTAAGAAAAAAAGGAGCACACTATTGGGCTATGGAGTCGTGAATTTGAAGCTTGATTTAGGCTTTCAGTGGTTGGTGATAGCACTCATGGAAACATGGGAAGTAAATTTGATGTATGTTCAAAAAAATATTGGTTGTTGTAGTAATAAATAGAACAAGAAAGAAAAAAAAATAGAGAATTGTTACAGAGAATTTGAAGAAGTGAATTTTGTAACTCTTAAGGTCAGAAGTACATTACTAATTATAGAGCATGAAGGATGAATTATGTAATTAGTTTGAAAAATAAAATGAGATGTAATCAACACTGAGCATCTATGGGATGAATCCAGTGCAAATTTCATAGTAAAGAGAGCAATTGTTTGATGTAGGGAAGACAAAGCATAAGTAATATGAATTTTGTGTAACATCAAAGATTTATAGATTTGAAAGAATAATGATAAACAATGAACAAACATTTCTTACTGAATATCTGGTGTGAGAAACAAACTTCTGCACTGAAGAATACCTTTCATTAATATCCATAAACACTGTACCCAAGCCTACTAAAAAGGAGTCAAACATTTTTTCCATCTAATAACACTAATATATACAAAAAAGGTTCGCAGGCCTTCCTCTCCTAATACAAATTGAAAACTAAATCTTAATATAACATCTAGCCTAACAACTATTACATGAGAACTCTATGAGCTTGATCCACCTAAATAAATTCTAGACTAATTAAGATACAAGAAGCATGTTGCTGAAATCTGGAAGATCTGATCTGGAGAAAGTTGAAGAAGAATGAAATTATTCGAATAGGTTGAAGTAGAAGACTTCTACTTGGCTTAGAAGTATGTTTTTCATAGCTATCTCTGATTGAAAAACATTCCTCATGATTTCGAAGACTGATCATTTTCCCTTTGAGCTGGCTAGGTTCTAGAACCTTTTACCATGTCATCCCATACCCTATCACTTTGCCACTCAACTTTACTAAGTCACTCTACTATCAATTCCTTCTGCTACTGGAAGTTGCTACTGAATTTCCTTAATGGAGAAATGTAACCATTTATGCCACATATTCTTCTTTGCTTTCAATGTGACTCCTCCTGTGCTTTTCTGCTACTAAATAAGTGTATGCAATTGTGGAGTAGAATGTCTTTGAAAGGACTATTGTCTTTGAAGCCAATACATTAGACCTCAGAATTTGCTAAGAAACTTGTTGTTGTAAAGCATGCTCTTGTTTTAAATCCATCCTATGCTTCATCATTAGATCATGTTGCAGAAATTGATCATTATTTTCAAGTTTTGGAGTTATAACCTTTCTACTTAGATACCTTATGAAATTTTCATTCTTAATCATGAAATTTGTGTGTAAATACAGAGTGCCAAACATATATTTCATGATATCTACTGATATGCAATATATTTATCTAGAAACAAGAGCCTTCATATCATAATTTCACCAGATATGTAACCTAAGTTTCAAATGTTAATGGCAGGAGTATTCTTCAAGAAGAATAAACTACGTAACTCAGGGGATCTATGCTTGAAAATAAGTGTGAATCCTATATTCTTTCTGCGCTGAGACATAAACATTTCTACTGATATATGTTGCAGGGGAGTTTGTTTCATTGACTGCATATAAAGAGGAAAATGTTGGTATTCAAGCCAATCCCGCCTCCAATGTTTGTGATGATTTCATCCTAAGCTTGTTCTGATATCAATTATAACACTTTACCCTAATTCATTGTCTACCCATAAAGTGTGTGTAGTAAAACATGACCAATTTAATCAATAGGCGAATAGCACCAAACAAATGACCGATTTCCACGTATAACACCAAGCGATCACTAGCATCTATGAGAGATTTCACACCATTGGCAACACCCATCAGTAATTCTAATTCTATGATATATTTTTGCAATGATAGGATTGTAATTGGACTCCATCTCTTTCAGTTTGTCATCAAATTTATCAGCCTCAGCTAGCTTGTTATTATCCAGCCATTGGATTGCCTGCTCAATTACATCTCCAATGCTTTTTTTGTCGGATGAATCCAACTTGGTCGCAATTTTCTCGGCCTTGATTGTGTTCCTCATGCTTTAGGCATAGTTCTCTAACAAATTCTTTTGGATTCTACATTCATTTTTAGCTCCTCATCCTCGACACTTGTGGCGAATTCATAACATCTGCATAGTCCTCAGGCTATGGCATACGATCAACACTTGCACAGTATTTCTCCAGCTCGATTCTTGATATATGACACCTAAGAACTTGGAACCTCTTACTAGTACAAATCTCCATTAATCAGTTTTTCATTTTTGAGCTCGATATCTGAAGGCCCTTCAACTCGATCGATGTTTTCACATGTTGAGGTTAACTCACTTGGCACATGTAATCTCGGCCTTTTTATTTTATTTTGTTTTTTTGTGTCGTGGGGACTTATCCCACATGAACCTAGGATATTGATGTTAAGATTTTTATATACGCTAGTGTATACATGGTGTATTTTACATGAGAAATTCGCTCATCCCCCTTGTGAATTCTACTCGGCGCTTGGCGCTTGCGCGCTGGGCCCCTCAACTCATGACTTGTGACTTGGCTCTTAGTTTCGGTGTTGGCTTCAGTTCTTGGTGGTGCTGTTCGGGTCTTGTTCCTATGGTTGGACCTCAAATATTAGCCCTCGGTCTATACTTTTGTTAAAATGTATAACCCCGTTGTTTGAAATTAGCCCTGAGGGCTCATTGCTGGTGCGAAAAACAGCCCCCTGAGGGCTTATTTTTTACAAAATTTATAATGAACTGTTAGCCCTCAATTTAGTGTTGTTGGTGTTGGCTTAGCCTTTGGGCTGTTGATGATTTGGAGATTTTCCCTTGACTTGGAGATTAGCCCCAAGGGCTAATAAATTTTTATAAAAATTGATGAAAGGGAAAAGCACCAAAAACAGTTCAAATTGGAAAAATGAAACCAATTTCCAAAACTTAACCATATCGCAATAATATCATATAAAATCCAAATTGATGACAATTTTACCATGTGATAACAGGTCCATGCCAGGTTGACCTACGAGATACCGTTGTGGGTAAGGGTTGATTTCTGATTTTTTATTGCCATCCCCATTGCTTTCATAAAAAGATCCAAGATATTTTCAACTTTTGTATTTCCATCTGATTCCCATTATTGAACAAGAGAATGTTGCCCACGAATAATATATGTGACATGTAAAGGTTAATAGCCACCTCGATACCACTAAAATCCCCTCTTCTCCTGGCATGAAGAAGTAATTGACTTAAAACCTCTGCAGCTAGAAGTAACAATGGTGGAGAGAGGGGGCACCCTTGTATAAGCCCTCTATGATTTTGGAAAAAAGGGGAATCAACCCCATTGATAAGAACAAAAAAATATACATTAGAAATACAACTCATAATCCAATTAATGAATTCAATTCTGAAACCAAGGTGAGTGAGAAGGAGCCTTAAATAAATCCAACTGATTCGATCATACTCTGTTGATAGGTCAATCTTCACTATCATGCAATTTATTCCTTTACAATTTTATGCTATGTAGAGTCACCTGGGAAACACCTATGGCCTCATGAACTTGCCTTCCATCCAGGAAACCAAACTTTTCTTTAAAAATGTTATGTGATAACAGAGGTTTTAATATATTTGCAATAGTTTTGGCAATGATTTTGTATATACAATTACATAGAGAAATAGG
The DNA here is from genome assembly GCA_034641835.2 of Pinus albicaulis. Classification (NCBI taxonomy): domain Eukaryota; kingdom Viridiplantae; phylum Streptophyta; class Pinopsida; order Pinales; family Pinaceae; genus Pinus; species Pinus albicaulis. Next base: position 1,272,167,392 of record CM076575.1, on the reverse strand, counting down.
TCTAAAGTCATAAAAAGAGGAGGGAGAGTCCTGCTTAGGAATGAGAGCCAGAAAGGATATTTTAATAACACCATGAATATGATCCTTTGTTCGAGATTCCTCCACCACACTTGTAATAGTGTCCCCCATAAGTTCAAAGAAATGTTGGAAGAATTCCACCATCCACCCATCTAGACCCAGACTCTTTCCCTTTTGCATAGCCTTCAAAATCAGCTCTACCTCTTTTTTCTCCATAGGAGCCAATATTTGATTATCCCCCCCCCCCATCCACGTACATAGGAAAGAGTTGAGGTACTTTAATAACTTCCCTGATCAATACCCCTTCCTGATTCCCATAAAGGTTCTTGAAATTATTTTTACCCAACATAGAGAGATTTTGGAAAGAATTTTCCACCCCTCCCTCAAGATGGTCAAGCTCCCAGATGGTATTTGAGTTCCTTATTCCCTTGGAACAATTTTGTAAGAATTTGGTGTTTTCATCACCTCCATTTAGCCATATAGCATGACTTATAACCTCCATTGTTCTTCCATATCATGAATAATTTTCCTTCTCCCGAGTTCCAATTATTTTATTCTTCCTCTCGAAGCCTCATCCAGATATCCTCATCACGTTGGTTATTCATATGATCAAGGGACTCCTCAATACCCCTAATAGCCTTGGAATCTTTTAAAGACTTTTATTTAGCCCATATAATAGTATCCCTCTTAATTTTTTTTCATATTATTAAGAAATTAATGGGTGAAAGAGACACACTCGTCCCTAGAGATTGGGCGCCACGTATCAGCAACCAGATTTTGATATTCCTCCTCTTGCAGCCAACCAACATTGAAATTAAAAGGATGCCCTGGCTTTTCTTTTTTGGGCCAACCAACTCCAGGAGAACAGGGTTTTGATATGATTCCCCCCCAGATCCCACCCATTGTCAAAAGCCAGCAGACTAATTGGGAATATCATCACTAAGAAGGAAATGATCCAGCCTCTTAGCTACCTGAGCCTCCCCCACTCTTTTGTTCCTCCAGTACGGGTGACCTTAATAAGATTAGAATCAATCAAGTTCCCTTACATCAGTTTTTTTTAAGAATAATTCAATAAGAGGGTCAGCCCTAGCATGTGGACCATACATCTCAACCCTCCCTAGGGAAAAATTAAAATCACCCCCCACCACCAAGGTTTGGGGTCAGTCATATAAGATCTCGATAGGAGAGAGTTATAGAAAACCACCCTGTCATAGCATGGGACATAAAAATTCACTAAGGTGATATCAAATCCAAGTTCCATTGAGAAAACCACCACCCCAATCAGAAGATCATAGGTCCAAGAAATATTCAACTTAATTGTACCATTCTTAACTTTCGTGGCCAGGCCACCAGATCTTCCCCTGACATCAAAAGTGACAAAGGACCACCATGGAAGGAAATAAGAAAGAAATTTTGAAACCTGATCCCTTATACCCAATTTCTCTTTAAGCAACAAAATATCATGTTTGTAATTGAATATTAGGTTTTTTAGTGCACTAGCCAAACCTCTACAGTTGAAAGATAATACAATATTTTTTCACAACGTCCGGGGAGACCATTGTTCTAAGCACCCATTTAAGGGAGAGTTGTCTGCCATCTGCTATGTCAATCATAGCTCTTAACTGGGCTTTTGAGATGTCTTATGTCCTACCCCTGTTCCTTCTCAATTTTTCAATAAGGGGAGTCTTTCCTAGCCCTCTAATCATATCAGTCTCCATCATATTTTTATCCATAGGTCTTAGGTTATATGGAATGGTATCAATGGATAATTTGGGAATAGTGGAATTTTTGTCCATGGCCAAAGAGATATTGCTAACACATCGAGATGTATTTGAATCCAGCCTGGAGGGACAAGCCATCCTCATGCATTTTAACAAATGATCAAAAGATTTTAAAGTAGGAGAAAAGGGACAGGGAGAAATACTTGCTAAATATGAAGCAGGATCAGAAGAGAGTGGCATAGTCTACTCTTGGCTTAGTTCCATCTAAGCATCTAGCTCCACTACTCTATTTTGAATTTTTGGAGCTTCCACAGGTGTCAAATCCACTACCTGTAGAATTTTATCCTCATCACCCTTATCCTGCTTGTCTTCCATATCATCTTGTGTTACCCCCTCTCGCCTGTGCCTAGTTCCATGCTTGGATCCTGCTTTATGGTGCCTACTTTTGTTAAGGCCAAGAGGGAAGTCCCGAGTGAAATTTCCATGCTTGTGACACCTGTGAAAGTGAAAAGGAAAATGTTCATAATCCACCATCTACTCATAGGAATGGCCTTCCACATTCAGAACGATCTTTGCAATTAACCCCTCCCTTGGAGCTAACTTAACCAAGATACAAGAAATATTCCTAGATCGAGTTTCTAAGAAGGTCATATCGACCTCCAGGAATGTACCCAAGTTGTTCCCGATCACACGAAAAACATCCCTTGTCAAGAAATGTGGAGGGAGGGCAAGGAACCTTACCCAAACAGGAATTTCATCCGCACGCTCTATGTTAGAGTCGAACATTGGGGTCCATTTCTTAAAAAGGATTAGGGTGATGTCAAAATCTTGTTGCCTCTCCAAGACCCACTCCAAGGTAGTTGGGTTCTTAAAATTAACCATGAACCATCATTTTAACAGAGTGATCACTTCCACATCTATGTCAAGTGCCTCATCCCAACTCCTTTCTATCCAAACCGATATCTATTCTGCCGAGAATAATTCCCCCCTCTCTCTACCCAACACAATCAATTCTGATGCCGCCACCACACTGTCAAATTGAAATTCGACCCCAAACACCAAATTGGGGCATTCAAATAATTCCTTAATTGCTTTACCTTTCTTTATTTTGACCTCTTCTTGTCCATCATGTTTCACAAAGACCCTTGATGATTTTTCCCCTCCTCCTGAAACCTCCCCCTGTTTGAAATCCACAAAAGCCTTCGCCACCTCCTCCAGAGCACCTTCAGCCCCTTCCAAACTTAGGTTTGGTGCCAACAACCCTGTTGTTGGAGCTAAGCTACCAACTTCCCAATTCTTCGGACCACCACCTACAAATCTTTCCCCTTCCCTTTCTTTGGTTTCCCCTAGCTAACCAGATATACCACGACTTAGTGCTATGAAGATTAATCCCTCTTGTGGACAAGAGCGATCTCCTTAGTATTCTACAAATAGCTAGAAACAAAAATCCATTTGTAAATATTTTTCTCTAGATTATTTTCAATTCAGAATTATTATAAAGAGAGAGGGCATGCCCCTACCTTGAAATCCAACGTTCGATGTAGTCTTTTATCCAGTCGCTCCAAAGAGGCTTCTCCAGTAAGTAGAACCTGAAATTAAAGGCAAAAAAAGGAATCAAATCACCTGCAACATATAATAATCAAGAAAATCTAATCCAAATTAGTGATCAAGTAGTCTAAGTATTTATCTTAGTCAATAAGCACAAGAACAAATCAATGAGAAAAAGAGATCCATATGTATTGTCTTGAATGAAAAGAGTAACTTTACAACCTGATGCCTTGATGTCGTACAAGTTTCTCTTGGGGTCTTGAACAATCATTCCTCCTTCATTTTGACAAGCCTTCCTCTCTGAATACCAGCATAGAGTTATGGACATAAGGGTGTGATCATTCTCGTGCCAACAACAACTAGTGTAGAGAATATGCACTCTTGGGAATTTCTTCAACAAATAACATGTATGTCTACCCTTAAGACTAAAACATGAGCTCAATTTATAGGGAAATGGAGGTATTTTTAGTTCCATGAAGAGGGGGATGGATTCCTCTCATGAAGGGATTTGAGCTCCATGGACCAAGGGATAATCTCCATGAGTAGAGGAATAAATCTTGAACTGATCGCGCCTCTAGAAGCTTCCAGTTGGGAGAATATTCACCTAGCTAGGCTTCTAGAATTTATTTTTTCTTTAATTTGAATTTTTACGGGGGTCCACAGGTTTTATTAGCAGAACGTGTGGGATCTACCGCAGGCTATAGAACAAGTATCTGTGAACCCACAGGAAAAGGCTAGAAAAAGTGCGGAGGTAAACTTTTAAGGGTTTTAATGAACTTTTCTCCAATTCCAAGACTTGGTTTAGGAACATTATGGTTTTTTACTTCTAAGGGAGCACAATATAGGTAGTGATAGACCTATATGGATAGTAAAATTTCATGGTGACATAATAACCTGTAACACTTAGTCCCCCAAAAGTGTAACTATCGAAACCCCCTTGAGCTCCCCAGCCTAGGACCTTTTCCCCAGAGTTACCTTTTTCACTTAAGCCCATCGAAAGAAGAGAGCCATCTCCCACACATGAGATTAGATTCTCATGACCAACCAGCCATGAAGACCCCCTAAACTTCACCACAAAATCATTCAAACCCCTGCATCCTATACCAGCACTGAAACCCACCTTCCCTTCATAGCCAACCCCATAGACTATATCCTCCAGACCCCCAGAATGGAAAATAGAAGGGGAGATAGAAAGTTTTGGATTATTTTTCCTTTCCACCAAGGAAAAGATCGGGTTATCCCTACCCACCCCTGACCCCGTCGAAATAGGGAAATTTCCCGACACAGGTCTATCAGAGACCTGGGGAGTGAGGATTTGTAGGTCACCCATTTAAGCAATGCAAACTCCTACACCGGACTCCACCTCAGATTTTCTTCCCCATCCTTGCCAACATGTTACTGTGGAAAAAGGGTAATCTTTGCCAAGTTTAGCATCGTGGGTTCCAACCCCCAGACCGACAGGATTTCCTTTGTTGCCAATTCCCTGTCAAAAAAATCATTCTCCTTCCCCATGGAGAAAATCCACAAAATCGACGAACCACCTGACACCCAGAAACTAAGTTTTAAAGTAAAAAAACCCCTGTAACTACCTCCCGTAAAAAATTCCAAAACCCACAACCGTTCACAGAGTTTCAAGAGAAAATAAAAACCACAACCCTTCACACCACAAGACAATCCTCTGAAAAAAAAGGAAGAAAACCGTGAAAAGGCAACAAAAGCATAGTGAAAAATATTGCTTACCACCACCGAGTGAGAGCATGCATGCGCGGACAGACCCGGATTGACAACGAAAACCCTGAAAGTAACCTCCCTGTTGACAGTGAAAATGTGATGGACAAAAAAGAGAACCTCCCACCAGAACCAGCCTAGACTTCAATTTAATTTCATGTTACTAGAATATTGTTTCTTAATTCAATACCAATAGATAGTCTTTTCTTCAAGTAGAATGATCATTTCAATGTAATATTATTTTTTATTTTCAAGTTTGACAGAAAGAACATGTGCGTAAAGTTGAAATGATTTAATCTTGATTCAATCCATATTTAATGATTTTCTATATTTACTTGTCATCTTAAAATAAAAAATAAAACTCCTAGCATATATTATGCACATGCACTTCATAAGTACATGAACCTTGGTTGAAAATTAATGAAGTAATTTAATTACCAATTAAATTACCCAAATTTTTTGCATTATTATCAGGGAAGTGTATATAGGAATTTATTTTTGTTTTGCATATCATATTAGATGCATAGTTAAAATCATATCAAAATAATTCAGTATGTATGTATAAAGAACAATATTCTAGGGGTAGATTTATAAGTAGAAGGAGAAGAAGTAGTTCAATACCAACATCACCAACCACCCCCGCTAGACCATGTAGTGCCACTCCATCACTAACACTCACATTCCATCCATAACATATATACATAGACTTCCCGAGGTACATAGGTCAATAATTCATCCTAGGGACTCACCAAATTCCTCCGTGAAAGTTGTATATGGAACACCTAGATCCCATACTGAAGGAGTTGTATTTATCTCTTCAACATGTGAACGATTCCTAGGACATGATTTAGAAGTGCCTAGTGAGGAAGAGGAAGAAATTTTTTATGAAATACAATTAGTAAAAGATCTAGAGGAAGAAGCAAAAAACCCTATTGTTGAACCCTACATTATCTCCAAGGAATCTACAATGGTAGGAGAGGGGCAAGGAGAAGTACAAAATGTAGATGGTGAACTTATAATTTGTGGAGGAAGAGGTAGAGGAGGAAATAGAGGATGTGGATGAGGTGGTAGAGGTGGAAGGGGAGAAAAATACCCTTATGGACGCCCTATACCACAACCACAAAGAAAAATATTTTACCTTCTATTCTTCCCAATTTTAATGGATTAATAACTAAGGATCCTAGGACATTTAATTTTGAGTTTGAAGTATTATGTTGATCCTATGAATATTTACTTGATACTCAAAAATTTTAATTTTTTCCAGTCATTATGAAATATGGAGCCCTTAAATGGTTCATGGGTCTAGGAACACACTCTATTAGAACATGGGATGAAATGATGAGAGTATTCCTAGAAAAATATAAATATTATTGTATGCATTGTAGCCTTAAGGATGAAGTATTTAAAATTATGAAAAAGGGGATGAAAACCTTGAATATATGGTAGAAATATTTGCCTACAATATTAAAAGGGATAAGATGCACAATTTAGATGAGGAGACATTAAAAACTCTTTTTCTAAAGACAATAAGAGAAAAGTGGATTGATATTCTCAAATTTAATGGGTAAATTATATGTTTCCCAACTATAATTTGATGAAATATGTGAGTTTTGTAAACATATTTCAAGAGGAAGGGCTAGATATGGAAAAAACCCGAGAGATCTGGTCATGTCAAGAGTCAGCAAATCTGCACCCATAATAGTAAGTAGAGCATAATAGAAAATTTTCTTGATAATTTTAAGACATGTCCTTCAAAATATTAGTGAACAACTAGATAATATAAGGATACAAAACAAGCAAAAAGTTGAGAATGTTGCATTATTTATTTATTTTCCTAGGTGTAGGAAAAAGGATCCTCTAAGAGAATTTCGTCTTGATAGTGTGGATATTTGTGTCATATGTGATGAAAACCATTATACAAAATAATGTCCCTCAACATCTGGGCTTAAGGGTGTATTTCAGGATGAAGTTGGATCAATTCAACCCGAATCAATTTTTTTTATTGCTAAAATACCAAGGAATTCCCCACAAACAGGTATGGAACAAGCTCCTAATACTCAATATCAATAATATGCATAACCATATAGAAATTGGAATGCACCTATGCCTTGGAAACATTGGCCACCTCAACCGAAAAATCTATCTTGGGCACAAGGTTGGTAAAATTATTATGGTACAACTCCCCAGTATCCTCAATTCCAATAAACATATCCTTCATACCAACCTCAATACTACCCTCCTCAATCTACTCAACCACAATTTCAAACGCAACCATCAAATCAACCACTTCCATTACCATCCACTCCATTTCCTTATAAATCCAATCAACTACCTTCTCAACCATTTCCAAATCCAAATAATAAAAATCCTAAACATCCCATCTATAATATTGAGGGTCAAAATTTTCAAGCCTGCATCATAATCCCCCAGGTCTAAATGATGTCCAACTTAGATCTGGTATGGTTTTGCAAAATAATTCACTGTCAATTGTCATCCAAGAATTTAAAGAGGATAAGGTTCCTAAAAAAGAAACAATACTTGATCAAGAAAAGAATCCTCTAAAGGAATATGTTCCTACTCAATTAGATGATAAGCAAATTAAGCTAACTTATATAATTCCTCTAGTATAACAACCTTATGTTTTCTTAAAAATTCCTCCTTTTCCTGAAAGACTTAAAATTGATGTGGGAGTAGAAAGGATTTTTTTTACTAGAATACGATATGCTAGATGAATTGAAAAATATTTGCATCAAAATTCCTTTACTTCAAGATATAAAGGAAATACCTATATTTGCAAAAACAATAGAGGAGTTGTGTATTAAAAAATAGGAAGAAAAATAAAAGATGTTAAGAATATTCAATTGGTAGGAAAGGTTGCAGATACTATGATGGGAAAACCAATAGTTCAAAAATAAATATATCCTGGTAGCCCCATTGTAAAAATCCACATCAATAGTATTGAAATTCCAATACTATTTGATTTAGGATCAGTCATTAATATTATGAGCAAACAAACTATGGATCAATTAAAGCTTCCCAATCTTCAATATACCCCAACTTACTACAACTAGAAGACAAATTTGTTATCAAATGAGATGTTATATTAAAATATGTGTATGTATATTTAGATTCATGGGAGTATCCTATTGATTTTATGATTTTAACTCCTAAGAATAATCTAGGAGGCCATCCATTATTCCTTGGTAGACCTTTGATAGCTACAATCGATGCATTGATAAGTTATAGATATGGCGATATGTACATTTCTTATGGTAGCTCTACTAAGAAATTCACAGAATACCCACCTGCAAAAAAAATAACTGAAGTAAAAAGTGAAGTTTGGATGAATGATGATAATGAATACTTGGATGACATTCAACCAATATTTACTCTTTCAAAAATAGATAAAGAGGATCAATTGATAAATTTGATGAATAATTATCATTCTTCTTCATATTCTGAGAAAGATAAAGTTTTAAATAACAATGTAATATTGAATATTTCTCATCTAATCAAATGGCTTTACATTCTATGGAAATTTTGGCGACTCCTTAGTAGAAAATTTTCTTGGAAAAACATTAAACATTAACAATAGCTTGGAATAATTTCAAAAGGGGCAATTGATAAATTTTATGCAAAAACCTTGTTGAGATTAAACAAGATAATGATCCTAGTGAAAATTAAGCACCTACACTAGGTGGGGCGTGCAGGTTATTTTTAGGTGATATGTCTATTTTTAGAATTCGGATCAAAGTCTATTTTTAGAAGTAATCTATTTATAGATGGTTGAGAAAATTATATGGATGGATGGGCGTCTATTTTGGAATGCATGCGCGAAGTTGTTTCGTGGAATACATGTCTAAAAATAGAATGCATGTCGATTATTGTTAGCCCTTAACAATAATTAGACAATAAATAATAATCTATTCTCTAGAAGCACTTGATTTCAGTTAACTAATGTGGAAAAATAGTTAACTAAAGGAATTTTGAGATAAAAGGTTGGTTGGTGGGACATGCTAGTGGACTTCGTTGTAACTGAGTGATACAAAGTTGTAACAGAGTTGGATGTGTAGTTATGTGAGTTGTAAAGTAGTTTAACTCAGTTAAGTGAGTTAAACTTAGTTGTGCTAGTTGTAACTTGTTGTAACTAAAGATACACTAGTGAGAGATCAGTGAATTAAATATTAAATTAATTCACATGGAGTGATATCACATGCAACTGAAGATTTACTACTGTTAACTACATGCATGTCAGATCTAGTGGAGACTCAATTAAGAGATAGGTGAAAGGGATAGTTTGACTATCAATTGTGACCATAGTGGGTGCACAAGTGAAACCAAACACACATTGGAGATGCCAATGAGGATTGTGCATTCAAGGCAAGGCAAGATCGAATTCATTCAGTGATTTTGATCAGCAGGGATTGCACAGTGGAGGCAGGCTTTCAGGAGGCAGTAAATTGGTGCATGTTTATGCCAATTTTTGCATGACAGTGTGAGATGATTGTACATTGTACTGAGAGCTCTTGGATTAGAGTTTTGTATGAGATTGTTTTATGATCCATGATATATACATAATATATGATAGTGGGGTTTTTAGCTTTATTCTTTCCAGGTAAAAACATCTGTGTTATGTGTGATTGATCCTTCTTCATGTGTTTTCAATTGGAGATTAAATTTCCGCAAAGATTTTAGTAGAATGATTCTGTATTTAACAGTGGCATATAACTGTTAGATTAGGAGAATCCGAAAACACATAATTGTATTAAAAATTTATACATGGTATCAAAGCAAAGAGGATTTCAATATTGAAGCAGTAGCTGAGTTTGTTGGTGGAAACAATTCGAATTTGCTACAAGAATTTCTTGGTGCGACAGTTGAGTAAACATCTAAATGGATTTCAATGGTTTGCAGTTATAGTATGCACTTGAGGGCAGCTTGAAATATATTGCATGAAAGGATAGGATGTAGGCGGTGCTTGAAGATAATGGCTTGAAGGATTTCATCGACAGTGATGTTCCTAAGCCCACTTCGATGGATGCTGCATTACTTGATGCCTGGCAAAAGAAAGTAGAGAAGAAAAGAAGGATTCTGTTGGAAGGTGTGAGAGACCATATTGTCTCAGTCCTTCATGGGAAAGCCATTCCATTTGTAATGTGGAAGGATTTTATGGATATTTTCCAAAGAAGCAACAACCATAGGAAATTGGCGCTGAAGGATAAAATCAAAAAGATCAAAATGGAAAAGGGCGACAATATTCCTAAGTATCTCACAAATTTTGTCCAATGTCGGGATGAACTGGGGAGTGTGGGAATCATAGTTGCTGATGATGATTTGGTGAGTTTTTCTCACTTGGGACTTCCTAAGAGCTGGCACAGTTATCAAGAATCTGTCAATGGACGAGAAAAATTGTTGGATTGGGAACGACTATGGTCAAATCTAGTGTTGAAGGAGTTCCGGCGGAACACCAAGGATGGATCTTCATCAAAGCATGATTATGAAGATGATTGTGCTTTGGCTGCCAAAGTAAGGAAAGTAAATGGGAATAAATCTAATTCAAAATCTGAGGCTAAAGGCAAGAAGCTGGATTTGTCCAAGGTGAAGTGTTTTCACTGTCATGAACATGGGCATCTCGCCACTCAATGCCCACAGAAAAAGAAGAACAAGAAGGTTGTTGCAGCTGCATCTGGTGAGGCCCTTGCCTCGCAATTTGAACTTTATTTCTCTTTGATCGCATGTTTGGTTTCAAGTGCAATGGGATTGGTGTGGTATCTTGATAGTGGTGCTTCCTTCCACATGATGGGAGATAAGGAGATTTTCAGTTAATTGGAGGAGAATGATCTCTAGATGCATATAGAGATTGGCGACGATGGACAATACAGTGCAAATAGCATTGGTACCATTACCTTTGAGATGGATTCAAGTAAACCATTTCTGTTGAAATATGTTATGCATGTTCTAGGTTTGAAGAAAAACTTGGTCTCAGTTGCAATGTTGGAGGACAGAGGTTATGACATTGTTTTCAGTGATGGAAAATCTTTCCTATAACGGCATAAAACAAAGGGTCAAACCAATAGGGTAGGGATTTGAGTCAAGAATCTCTACAAGTTTTAGGTAGATGGTTGCACTACAATGGTGGGCAAAGAAGAAGAAGTGGTGAGTCGGGATGGGGGTGAATTATGGCTAAGGCGATTGGGCCATATTCACCATGGCACCCTCAAGATTTTGCAGCAGATTTCTCCTAGACTTCCCAAGGGTACACTTGTGTAGATAGATCAGTGGAAGGGATGTACTATGGGTAAGTTTGTGAAGACCACCTTTCATGAAAAGGAGAACCATGCTTTGGTGATCCTGGAGAGAGTTCACACAGATGTGTGTGGGACATTCTCAGTTGCTTCAACAGAAAAACATAGGTATTATGTTATTTTTTTTTATGACTATTATCGTAGATGCTGGATCTTCTTCATGTAGAAGAAGGATCAAACATTCTCAAAGTTCTGTGAGTTTAAAGCATTGGTGGATAAAGATTCGGGGAATTAAGTGAAGGCTCTGCGGAGTGATAATGTTGGTGAATATATCTCAAACAAATTCAAATACTTCTGTTGAAAATAAGGAATTTGAAGATAACTCATAGCGCCTCATAACCCACAGAAAAATGGGGTCACGGAGAGGAAGAACATAACGATTGTGGGTGCTGCATGAGCTATGCTGCATGATCAGGGCCTACCATTGCACTTGTAGGTGGAAGCATGCAACATTGCGGTTTATGTGCAAAATCGTTGTCCTCATAGAGTACTTGGCATGAGTACACCTGAAGAAGCTTTTACTAGTTAGAAACCAGATATTTCTCACTTTAAGATTTTTGGCTCATATGTTTATGTGCATGTGACCAAGAACGCCAGGAAGAAGCTCGAGCCGACTGCTGAAGTTGGGATATTTTTGGGGTACACAGAAACACCCCATAATTATTGTGTGTATTTTCTAAACAGTCGAATGATGGTGGTGCGACGAGATATAAAATTCAATTAGGAGAAAGCCATGAAGTTGTCACTTGAGAGGGAGCTAGAATTGCATGCAGAGAAGGAACTTCTTGTTCCCAAATATGAGTCTTTAGATGTGGATCAGCCATAGGAGGAGGTTCATGGAGTGGAGGATTCCACTCACGTAGAGCCAAACATCAGAACCGGCATAAGGCATACCACAAAAGCTGAGAGGTTGAAGCTTGATGCGGCACAAAATGTAGGAGTCCCTACTTCACAGCACAGACAGAGACAGTCTCCCGACCGATTCACTGGATACATGGCTCTCATGAGAAAATGTATTGTGACTGAGCCAACTTCCTTTCAGGAAGCAGTGCAGGAGCCCACATTGGTAGATGCAATGGTGGAGGAGTATGACTCCATTGTCAGAAACAATGCTTGGGAAAATGTTCCAAGGTCAGTTGATAAATCAGTGGTAGGTTCAATATGGATCTAAAAGGTAAACCAAGCTGCTAATGGGATTGTTGAGAAGTATAAGGAAATATTTGTGGCTCCGGGCTTCTCATAGATCAAGGGGATTGATTATGAAGAAACCTTTTCACCTGTCGCAGGGTATTCTTCCATAAGGACCATCCTTGCTCTCTCAGCACAGATGGGTTGGCACATTCATCAGATGAATGTGAAGACTGTGTTCCTTAATGGGATCATTGAGGAAGAAGTGTACATTGAGCTTCTGGAAGAATTTGAGATCTTCAGCAGCGAGTCGCATGTGTGCAGACTCAAAAGAGCATTGTATGGGCTGAAGCAAGCACCCCGTGCTTGGTGCACTCATATCGATAACTATTTCACTAGACTTGGCTTCACCAAGAGTGAGGAAGATGAAAACATATACCAGAATGTGGTGGAGGGTAAGCTTTTAATCATTGTTCTTTATGTTGATGATTTAATACTGACTGGTGATGAGCAGTTGATACACTCATGCAAGGAGGACCTTGCAAAGGAGTTCGAGATGAAGGATATGGGCCTCCTTCACTATTTACTTGGATTGGAAATATGGCAGTGAGAAGGTGAAATTTTTATGTCTCAAGGCAAGTATGCAAGGGAGATACTCAGTAAGTTTCACATGGAGGGCTGCAAACTCATGGATACTCCTCTTCCAGGAAACTGAAGGAAAGAGGGCTTTACATCTAGAGAGGTAGTGGATGCTACCATCTATCGACAATTGGTGGGTTCGCTCATGTATTTAGTTAATACAAGACCAAACATATGCTATGCGGTGGACCAGCTTAGTCAAGCGATGGTTAAGCCTACCAAGCTCTTTTGGAAGGCAAGGAAGCATGTCATGAGATATCTCAGTGGCACATCTGAGTGTGGCTTATGGTACAGACAGAAGGATGAGGTGAAATTGCATGGCTTCATGGATGCAGATTGGGAAGGAAGCCCAATAGATAGAAAGAGCACATCATGAGGGGTTTTCAGTATCCGATCTATAGATGTTTCTTGGTACAACAGGAAACAGATATATGGCACCTAGTTCAGCGGAAGCGGAATACATGGCAACAAGTCAAGCTGCATGTGAGGCTATCTGGATGAGGAATATCCTGGTCAGTTTGTTCGGTACTCATTTAGATCCTACAATGATTCATTGTGATAATTAGAGTTGCATTAAAATCTCTATCAATCATGTGTTTCAAGATAGATCTAAGCATATAGATATTCAGTATCATCATATAAGATATTGTGTGCAGCAGAAGATCATGTTGCTTCAGTACATTCCTAAGGAAGATCAAGATGCAGATATTATGATGAAGGCGCTCACCAGGAGCAAATTCGAATACCATAGAGACATGATTAGGGTGAAGGATAATCCATTTCTTGTTGAGAGGGAGTGTTGAGATTAAACAATATGATGATCCTAGTGAAAATTAAGCACCTACATTAGGTGGGGCCCGCAAACTATTTTTAGGTGATATGTCTATTTTTAGAATTTGGATCAAAGTCTATTTTTAGCAGTAATCTATTTATAGATGGTTGATAAAATTATATGGATGGATGGGAGTTTATTTTTAGAATGCATGTGCGAAGTTGTTTAGTGGAATTCATGTCTAAAAATAGAATGCATGTCGATTATTGTTAGACCTTAACAATAATTAGACAATAAATAATAATCTATTCTCTTAAAGCACTTGATTTCAGTTAAATGATGTGGAAAACTAGTTAACTGAAGGAATTTTGAGTTCAAAGGTTGGTTGGTGGGACATGCTAGTGGACTTCATTGTAACTGAGTGATACCAAGTTATAACAGAGTTGGATGTGTAGTTATCTGAGTTGTAAAGTAGTTTAACTCAGTTGTGCTAGTTGTAACTTGTTGTAACTTGTTGTAACTAAAGATACACTAGTGAGAGATTAATGAATTAAATATTAAATTAATTCACATGGAGTGATCTCACATGCAACTGAATATTTACTACTATTAACTACATGCATGTCAGATCCAGTGGAGACCCAGTTGAGAGATAGGTGAAAGGGACAATTTGAATATCAATTGCGACCATAGTGGGTGCACAAGTGAAACCAAAGACACATTGGAGATTCCAATGAGGATTGCGCAGTAAATTCAAGGCAACATCAATTCATTCAGGGATTGTGATCAGCAGGGATTTCACAGTGGAGGCAGGCTGTCAGGAGGCAGTAAATTGGTGCATGCTTATGCCAATTTTTGCATGACAGTGTGAGACGATTGTACATTGTACTAAGAGCTCTTGGATTAGATTTTTGTATGAGATTGTTTCATGATGCATGATATATACATAATATATGATAGTGGGGTTTTTAGCTTCATGCTTTCCTGGTAAAAACATATGTGTTATGTGCGATTGATATTTCTTCATGTGTTTGCAATTGGCGATTAAATTTCCACAAATATTTTAGTAGAAGGATTATGTATTTAAAAATGGCATAAAATTGCTAGATCGGGAGAATCCGGCAATACATAATTGTATTAAAAAATTCTACAAACCTTCTTCTGCATATGCATGGGAATATACTGCTATGAAGGGAATTGATCCTAACACATGTATGCATCACATTTACATTCATGAAAATGACAAACCAGTTAGACAACCTCAGGGAAGGATGAATACCAATCTAAGTGAAATTGTTAAGGAGAAATTTCAAAAGTTTCTTAATGTGAATTTCATTTATCCGATATCAGATAGTCAATGAGTCTGACCTTTAGTGATTATTCCTAAGAAGAATGGAAAATGGAGAGTGTGAATTGGTTATAGGGAATTGAATAAGACTACCTTAAAATATCATTTTACACTACCTTTCATATATAAAGTACTAGATCCCTAAGCAGGGAAGAAATAATTTTCATTTTTTATGGTTTCAGTGGATATAACCAAATCCAATTGGAACCATAAGATCAAGAAAAAACAACCTTTACATGTCCATGGGGTGCATATTCTTATAGGGTGCTTCCTTCTGGGTTATGTAATGCACCTACAACATTTTAAAGAGCAATTTTAGGTATCTTTTCTGATCTAATTCATTATTGTGTAGAAGTTTACATGGATGATTCCACTATATATGGAAATACTTTTGAAGAATCCCTTGAAAAATTAGAAAAATTTCTCATTAGATGTAAGGAAGCAAATATTTCATCAAGTCATTAGAAATGTTTATGATGTTTAATGATGGAATTGTTTTAGGCCACCATATTTCAGGCAAAAGAATTAAGGTGGATGCATCTAAGGTAGAAGTAATTTCTAAAATTTTAGTTCCTACTTTTCAAAGAGATGTTTCATAGCTTTCTTGGTTTGATAAGATATTGGAGAATATTCATAGAAAACTTCACAAAAATGGCCTCTAAAATTTTTAATCTTCTTACAAAAGATTATGACTTTGTTTGGAATTTTGACTTCCATAAAGCATTTGAATCATTGAAACCAAAAATCACTCAAGAACCAATATTAATAGGACCTAGTTTGTCTCTTCCTTTTCATTTTTCAACTGATACTTCAAATACAGTTTTAGGGGTAGTATTGGGATAAAAATATCTAACTCCTTATGCTATTTATTATACAAGTAAAATTTGACTCCTGTAGAGTTAAATTACACTGTAATAGAAAATGATTTTTTAGTTTTTGTTCTTTCCATTAGTAAGTTTCAACATTATATCACTGGTTATGAAACTTTCATTCATACAAATCTTTCTGTTATTAAATATTTAATAAATAAACCAATTACTAATGGAAGGATTACTAAATGGTTTTTGGTGTTACTGGAATTCAATATTACTATTTTGCACAAGCCAAGAAAAGAAAATACGGTAGTTGATTTCCTTTCTAGGATGTAGAATGATAATAATGATAGTGCTGTGGAGGATATTTTTCTTGATGAATATATTTTTTCATTGTCCACTAAAATTCCTTGGTTTGTAGATATTATTAACTACTTGGATATAGGAAAGTTTCCCCCACAATTATCAGCCAAACAAAAGCATAAAGTCATCAAATCCAGTGCACCTTACTCATGGATAAAGGGAGAATTGTACTGAACTGGACCTGATTTAATCATCCAAATATGTGTTCAAGATGATGAAGTACCAAAGATATTGAAAAATTTCCATGATGAACCATGTGGAGGACACTTTACAACAAAATAATTTCTTATAAATTCTTTCTTTTGGGATATTATTGGCCTTCTCTTTTTAAATATGCCAAGGAATATGTCAAAATATGTGATAACTTCCAAATAATGGGAAAACCCATTCCATCATATGAGATTCCTCTACAGCCTTAGGTACTTGTAGAGCCTTTTAAAAATTGGGCTCAAGATTTTGTTTGTCCAATCAATCCTCCATATAAGCAAAAAAGGTATATACGTGTTTGTACGAATAATGTTACAAAATGGATAGAAGCTAAACCACTTCCTTTTTCCACTGAAAATGTTTTATTTACATTACTTTTTAAGGGAATTTTTACTCATTTTGGTGTCCCAGGGGAAATTATGACAGATCAAGGTACTCAATTCGCATCCAAGTTGGTGCAAAAAATAATGGAGCAATGTAATATCAAACATCGTAAGTCTACTCCATATCATCCACAAGCCAATGGGTAAATGGAATATACTAATAAGGTACTAGAAGCAATCTTGACCAAGAATGTAAAATTTCATACAAGAGATTGGGAAGAAAGGCTTCTGAAGGCGCTTTGGGCATACCATACCACATGGAGGAATACTACTGAATACACTCCTTATGAGCTTGTTTACGGGAATAAATTTTTTCTTCCAATTGAATTTCAAGTGGATACTTTCATAACAACAACAAAATTGGGCCTTGATTTATCTAAAGCTAAAAAAAAATGTTAGCACAATTGAATGTGTTAGATGAGATATGCCAATTTGTTATCCAAATAACCAACATATTCCAAAAAAAAATATTGAGATGGCATGACAAGTTCATCAAAGTTAAGAAATTCAAGCTAGGTGACTGGACTCTTCATTTTTACTCTAAATTCAAATATTTTCAAGGAAAATTTCAAACTCACTGCTTGGTCCTTATGAGATAGATATTGTCTTTGATAATGGAGTAGTTAGAATCAAGAATATTGATGAATAAAATATTACCTTCCTTGTTAATGGCCATACATTAAATTTTCATCACAAGCCCTTGACAACAGAAGAATTTGTCAGATATTTGCAAAATAATTATGATTTCAAGTTGGTTGAGAAAGGAGTTTATTCTCCTCATCTTCCAACTAACTTGTAACATTCTTTCCCTATATATATATATATATATATATATATATATATATAGAATGGCCATACATTAAATTTTCATCACAAGCCCTTGACAACAGAAGAATTCATCAGATATTTGAAAAATAATTATGATTTCAAGCTGGTTGAGAAAGGAGATTCTTCTCCTCATCTTCCAACTAACTTGTAGCATTCTTTCCTTATATTGAAATATGTGTGTGTGTGTGTGTGTGTGTGTGTGTGTGTGTGTGAAAACCAACATTGTTGGCATGTCTATATAGAAAATATTAACTAAATACCAAGAATTCTTAGAAGTTTAGATTTTCAAAATTCTCTTTATTGTCCCATTTTATTTTATAACTTCTTTTTCTAATAAAATTTTTCATGTCTAAATTGACGTTTTTGAGGCCTAGTTTTTTTCAAGTATCATTGGGAGATAGTAACATCAATAAATATTAGCCACATCATCAACAACATAATTTTCAAAAATTATAAAGTCTGGAATATAGCTATAGAATTTGCCAATTTTCATAGCTCATTTTAAATTTTGTAGTCAAGTGACATCCATGCAATAAATCAACATCCAAATTGCATCATATAATGGACACATGGATACATAAAAAGATACAAAAGGTGCGTACAAAGGATATTAAATCATTTTCATTAAATAATAGTAGATATATGGGCTTCAATAATAAATGTTGATATACGTTTCTTTTAAACAATGAATGTGCGCTTCAATTTATCATGTTTATGTCTTACCCATTTATCAAACATATTTCATCATGACAGAATCCTTCCATCAAATGTAAATTATTTGAAAAATCCCAACGGTCCTACAAAAATGGATCGGCTGAGCTTGTGGGAAGTTATTAGCAAAGGAGGTGTTTTGTTCAAATCCAATCACTTTCCTATTTCATCCATACCCTACTTCTATTATTCTTAATCACTCACTACCATATCCATATCCATTCATCCATGTTAAGA
This sequence comes from Pinus albicaulis, assembly GCA_034641835.2. Lineage (NCBI taxonomy): Eukaryota > Viridiplantae > Streptophyta > Pinopsida > Pinales > Pinaceae > Pinus > Pinus albicaulis. Next base: position 1,272,148,644 of record CM076575.1, on the reverse strand, counting down.
AAGGTTTAATTTGAGAGTTCAACTTTTCTTCTACTATGGATGTTATTTTTAGGTTTGAGCCACAAGGAACGATTTTTCTTACTGCCTATTCGAAGGTGAAAGATCAGCTACAGAAAGTGGGATGGCTTGAGAAATTTAATGGGCATAAAATAGAAGTTACGTGATTTTTTTCTAAAGCCTTTAATGATGTAGAAGCTGAGATAGGGGATATTACACTCAAAATTTTGGAGTCATTCATAGTAGAGGCAACAGGACTGCCTTGAGCGGGAGAAAGTTGGTTCAAAAGTCAGAGGCAAAGGGATGAAAATTGGAATTATTTCTTTCATAATCCATGGATGGACACATAAACATTAAATAAGGGGATACTAGTCATAGCACTAAAGACCAAATGGAGAAACTTACTTCTCTTCCTCCAAAAATTTCTAACTTGTGAAGGCATGTTTGGTACTATGCTCGTTTACCATGCTCGATTTCTCATGCATTTTGTAAAAGAACACTGTTACTGATGAAATAGGTAACCTGACCTCAAAACGGGAACTCTAGCCCAAAAAGTGTCAAAAAACATGAAAAAACACCCCAAAAACAAAAAGTGTGTCTTCCAGAATGCACTTGGTTTTTTTTTAAGGTCAAATTTCAACATTTTATAAAATTATGCTAAAAAAAAGATTGTTTGTTGAAAAAAGGATTGAAAAGACACCCTCAAAACAAAACCAGTTAATGCTGGAATAACAAAAAAAAAATGTGTCATAATTTTGACACTTGTAACAATGGAATTAAAGACAACATATTAGGACATTTTTTAAAATCGTAAATTTCTAACATTTTTGATAGATGATGTTAAAGATAAACAAATACATGTCTGAAGGGCTTATCATTTCGAACAATTTTCATCTATGTTGTTAAACATAAAATATCTTGACTCTAAACAACCCCAAAATTGTAATTATTGTCAACCATAACATTAAAGATAAAATTTGGTAGCACATAAAAACCTTAATGACAAGTTGTAAATCTAAAGTTTTTCAATCTTAAGTTTTCAACATACTTGAACAATGAAATTATGGAGAAATTATAAGACTTAAACAATTTTTAAAAATGAACAAGTAAATGAAAAAATTATCATTGAACAGAAACAAGAGTGAGTAATTTTAATTTTAAAGGATAAAAACTTGTCTTTTTTCAAATCTTAGCATAAGACAAATTTAAATCTAATTTCAACCAAAACCTAAAAATCAAGCATCAAAACAAAGTGTTCCCTTTCAATGACGTATATAATTATTAAAAAATTTAAAAGTATCTTATACCAAAAGGTAACAATACATAATATCATGGTAATATCACTGCATAATCTAAAAATTCAACATTAGTTTCTATTTTCTATTTTACTTATAATTAAAATATCAACATTGGTACATTGAATATAACATAAATTATTTTTGTAATTCATCGTTGCATTGTCGATATTCTAAAGAGATGAATTCTTCATAGTTAAAACATATAATCCAAAAAGCATAGAAATGTCTCATAATTTCATGAAAAATGAGATGGAAGTCAAAATTTTTATTTCAAGTTATCATGCAAACATCAATTACATAAAATTATCTTAGATAGTTATTCAAAATCAACCATAGGTTCTGGCACACCATCATAACCTACATCTTTAGATGAATGGCTCGATGCAGATGAAGATGATCCATATTCTTCTCTTTCATCAACTGGTGCTCCATCTGAGTCAACATGCATGCCCACCATTTCAGAGTTCAAAAGTCTTGTAGATCTACGTCTACATTCTGCAGAGTCCCATCTCAACAGAAATTTTTCTGGTAGAAATTTCTTCAAAATATTTATGGTTTGCAACCGAAGAGTTCCTCTCTTTGTCAAATTGAAATCATACACAAGTATGTCAACATCCTCCAATTTTAAGACATCTGTGCGGCGACGATTTATATTTGTGCCCTTTATTTTTATCTTTCTACCAATTATTTTTTCCACTACCATCTCTGGCTTGTACACACCATTGAAAGGGTGGGTACTTGTGGCATACCAATGTACATCAACAACTGTAATCTCTTCATTTTCATTAATGACCTTTATAACCTTCACAATCCATAATGGATAGCCAAGTCGATCTTCATCTGCTAACACTGCTATCATGCAACCCTCCTTAAGATCCTGCGCAGAACCCCTGTAAAGTTCTTCCATGGCTTCACGTTGTGCACGTGATCTTCTAGAACCAATATAGATTTCTCTTTCCTCTACCTATGGGGAATTAATAATAGCTTGAGGCTGTTGTTGTTCAACATTGTGTGTTTCCTGATGTTCATGTTCATTTGGCATATTTTGTGGCCAAAAAAAAGGAGTCTTCAAAAGCGTATCCACATTTATTGATCTTGAAATCATATCACTTTGATTATTGAAAAAAGACTCCCACCAAACTGAATCAGCAACATCGAAGTACTCATATGTATCTCTAATACATATTTTAATTTCCTCTAGACATTCATAATAATTTATGTCTCTCTTTTGCCTTCCTGCATTATGGAATTCAGCAACTGACTGTAATAACAATATGTTTGATGAGAATATTGGACGCTCTGGAATGAACTTCAAAAATGCTAAACCTGATGATGTTCCCATTCTTCAACATTTGAATACTTCTTGCCCCATATAAGTGTTATCACATCAATTTTTTTGATACAAAATTGATGCTAGAAGCTAATGTCATTAAGTTATTCAATGCATTTCTCCTCACCATGCGATCCAAAAATAAACCTTCGCATGTCAATAGTTTCTTCCAACACATGAAAAATAGGCTCTGGAATGTACGATTTCTTAATACATTCAATTAATGATGGCATGCTCCCAACACCTTTCCTCCTCAATGTTACTGAAAAACGACTGAACAGTTGATCAATATGATCATGAGTATGCCCAACAAGAAGGAAACCAACCTTTACCTTTTTTAAAATCCCCAATTCAACGAGCATGTTTAGATACCCAAAAAGAACTTGATTTTTGTTCTCACGACTTGTGTTGTCTAATTGTAAATACAAAACTTCAGGAAGAATCCCAGACCAATGAGTAACCACATCATGGATTATAGTTATGGTCAGATTTGCACCAATGAATTCTAAGGCAAATAATCTCATAGGAACAAATGTTGGAAGCCTATATGGTTCTACCCCAGCCCCATAAAGTCTAATCTCTTAGTAGTCTTCATAAACATACCAATCTCCAAATTTACAATTTGTCCCCAACTGCAGAAATTCTTGAACCTTTGGCAAGAAACATGGGGAGAAACCCCATTCAAAATTTTGTAGGCATTATACATGAAATGATTTGCAAAATCAAACAACCCCTCCTCATTTTACTCCTCTCTTACTACATCAGTCCAAAACACTACTGACTGCCTCTTTTTATTTACATCCATGATGTTTAACCTTAAATGAAAGAATTCTTCCACATTTTGATATAAAAAGAGATAAATGATAAGAGAAGGGAACCTAAATGACCCAGTGAGTGATAAACTCATGAGTTGATTATTGACAACTTCCTGCCAATATGAAGGAATATCCAGCACTACTCCCGGCTTCATCATCAATGCAAATAGTCCCAGAACTGATTTGTAAATTATGTTGTCATCCTCCTTTCCCAATATATTTAGAATACACCTCAACACTGGCCAAACTTCTGCATCAAAAACTTCTATGGAGAATTCTTTACTATCAGGTGCAAACCACTTTGTATCTAGCCTTAGGAAGAAGGCGAACTGGGTGAATTCTTGACCTGCAAGACTATCATAATGCACTACCAATGACTCATCAGTGAACTGAACATAAGAATCTGACTCTGTATAACACAAATCTTGATGAATTAACTATGCGAGACTTGAAAAAAATTCTCTCCTAGACAATTCATTACAAAACACTTGCTAGGATACATAACAAATACCAGCCAGTGCACAAACAAAGGAAAAAGATGAGTTTTAGGGATACATGCAGACAATACACCTGACTTGGCCATGGTGGAGAAAATGGGACATGATTTGTCATTCAGATAGGCCTGTTGATAAAAAGGAAGGTGTTCTATAGAGAAAACGGTATCTCGGATATCCCTCTCAGTGTCCATGAGAGGAAGATGGATGGATGAGCCAAAAAGGGATGAAATTTTAGCCATAATATTGCTTAGGGTGGCGAACAATGATGGAAGAAAATAGTGCAATTAGGTTGACAAATACAGAGGAATGACAATTATTTTTCGAAAAGAAGAACCGGTTTAAATAGATGGCGCAGGGTCTAGAAATTAAACGCTGCATTGACACGCTAAAGACCATTAAACGGTACCATGACGTGGCTAAAAGTTGTCACCAACTAGTAGCTTACATCACTGCGGGGGGCCTCTAGGGTACGGAGCGCTCATTGGGGCCCTACCTCCACAGTGTATCTAGACTGTAGATCTTGATCGGCCCATCAATCAACGGGGTCAACTGCAGAGGCACCCTACCCGTTAACTCGTGTGTCAAATGTGCCAGCGGGTTGCTGCCTTTGACTTCTGACAGGAAAATTTTTGGATCCCGCTCGCTTACTTGCTTGATCATTAACTGAAGCGTTAGGACCCACCTTCGCTTATTCCTCAAAGTGCTGAACTTTAAATTTACAACAACATTACAATTTTAGTTAAAGTATGAGAAAACTATACTTTAACATATATTTTATATATCTTTCCATTTTTTTGTATCTTTGAAAAAATAAAATAAAAGATATTACAAATGAGCCACAACAACATGTTCTAGGTTTGAAGAAAAATTTAGTATCAGTCGCAATGTTAGAGGATAGAATCTATGATGTTGTCTTTAGTGAAGGAAAAGTTTTCCTGTGACACAAAGTAGCAGGGTAAGCCAAGAAGATTGGGATTCGAGTTAAGAATCTCTATATACTTTATGTAGATGGGATTTCTACTAAGCTTCCTACTGTTGGGAAGTGTGAGAAATCCATGCAATTGATGCTTGAGAGGGAGCTGGATTTGCATGCAGGTAAGAGTGAACCTCAAGATGTGCAGCAGCCACAAGATGAGGATCATAGAGTGGGAGAAACCACTCATACAGAGAAATTTTGATCCAGATGGGCAGAGGGAGTACATGCAGCTATAACACTAGGTGAGAGGTGGGGTGGCATGCATGGATAATCCTAAGAAGAAATTTCTGGGCACGATTCATTGAGATGGTCTGGATCTCATGAATTAAACCTAGCTAAGAGGAGCCCACAATACAGCAGTAGTAGGATCAGTTGGATTGATGCAATCAGATGTCCTGAGGACATGAAATTAAAGTGACAGTGTCAGATACTGGAATGTGGATCAGAGTTGACAGCAAGTGCAGAGTGCATGGATGCAGAGGTTAGCAGCGTAATGGTTCCTGAAGACATAGTTGGTACCAGCAGAAGTCAGAAGACTTTGATGAAAAATGCATTATATTGATTCAATTGTTTGGAGGCTATTCAGTTTCAGAATTTTTGCATGCAAGTGTTGCATGTGCGAGAAACACTAGAGAAGTGTTGCATACAAGAGTTGCAGGGTGCATGCATGGAGTTGCATGGCGCATGCAAAGGTTGCAGGGCGAATGCGTGGAGTTTAATGTCGCATGCAAAGACATTTCTTTCTTGTTGAGAGGGAGTGTTGAAGTTGTCAACAAGAAACAGTGAAATTGGCATCCGGAAACATCATCCTTGATCCTAGTGAAAATTAAGCACCTACATTAGGTGGGGCCCACACAGGCTATTTTTAGGTGTATGTCTCTTTTTAGAATGGTGAGAAAATTATTTCTATAGAGGGAGTCTATTTATAGATGGTTGAGAAAATTCTATGTATGGATGGGCGTCTATTTTTGGAATGCATGTGCGAAGTCGGTTCGTGGATTGCATGTCTAAAAATAGAATGCATGTCCATTATTATTATCTCTTAATAATAATTAGAAAATAAATAATAATTTGTTCTCTTGAAGCACTTGATTTCAGTTAACTGATGAGGCAAACCAGTTCACTGAAGGAATTTAGAGTTCAAATGTTAGTTGGTGGGACATGCAAGTGGACTTAGTTTTAACTGAATGATTCGAAGTTGTAACAGAGTTGGATGTGTAGTTATGTGAGCTGTAAAGTAGTTTAACTCAGTTAAGTGAGTTAAACTCAGTTGTGCTAGTTGTAACTAGTTGTAATAAAAGATACACTAGTGAGAGATCAGTGAATTAAATATTAAATTAATTCACATGGAGTGATCTCACATGCAACTAAAGATTTACTATTGTTAACTACATGCATGTCAGATCCAGTGGAGACCCAGTTGAGAGATAGGTGAAAGGGACAGTCTAATTATCAGTTGTGACATTATTGGGTGCACACTTGAAACCAAACACACATTGGATATGCCTATGAGTATTACGCAGTCAAGGAAGGTTAGAATCAATCATTCAGAGTTTCTTGACCCTCAGACATTGCGCAGTGGAGGCAGGTTGTCAGGAGGCAGTAAATTAGCAGTTGTATTTGCCAAGTTTTGTATGAAAATGTGAGACGATTATATATTGTACTGAGAGCTCTTCGATTAGAGTTTTGTATGAGAATTTTTCATGATCCATGATATATACATAATATATGATGGTGGGGTTTTTAGCTTTATGCTTTCCCGGTAAAAACATGTGTTATGTGTGATTGATCTTTCTTCATGTGTTTGCAATTGGCGATTAAATTTCCGCAAGAATTTAAGTAGAAGGAATCTATATTTAAAAATGGCATATAATTGTTAGATTAGGAGAATCCAAGAAATACATAATTGTATTAAAATTTCTACAAGGGTTTTTCACATGAAACAAAATATACATGGACAAGTGAAAATATGCAGACAAACATAATAAGCATGAAATTGTTTTAAACCCTCAAAATTTAACCAAAATGTGGCATAAGAGATGACACTTACCTTTTATGAAGGATTCACAAGAAAATATAGACAAGTTTCAATCTTGTTTGGAGGTTTTCTAATCCAAAAACCAAAATCGCCCTCTCCTCTAGAAGTGAAGCAAGCATCTACAAAAGTGTAAAAATGGAGGCAAAAGCGTAACAAGGGCTCACAGAAACATAACAAGGGAAGTGCCCAAACTCTGCAAAAATAGGGCCTAAAGATGGATCCATATCTCTCTAACCATTATGGTTTTTGAAAAACTGAGAAAGGTTTTTGTCTTTGGTGTTTTATGAAAAAAACTCGCCTCCATGTTTCTAAAATATTTTCCCATTTTCTCTGAATCCAAGTTCGAAGTTGATCACTCAAAATTTGCAGAAGCGTAGCGCACTCTGAGCAGAAGCATATAACCTACTTTGAGAGGAATTTTTGAGGCCTTCCCAGAGTATTTTGAGGCTTAAGGTGGTATTATTGGAAATCTTAGGATGTCTACTATAGAATGGATTCATCAAGCACTGCAAACCCTTAATCCAAACCCCTGAAAATTTTATTTGAAGACAACTTATCCAAAAGTGCAAAAAATGACCTAGAGCAACTGTATTTTGAGAATTTCTCTCAAACCATAAAACCTTTGCATAAATTGAAGGGGTTTTTCATTATTTGGACTATTATTGACAAAACCCTTGTTCAATTTTGTAAAATTCATCTCCATTACTTCATAAACAGATTTTCAAGCCAAATTGTCCATGTGTGCAATATAAACACTAGCTTGATCACGAAGCTCTAAAAATTATGACATGGGTCTGAGTTGGCTCAAACCTAGAATGGTGACCTTCTTTATGGACCTTATTCTCACCCTCCATGATTTTTTTCAACAAGGAAAGTCTTAGCTTGATGTAGTGGAAGGGAAGGTGGAAAATTAGGAAAACAAGGGATAGTGGTAGAGTTGTTTTAGCGACAGAAATGAAGAGTAAGGAATTTAGGGAAAAATACCTAAAAATTTTGGGAGGTAGGGCGATGATTTGGATACAGGATGCAAGTGGAAGTTTTGGAAATGGGTATGTGAAAGGTGCCCAAAAGGTCAAAACACAGGGTTTCACCAATTTTTTTGCCAAAATGTAGTGAAAATTAAGGCTTTAATGAAATTGATGGAAAAGAGGGTTGTGAGTGATAGGATATGTTTATGGTATGGTATATGAAGATTATATTAAGGTTTTAGATGGATTTATTATGGTTTTATCAGCTAAAACAAACAAAATATTAAAAACACCAAAAGCACAGCACCTGTGCAACGCCTTCACAGCACACCTGAAGCGTAGCGCAGGTAGTGTTGGTAAAAATTTGTTTATTTTTCTTCAACCCATGGAAACTGTGGAGTATGATGGTGAGAAGAGAGGATATATTTACTTATTTACCTATATTTTCTAACTCCCTATGCAAATGACTTGTATGGTGAAAATGAGATTTTGTCTGCTTTCTTTTATGACATAATTGACTCTTATGGTGAAAACACAAATGAGATCTAGACTCTGGCCTAAATGAAGGTGTGGTGAATGACCTCAGACCCTAGATGATTGATGGATGACATGACCTCTAAAATGATGATGACCATGAATGGAGTGAAGGGAGTAGCATTTCAGACCTAGACATATTCAGTGAACAAAAATCTATTTGAAAACTGACTTGAAACATGAAATTTTGACCTACGACCACTACTAAGTAAACCTGAAAAATTACATTTGATCACTAAACATTTGGACACTAACAATGTACATTGTGTTTATGTGTACATGACTGAAGATAATAAAAGGCGTTGGGTTTGCTTGGTGTGGCAACCGACCTGGTGTGTGTACAGAAATAACAAAGGGAGAAGTAAGGACCAGTGAAGGATAAGTATTAATATTTTATTTTAGTTTTATTATGCATGTGATCTATGATTCTGACTTATGATGGTTACATGTGATTTATGATTATGTTTGATAATGATTTCATGCTATTCGTGATTTTAATTTATGATGGTTATGTTTTGAGCTAACCGAATGTGATATGTTAATACATGATAATTTAATCAAACGGCTAGTTTGAGTTGTTGTGACAGGAAGAGAACAGAATTTCAAGTTTACCTTGTTGAAGAACTACAAATGAGGTATGATGTGAATTTATTTAAATTTATTTTAAATCTAATGGAAATTATGTGCTTGGTATAGGAAAGCATGAAATTCCTAGTTTGGGATGGTTCAAACTGACTGCAAGAATTCACAGCGTCAATGAAAGGAATTGGAACAAGCAACAGTATGTCAGTAAAGCGCTTCAAGAGCAGGGCCATTATGGGACACTAGTACCCAATATTTTCCATTGATTTCCATGATCATGTTATGATTATTATGATGGTTTTTAGGCATGTATATGCCTTGGTTTTTGGACCTTCTCATGTGAGGAAACCTTTCCAAGGGAGGGGTCATCCGAGGGACTGTGGGACTATGTAGCAGAGAAGGCGATGCCTGCGGAACTTGGAAGGTGTGTGACTGCACGAAAGGGGGTGACTGAATTTCCCAAGGGACTATGTAATAGAGAAGGGAAGGTTGGGGATGGATTTTTTTGGTCATTATAATTTCCAGATGGAATCATATTCACATTGGGAGTGTGCACTGGAACAATGAGCCGATAAATGTTCACTGAGAGGAAAAGTGGCGCAATATTGTAACATTGGAAATTGGATGCAGGTTTGACTTTAGCAGTGGATTATGGACTTCCTGGGAAGGAGTTGAATCTTGGTACTACTTTTGAGGGTGGAGGTGTGAGCCTTTGGATTCCCTTGTTGTTGATGCAGGAATCGTATCTTTTATTTGTTGGTTGATTAAACGTGCATATGTGTATATTATTGTAAATACTATATCGATTTGGATTTATAAATCTCCATAGAAATTATGATTATTTGTTGGTTGAAGAAAATTTGCATGAGTATATGTGGTTTTTATTGTAAATATTGTAACAATTTTTGTGTTAAAGCTCCAGTAAGCAGTATGCTCATCATGTTTTCATCAGTGATCATTGTAAATATTGCAACGAGATAAGTTCTAAAGCTCCATGGGTAGTATGTTTTTCTTTCAACCATCTTGTTGGTTGTAGGTGTGATTGAACATGGAGGACGGTTTCCCCCCAAGGTGGAGGGTTATGTAACATCCCTAGTTAAAAATTCATGTAAAAAAAAATATAAGAAGAAGGTCATCGGACACGTATTTCAAGCTGAATGGTGGGAAAAACATCATAGTTGGTGTTCATTTCAGTTATTATGACTAAAGGAAATTGGAAAAGGCAAAGGCAAAGGATTTGAAAAGGAAAGTGACATTAAGTGACATTTTATTTATGAAAATAATGGAAATTAGGAGAAAATAAAGGTGAAGAGTCTCATGTTTCATGTGAGTAGGAAATTGAGGAAAATCATGGAAAATGAAGAAAATAGAGGCCTTATTAATAAAAAGGCTTAGGAGGATGGAAAGCTTTTTTGGCTCGGGATTTTTGGTTAGTTCAATTTTGGAGCCCTCTCTCACACACACTCTTGGACACTTAGAGTTTTCTTGGAGCATTTCATCTTTGGATCAAGAAATGAAATGAAGGAAAAGAGGAAGAAAATATCAAGCAAGGAAGAGCAAGATCAAGCAGCTACAACAGATTTACTTGCATGTGTCAATTTGCATTTGTGATTTCCTTGCTAGATTTGGCATGCATGTTATGCATGTGTGTTTTTGGTTATCTTGTTGTCATTGGCATGGGTTTTTCTGGGTGTGACAATTTTCTTCAACCTTTCCTTTCCATTTCTGGATATCCATGGTGTGATGGGGTTCTCATGTTTTGGTTGAGCTGGATTGTCGGATGGATTTGAAACTAAGTGAGGTGGATTTCAAAACAAAATAACACATGGGCTAGTGATCCATGAACTAGAATATGGATTTTTGTAAAGCCACTGGCCTAGTAAACCCTGAACGAGACTGTGGGTTTCGGTAAATTCAGTTATTGTGTGCCTCGGTGGGCCTAGGAATCCTTTGTTATGCAAGAAAATCCTCTCTGCAGACAGAGACAATCCCTCTAGCCCTAGGATGGGTCTAGTAACAACAGGGAACAATTAGAAGCCTACTTTCCTAGATTATAAATGTATTCAAATCATGGATAGATCACCTACCTCGGTCTGATGTTGTTCCTCACTTGAATCCTTTGATCCTTCACGCTTCGTAGTGGGATCCTCGCCATCGTCGGTGCCTAGTTACCTACACACAATAGTAAACATGAAAGCATAAAATATATCTTGCATATAAAATCTACCTATTTGATCAAGGAGAACTAAGAATCCAATCATACATTAAATATGAAAATTGAAAGCACAAATCAATTGTATTATATTAAAATAGAGAGGGGGGGTTACAACCTGCGCCTTGATGTCGCAGCTCTCCTTCGACGGGTCCAAATCAAGGCACATCTCCAAAGCGCTCATTTCAACTTGATATGAAGGGAAAAAGGTCTCAAATCGTGCTTGATACCTATAGCAACAAACATCTCTCTAATGTTCTTCTATCTCTGTTCTAACTAGAAGAGCTATGGGAGGATGTCCATTTTATAGCAAGGGAAGAGGGAACATGGATCCACTTAAGGTAGGGAAATAGGTTATCCCTTTCGGTGGTTCCACTTTTGTAGGAACGAATAGCCCAAAGGGAGAAGCTAAGCTCTATCCTTTGTAACAAACAACCATCTCTCTGCCACGAAGCTTCTAGATCTCGAAGCTTCACTTCCATTTTTAAAAAAACTTTCCAGAAGAGGATCAGCGGGGGGATGATCCTCATTCTAGCACTGATCGAAACTGCCCTAGAAAAAAAATATCCATTGTCACAAGAAAGACAGATAGAGGGTGCATCGCTCTAGACAATCATGTTTTTAAGGAGTCGCTTCAGGAATGGTCAACAGAGAGTTTACTCATTATGCTGGAAGGGATATGATGGCACATTTTCATGATGGAAAATAGACATAGGGGTCACTGTTAGGGGTCTCTGCGATCAGGAACGGGAAGTACAGAGACAGTGACAAGTTGTTGTGTAACGTATGCCCCCTAAAGCATGAAGGTCGAATGAGAGTGAGGGGTGAAATTCTTTATGAGTACGTGCCAGAACCAAGACATCGCCATTTGAAAACCTGTGTAAACATGCACATATATATATAACTGAAATCTTTGAGATAATCACATGACATGAGGTATGGACACAACCATCTGTAAATAGGATCTTAGGTATGGTCGCAGCCATCCAAATAAAGAGGATCATAAATATAGACTCAAGGTATGATCGAAGCCATCCAAATGAAAGAGTCATGTGTACAATCATGAATAATATATATCACCTCACATCCTAGGCTTTGTCAGACAAAAACTAGGGTCTTGTGCTCCGTCACAACCCGATCAAGTATAAATCCAAGCATGTGAATAAATGAGTTGAGGTTTAACATGTAATAAAATCTTCTGATTACCAATCAATCATGTAAATTGTTAATGGGCATGAGAGAAACCACCAATAATTACAATTCCCCTCAAGGTACTAGCAGTGCAATCCACAATATGTGAATAAGGAGCTGACATCAAACACTCGCGAATCATCCAATCGAAGGCGAATTATGTAAGCCTGTCATCAGATGCAAACAACCTGCGATTAGGGAATGCAGGCTCTAAGGTACTGAAAAAGGGATCTCTAGATCAACTTCCTGGATAATGAGTTGAAGTCGACAGGAAGTGATCTATCGAAGTAGGGCCATAATTCATCCCACATCAACGACAGAGATGAAGGCAATAATATAATAATGAAAGTGATCAAAGAATCGGGCAATGAATGAGACACATAAGGAAATTCTCTTGAACATATCAGTGACACGACTCTGGAGTTGGGAGTATTTGACTCAAATGGAATCAGAGGTCATATTGATGAAAATGGTAATGGCATGAGAGGAAAAACTGATTTCCCAAACCCATGGAGGCAAAGTGGCGAATGCCGGATATCCCCAACCCGACACAAAATAGAGGATGTGTCATGTTCAAGAGCGACATGCTGCCATCAAAACTAATTAATACTATCCATTTTCCCCCACCATTTCTAGCAAGTACCCCAATTATTTTTGTATACTATCTTGAAAGGGACAACATATGCTTGTTATATAAGTTTTTCCTTTGGAAAAATCCATCCTACTACATTTTACAAGCCCTAGGAAGGAGGAACTTTGTGTCATCATGATGATGGATCCAACGTCGTTAAATTTTAACGAGCCCAACAAAGGTGGAACTCAGCATCTTTTCATGTTTATAGAGTTTGGAAATCGGTGAAAAGAAAACTCCAAATGACCTTTTTCGTAAATAGTCCCTCATACATGAAAAATTAGAAAACAAATTCTGAGAGAACCTCTTATTCGCGATTGACTAAGGTATTCCTTTTTCGTAAATAATTTATCCTAGCCCGAAAAAGGGGTAAACGTATACTGGTTAAATGATGTTTCATGCACTTTAATGAGTTCAAAACGACAAGAACTAAGCAATATTTGCATGTTTAGAGAGTCAGAAAAGAGCTGAAAGACAACTCCAGGGGGTTACTTTTTCATTTATTTTTTAATCGAGTCTAAAAAAGTAATAAACTAGAACTCGTAAAGATGTCATCTGTGAAGAAATTTACACTGTCACTGTACAAGAACAAACCCATAATATGTTTTCGAGGTAAAAGCATTAAAATATTATTAAAATATGATTAAAAAACCCTAAAGTGACTTTGAGCACTTATAAAAAATAGAGAAAGTAAAAAACATTTCACTTTTCACTTTCACACGCTTAAGAATAAGTTTTTTACCCTCTTTTACCTTAGTTCTTCAGAAGAAGATCGTGGGAGATCCGAGAGGCCAATCAACAAACCGTTAGTGCTAGGTAGGGGCATTCTCCTTCCCTGTATTTTAATACTTATTTAATAGTTTTTCATGGCATGTTTTAAATTTTATGAGGATTTTAAACCGATGGACGCGGTGGATCGGCATGGGGATCCCATGTCGGGATCACGTCGGACTGTCATTTTTAAAACGAGCAGGGTATCAATCGACACTGTTGTTTTCAAAACAATTGCGTTGCCCGCAGAGCGCAATAATGCGAAAAAATATCTCAAAAAAAGCTATTGAAGTCAGTTTTTTTTTAGCATAAACACTGATGATGGACCATGTGAATGTTGTTTGCAGGGAGGAAGAGCATTCAATCATGGTGATTAAATGGAAAGAGAGATATCACGACGATGTTGACAAAGCAACCATGGAGAACAGAGATTGCATCGATGCATTAAGGAACTGTGGGCCCCTTAAGTTCTTCATGACTTTCGGCATAAGAGCCCAACTAGATATATTACAATATTTGATCATCATCTGGGATACGGATCAGGAGAGGTATATTCTTGGTGATCAAGAACTTGAAATTGAATTGGCTAACATCTACTTCATTATTGGCCTCTCACGTAGAGGGGAAAGAGCACAGTTGACTAGAGCCCAAATCATGGGCAAAAGCATGCACATGCTCATTGGGAGAGCATGCTCCAAGACAACAAGATCTTCGAGCAGAAAGATAGCAATAAGCACTATGGCCAATCTACAACTCAAAGTAGTGCTATATACCATTACACGTGTGTCTGGGACGTAAGCATTGCATGAGGCCACCAAGCCTTAGATACAGACTGCGGTGGATTGTATGGCACCCACCATTTTTAACTAGTCATAGGCCATGGTGGAAAACCTAAAAAAATAGCTCACAAAGTGAAAAAACATTAAATTGAAGTAGTTTGGGTATGCATCCATCATGACGGCCATCTTCCTGGAATGGGTACCATTGTTCCAATACTAGGGGGCAGAGGTAGCGACACCGTTACCACGGGAATCAAGACTATCGAGGTGGGAAGAGTTGATGCCTCATGGAGGAGGTGGATAGAAGATGTCATTCAAACCTACCTTCTTTACATGGTTGAGGTGTCAGCTGATTCTGGTGGAAGATTGGCCATACTCCGGGACGAATTTCCGGGGCGATCCTGATTTACCACTTCTAGCGGGTGAACACTAGGATGACAGAGGTAAAAACATGTTTTTTTTTATCTTTTGCATGTTTTATGTTTTTTAATATATATATGTGTGTTTATATCGAAACTTTATGTGTCACAAATGTCGGTCCGCAGAGGCCAGCAAGGATGTCATCGATCTCTAGAAGGGTGGCAAGAGACTTCAAGGTTGCTTCATATGTGGAAGGAGCGGATGCAGAAGAAGAGATTGTGTGGAACCTGGATGCTTTGACTGCTGAGATTATAGAGTATGCTCGAGTGGGAGAAATTCCTTTCCAGTACCAGCGGCATACTGTTGGAGTATCCGATCACATTCACCGACTGCTGACTCGAGTTATTTGAGTAGTAGCCTACTATCGTGATCACCACGCTGATTAGTTTATTTTTTTCCTTTCTGCAGTTGTAGTTTTGTTGAGACTGGTGAGTCTCGCTATATACCAGAACATATATCATTCTTTGGGGTTATGATGTACTTTGAAAACTATTTTCAAACCAAATCGATATGTGTGTGTGTGTGTGTGTGTGTTATTTTCCTTTACTATGCATGTTGTAATGATTATAAATTTTACAAATGTCTATCTAGAACATAATTAGCCAATGCATATGTTAATGTATTCATGTGTTGTGGAATGTGATGATATGTAAATTAATCAAAATTTATTTATAAAAGACAAACACGTGGATACATTCTCAAAATTTGAGGGTGTCTGACGGAATATTGTCCATTAAGTTGTAGGAAAAAAAGCTATGAATCCAGGTTAACAACCAGTTCTCTAATGCCAAGAGAAATTTCTTCTGATAGAAGCTCAATAACTACATTGTATTCAACAATATTATTGGTTGTATGACCTAAACATATACCTTGCAGATCTACAAACTCACCATTAGGGTCATAGATAACCCAGGTCGTAGAAGATAGATTTCAGGTACTACGGCAAGCACCATCAGCGAAACCAGCATAAGGAGTCAAAGACATATGAAAATAAATTAAAACAAGATAAGTAGGAAAATCGCTTGCAAACGCACACCAAACCAAAAATGTACAGAAATGAAAAGCACACTAATGTACAAGAGTAATTACACAAGAAAATCATGCATAATATTTCTTTAGATAAAGCCCGTTTTGGGGCTTATCCAAATGATTACATTCATAATCAATCATCTCATAGGCCCCTTTATGCAAAACACGTTTTACGATGTACGACCCATGCCACATAGGTTCAAATTTTCCTGTTCCTAGTTTGTCGTGTACTTGGTCATAGAGAAGGATCATGTCTCCTTCAGAGAAGGAATGTGGAGAAACTGTCTGATCAAAATGGGCTTTGACCCATTTCTTCTGTGCTTCAGTAACCTAAGTGGTGAAGCGTCGAGTTTCATCAAGACTTTCTAGATACAAGAGATGTTCCTCTACTTGCGAGGTATTCGGAAGCAATTCGATAGTTAATTTGAGTGAAGTAATTTCACATTCAATCGGCAAGGTTGCTTCAAGGCCATATACTAACTAAAATGGAGTGAATCTAGTAGCATTCTTGGCCAATGTTCGGTATGCCCAGAGATATGAAAACAGCATGATATTCTAGTTTGAATTGTGCATCCCAATAGTGCGTTAAAGCATAGTAACTAAGACTTTATTTACTGCTTCAACTTAGTCATTGGCTTGAGGGTAATAGGGAGTTGAGATGTCGTGACGCAAGCCCAACTGAGAATTCAGCTCAGCCATCATGTAATGGCGAAAATTAGAGCCATGTTTGGTGACAATGGCTTGAGGAACACCGAACCAAGTAATAACATGATTGAAGAGAAATTGAGTTGTAGTTTTACCGTCAGCAGCATATGTAGGCATCGCCTCAGCCTATTTAGTGAATTGTAAACAACGATGATGGTATAAGCATGCCCCACAATCGAGTGAGGGTTACATGTCATGAATTCAATGTCCCATTTGGAAAAGGGTCAATGCTAACAACTGGGTGTAAGGGTGCGGGTGGGGCGCGCATCATCCGCTGACAAATCTAGCAAGCATGGAATTTACGTATGACAAGAATGCAACTTTGAAAATAGAAGGCCAGAAATAACTAGGACGAAGGATTTTTTGAGTTGTTTCAAAGCCAGACATATGACCACCACATGCCGCAGAGTGGCAATCATTGAGCACTCTCTCAACCTTATCGAAATTCATACAGCGACGAAGAATCAAATCGACACCAACGGGTTATAAAGTATCCCCATTGATACGATATGGTTGAAAATGATGTTGGATATGTCAACGATCAGACTTTTCCAACTCAGATCGGAATGTTTGGGTTTAGAGATACACGATGGTATCATTGTACCATGGATCGATAGTGTTGATCATGAACAAAGTGTCATCCGAAATGTGCTCATCAAGATCAGATGGAGCAGAGGTAGAGGGAAGGGATCATATCAATTCAGTGAAAGCCAATGATTTCTTTGATTTGGTAGTAGTGAATTCCAAATTAAACTCCTGTAAATGACAATCCATTTTGAATATTTTTCCCTGAGAAACTAACGGGTCAAAATATAAGTCATAGGATTGCAGTCGGAGATCAAGATAGTCATGTGGAGAAGAATATAATGCCAAAAGCGTTGAACAACATGTACCACAACTAAAGCTAGTTTCTCGACATGGGTATATCGAGTCTATGTATCCATAAGGTTATGACTGAGGTAATAGATGACATGTTCAATACCATCGTTGTCGTCTTAGACCAGCACCATAGCAATGGTACTAGAATAAGTTGCTAAGAAAAGGAAATAGTCACGATGATAATTTGGGGGATGCAGTAAAGGAGAATTAATGAGAACATTCTTTAAAGCATCAAAGGGGAGTTGAGAAACTTCATCCCACAGAAAGGGGATCCCTTGTTTCAGTAATTGTGTAAAACCCTTAGCAAGCTCCACATAGTTGGGAACGAAACAACGTAGGAAATCGTCTTTCCCTTGCAGACTCTGCAACTAAGATAAGGAGAAGGGAGGCGGTAAATTAATGATAGCCTCGAATTTCAAGGTATTAAGATGAATTCCTTCTTTAGAGACAAAAAAACCAAGGATTCTTCTAGATTCAATGCAGAAAATACATTTATGCGGATTCAAACGAATATTATAGTGTCGGCAACGTATCAAAATCACCTGAAGGTGCGCAGGATAGTCGTGGCGATTATCTCAATGGGTGGGGAGGTCATCCAGGTAAGGTTGTATGATGTGATTAATGTCATGGAAAGCATAGGACATCGCGCGCTGAAAGGTAGCACCAAAATTATTCATACCGAAAGGGAGATTTTTGTAAGCAAAGTTTTCCCATGGACAGATAAAGGCAACCTTGTGTTGATCAGCTAACAATATATTAATCTGGTTGTAGGTATAAAAACCATCCATAAAGGAGAATATCTCACTCCCAACACATTCACTGATGATCTGCTCAATAAACAGAGTGGGATAACTATCCTTCAGGAAGGCCCGATTGATATCTTGGTATTCAACACAAACACGAATGGTACCCTGCTTTTTATTAACAGGGACAATATTGGACACCCAATCTATCAATGGGATAGGATAAATAAATCCATCCTTAAGAATTTTTTCAACCTCTCCCTTTATGGTGGTTGCCTTTCTAGGGTGCACAGATCAAAGTCGTTGACGAACAGGCTTTGCATCAGGGTAAGTCGGTATTTCATGCACCACTATACTTGGGTCCATTCCAGGCATTTCCTTATAGGACCATGCAAAAACATCTCAAAATTCTTGAAAGAGACTAGTATAGAGCTTGACCTCATCTGGAGAGAAATTCACCCCAATGTGAATGTTCTCGACAATTCCTAGTTTCACTGAAATGTCGATAGGCATTGTCTCAGTGATACTACCAATGTTCCCCTCAGAGAAGACCTCATGGGCTGACCTTGGTGTCGGGAGTGGATCACACAGAACAAGGGAAGCAAAATTTTCAAGACACGACTAAACTACTCCAGGGCTCGGGAGAAACTACGAATGATGATGAATATCGTTCCAAGGTGTTTCCTCGAGAGACATAGTTTCCATGATACTTTCATCATATGGAAATGTCTCATTTAGGGGATAAGATGATTCTGAGGAACCAAGCCAAGGATATTGGGAGTATGCATCAAAATTCATGCTAGAAGTAGCATGTTCAGAATCATTAGCCGAAACTGATACAATTTCACAATAATTGACTTCTACGTGGCTTAACGACATCACATCACCAAACGAATCGACCTGATTAGGCGAAGGAATGATCCAAGGATCAGAAGAAGTGGATATCATATTGACCTTAGCAGTGTTCGGTGGAGGAAGATAAAATAGACCCATAATGGCAGAATATTTGAAAATTTATGCCCCCACACTCTCATAGGGTGTGGTGGTATGGTCTACATACAGAACATTGCCTTATAAAGAAGCGGAAGAAAAAAAGGACAACTGATCAACAGTGATGATATTTCCTTCGTGCAGGAAATAAAGAACATAAAAGGGAGTGGATGACACGCAAAGCGTGGCATGGTTCCAAATGTGACCAAGGAGAAGGTTATAATTGAGTTTGGAATCAACGAATTCAACCTTAACGTTGATCGTTTTTCCTTCCAACATGATATGCAAGTTCGGAAGGATACCAAAAGGATGAGATTCCCTTTCGTCAAAGGCCTCCGAAGTATTTGGATATTGATTAAGGGTTGTAGAACTAATGGCTTTCCAACATGAGACATACATGATGCAAGTGGACGCACCTTCGTCCATGACTTCCCAACAGATATTCTTGCCATTAATAGCAACTTGGATAATCAAAGCAAGTTGATGGGGGAGACGCGGAATGAAATTTTCTAGGTGAAAAGTAATGAGGCTCGAATCAGATGGATCGATTCCTCTGATAGTGGATAACAACGCTCTCCATTGTGATGGATAGATTTGAAGTACCTCTAGCGCATACATAACGGAAGGCGCCTGAGCTAAATCCTCAACAATATTCTACTGTTGAGCGGCACGGTCATTCATATTATACGAGGACTTACAGAGCACGCCTTTAGAAGGTGGTCGTACAATGGGATCATAACTAGGCCTTTCAATATGAAGAGGTATAGAAGCGGGCCGGGGAGAAGGAGTAGGAGCATCGACAATTTCTTTCCTCGCTGATTGACGTGATTCTGAATAATATTTAGATCTAGTAATGATAGATACGCGTGCAACACCATTCATCATGAATACCTGAGAACCAAAAGAGGTGGAATATTTGGGTTGTTCCACCATTTGAGTCTGTTGTGATGGAAACGGCTCTTTAAGAAAATTCGAAGTCCCTTGAGTGCCTTTCTGAAATCGACTCACCTCGGCCCATCAAGGACAGTCCTTGGTGTAATGCTCGTCATTACATATCGTGCAAGGATACTTCGGTTTACGTTTAGCTCCATCATCGGTGTGAGGTTTGGGGGAATCCTACCTTGGGGCATCAGATTTAGATTTACCTTTGCCCTTATTTTTTCCTTTAGTGGATTTATCAGCCATAGAAGACTGAACGACATTAACCTCTGAATTTTTTCAAGGATTTGAAGGATTCTAAGAAACGAAATCCATGAAAGAAGACGATTTCTACTTAGAAGCAGAAGAAGATTTCTGGGAAGTCTGGGAAACAAAACCAATGATGACGTCCATTGGTGGTGTTACCAGAGCCTTTGAGGTAAACCAAATCAAGATACTGAGCACGAGTTATGGCTTGCTCTTCCGTGACAGTTTCCCCCATTGCAATATCCTTAAAGATTTGATTGACGAATGATTTGGTAAACTATTATGTCAATAGTTGATCAGGAATATCAAACTTGGTCAAATGGTGATGCCTTCTCCATTCATGAATATGATTGAAGATATGTGTAGCAGTATCTTGCTTTAAGGATGTAAGGAGGTGGGTTCTTGTTTCATAACAAACAGGCAGCTGAAAATGCGTAAGTAAATCCATGGCTAAGGATTTGAAATCCCGAAAATTTCCGCACAGAAGTTCAATGTACCACTTTGCAGTGGCACAAGTCAACGTTCTTTGAAAAAATAAGACGTAGATGGACAAAATATTTGACCCAAGAATTGGAGCACCAAAGATGGTACATCATAACATACGCTTGGGGGTATTCTCCAGACTTGCCTTCAAACTTGGGGCAATCGCTCGAAATTTTGGTTGGAACTGGGAGCTAATACGGATTGTGAAGA
Organism: Pinus albicaulis; assembly: GCA_034641835.2. Lineage (NCBI taxonomy): Eukaryota > Viridiplantae > Streptophyta > Pinopsida > Pinales > Pinaceae > Pinus > Pinus albicaulis. The sequence continues at coordinate 1,272,127,381 of CM076575.1, read as the reverse complement.
ATTGTATAATTGGTCAATATTGACACATTAGGAAGTTCCAACATCATGAGAAATGGAAATTGAAAATTGAAAGGCATGGTGTTCGGTCTTTGATACATGCCCATTTGTGGATTCCAACCAAATTGGGAGAAATTCTGCCCCCAAGGGTTCAGTCCCGAAGGATTTTTCCCATATGGATTCCATCCATAAGGAATGAAACCTTGTGGATTCAGACCATATCCTAGTTGTTGACCCAAAAGTGGATTCTGACCCGCAGCAAACCATTGAGGTCCAGACTGACCATAGTTCGCAGCATATGGATTTTTTTGTCGAAATTTTTGGAAAGGATTGCCCTGTGGCTGACCCTGCGAACCCAAAAGGTAGCCTTGGGAACCTAAAGGCTGACCTTGTGATCCCAAGGGTTTACCTTGGGGTTGTTGAATGATACCTTGAGGACTATATGACACGATACCCTAGGGTTGTTGAGGTTGGCCAGGTTTCCCCTGAGGACCAGGTTGGCCTGGCTGAATAAAGACTTGAATTTGCTGGAAGGAAGGTTGTCCTTTCTGGGAAAAAGGTTGACTCTGCTGAAGTTGGGGTTGGCTTGGTTGACCAAAAGGTTGTCCCTGCTAAAAATAGGAAAATTGACCTTGATGAGAAAAAGGTTGATTGTTTTGTACATAAGGCATTGCCTGTTGTACGTAAGGTTGTCTGTGTTGCCCATAAGGTCGATTTTGACCATAGATAGGACCCTACTGAAAAGTATAACCCCCTAACTGAATGCCAGAATGCCCTTGAAATCCTTGCGGATTTACTGGCTGGGTCTACAACTGCTGGGAACCATACAAAATATAATTTTTTTAGTTAATATTCTGCAAAAATTTCTTATATTGATCATATGTTAACCGTGTTGAACCATATGATCGAGCAGGCATAGGAATGTTGTTGGCTTAAGGGGTCCTGACCCAGGTTCGAAGGTTAAGTTTTGCCAACAAACCCCTATGCTACTAGCCCTTTCAGCAATGACCTACTTGCGCAGGCCAAGGTCTCACCCGAAGCAGTATGGGAGGGTGTTGGAACCAGGTTTTCGCACCCTGTAAGAGAGTAGGTAAGTCAAGGAAAATCTATGTTTGCACTTATCGGATTTTCACAGAGTAAGTCTATTCGCAGGATTTTATCAGTATAGTCAGTGATTAACCACAAAAGAGCTATTACCATTCAAAGATCTAATCAATACCTTCACATCAACGTGTGTATCAGCAATTACCAACACATAATATCACAAATGCAGCTACAGATACATTCGCAACATAAACAGATATCACAGAAGTATTCGCAGCTTAAACAGATACCATCACAAATCATTTATAGATATACTTATGCAAACATAGATATATTTGCAGCTAAAAAACCATCACAAATACGCTTCAGCAGTAAACATCACTGATACAGATATCACACTGATACTTTAATAATACTTGGCATTCATTAACATTTAGATCCACTTACAACCAAAAACAGCCTACACACACAGCCTATCAGGGTCCGCACGTGGCAGGACTGAGGATCTCTGCACACACAGCCAACAGGATTCCTTACCCAAAATAACCCAAAACAAATCTAACAATTCGCACGTAGCCTCAGTCTTAATTCATGCCTACCTCTAGACTCAAACTATTCATATATTTATATCAATATATCCTATGCTACGATTTGCGGACTCTAGGTATACCCTTGGACCTATTACAATGTGTTTGGGGCTTTGACCCACCCCAAAACCCCTGTGTTAGACTAATTAATAAAAAAATATACAAAATTCGCAGCTTAGGAAGCCCCGTTCCTACAAGCCCCCAACCCAATCTTGTGACTCATCCTGAGTCACTGTGGCCGTGGGTTCTCCATCTTCGCTTGTAGCTGCTTGATTGCCTCAACCAGTGGGGGCAGCACACCATCACTTTATGCAGCAGCATTCTGGGCTATCTCCACCAAATTCTGTGAATTTGGGCCTTTCGTAGAAGCAGTGATGCTCTCCAACGTCTGGTTCAGTTGCTTGACTGCGATGTCGACATCCTGAGACAGCTTAAGGGCCTCATTAGCCCACGGCTTGAGGTGATCACTCAAAGTCTTCTTCCATTGCAGAAGGGCTTCCATGTCGTCCCTGATTGCGTGACTGGTGTGTAGTCGTGCCAATCGCTAAGTGGGGACTAGAGTGGTCAATGTAGCCTCCATTTGGTCAAAATCTTCTTCTTTCTGACGCAATTCTTGGTTGATTTCGCGCAGGAGAGGGTTGCGTTGCACCTTGCTCCATAGCTGCATAGCAATTTCCAATAGTTCTGTAGCCTGAGAAATCTAACCTATAATGACATTTGTGGCCTCTGTAACTAGCGCAACTCGCTGGGCCCGCACCTCTGGTGGTGTTTCTAGCTGTAACTTGGCCTGCAAGGCCGCAATCCGTTGTTTCATCCCTATCTTGACCGCCTGGATCTCGGTCCTTAAGGCATTTAGCGCTGTGACCAACCCTTCAATCTTAGCCTAGGCGGTGGCAGAAGCCGGGATATCTTCGGTGACGTCTGCGCAGAGCCTACTAATGAGGTGCTCCAACTCTGTCTGTTGCACGACAGCGAGGGTACATGCAACCTGTGCCTGAGATACTTCAGTATTTTTTTCTTCAATTGTTTGCTCACCTGTGCTAAGCTGGTGGTGCACTTGATGGTCTCTATGTTGACTTGAAAGTAGTGTAGCTGGAGGGCTATACACAACCGATTCTCTTAGTGGACTATAGACAGATCTATCTCCTTCTCAATTATTTCGGTAGTATTTACCACTTCATGTTGTGCTCTTGCTCAGATCAAGGGTCATTCACTCAGTGTGGCTGCATAGAATGCCCTTTTTTCACTGTAATATTTTGATTAACATAGGCAATGTTTTCAAGAACTTACCCCAGAAACCCTTTAAGAACCTTTGCTCTGCTTCCGAATAGGATATGAACTGATCGACTGCGAATTCTATCACAAATCTTTCCAACATTCTATCCACCCAGTGATCTACCGTATGCGTGATGGTATTGTCAGTCCTTTCCAACTGCTGGATCAAATCTAGAGTCCAGTGCATGACCCGCTCGTCCTTCCAAAATGTTTCGAAACCTACGATCCTGGCTAGACACTCCTGCAGCTTGTGTGTAAAGGTTACAAAGAAAATTTCATATATTTCAGTAAAAATGTACCTATTTTTCCACTTCTCAGCTGTCAGCTTCGCGTTGCGATTCTCTTTTATAGAAATTTCTTGAATCTGTCTTTCAAACCAGTCTTCAATTTCTAGCTTCTCAAGTCTCTAGTGTTCCCTTGGCATTACCTAATCTCTCCCTCAAAATTCCCCTGGTCCCAACAACGGAACCATCTTTTGGCTTAAGGGGTCCTGACCCAAGTTCGGAGGTTAAGTTTTGCCAACAAACCCCTATACTACTGGACTTTTCAGCAATGACCTACTTGCATAGGCCAAGGTCTCACCTGAAGCAGTATAGGAGGGTGCTACAACTAGGTTTCCGCACCCTGAGAGAGAATAGTTAAGTCGAGCAAAATCTGTGTTCGCACTTATCGGATTCGATAAGAGTAAGTCTATTCGCAGGATTTTATCATTATAGTCAGTTATTAACCACAACAGATCTATTCCATTCACAGATCTAATCAATATCTTCACATCCATGTGCGTATCAGCAATTACCAGCACATAATATCACAAACGTAGCTACAGATACATTCGCAGCATAAACACAAAGCACAGAAGTATTCACAAATTAAACAGATACCATCACAGAGCATTTACAGATATACTTATGCAAAACATAGATATATTCACAGCTAAATAACCATCACAAATATGCTTCAGCAGTAAACATCACTGATCCAGATATCACACAGATACTTTAACAATACTTCGCATTCATTAACATTCACATCCACTTACAACCAAAACCAACCCGCGCACACAGCCTAGCAGGGTCCGCACACAGCAGGACTGAGGATCTCCGCACACACAGCCAGTAGGAGTCCTTACCCAAAATAACCCAAAACAGATCTAACAATTCACACATAGCCTCAGTCTTAATTCATGCCTACCTCTAGACTCAAACGATTCATCTCTTTATATCGATATAGCCTACGCTATCTTATGGTTTGTAAACCATGGTTTGTGGACTCTAGGTCTACCCTTGGACCCATTACAATGTGTTTGGGGCTTTGACCCACCCCAAAAACCCTACGTTATACTAATTAATACAAAAATATACAAAATTCGTAGCTTAGGAAGCCCCGTTCCAACAAATGCTACCAACAGCTTGAGAGGAACCCAGAATGTGAGCTTGAATTCCACTCACAGATGTTCCAACGAAGTATTGGGAAAAATTCGACAGGGTAAGACCTCCACCAGAAACTGAAGTCGATGGGATCAACGTAGGAACACTGACAAGAGTCGCTGAAACACTTACGTAAACATTTTCCTTTGCGGGAGTAGGATTGACTATAGTTCTAGCAGGCATGGAAACAGATATGTTGGAAACACTCAGACCAAGGGCAGATACCCCGGTATTGTACCAAATAGTATTGTAATACAAAGGCATGGTACTCGACATACTCGAGACCAGGTGTTCCAACGAGGTGTATCCTTGAGGAATATACGACTAGGTGGAAGGCTGAGAGGTCTCCACATAGAGAAAACCCTTGGGAGGGAATTGATGTCCATCGAACAAAGACTCATCTACACCAATGATGGTGGTTGAAACCTCCAAGGGGGGAGAAACCTCTCCTTCAGAATCCATCAGGATTAACTGACGGGCAGCGGTCCGAGATGGACATGGTGAATTCACAAATGGTACACAAAGTGTATCGTATGGACTATAGGGTCGTTGAGGGGAGATTTCAATGGGATCAAAAAACAGATTCGAAGGGTAGGAAATGTAGCCTACTAGCACATCAGGAGGAGACTGAGAAGTGAGAGGTTGTATACTCAAAACGAGGGAAATCTCATCAGTTTGAATCCCATTCGAATGTAGAGAATCAGAATAGACAGGAGACAATGTCTCTTCGAAAGAGGACGATGGAGAGGAAACTGAATTTGGTGTTTCAACCACGATGATCATATCTCAAAAAGTGGAAGAAGAAAAATATGATTAATTCAAGGCTTTAAACAATATCTTTATAAGGATTTACTCATGATGTAGCCCATAAATGTTCTAACAGGTAAGCCATGTGATCGTGGGAAATTAATTTTAGAAAAAATAAATAAATAAAAATAAAAAAATAAAAAAGGGTAAGCTAAGAAAAAGTATTAGCAGGTAGCCGTGAACTGAAATATACACCTTGGTGATCAAATGAAATATAAATGACCAAGGGCTTAACATATGACATCCAATCTCCCCGAATTCTTTGTTCAGTGTATCACTTCTACAAGGCGGCTGACTCAGTTACCTATGGTAGGTTTGCAACCTAATGGTGTCTCCCAAAATATATGCGTTGATACGTGGGAGTCCAAATCCATAGTAGTGTTGTATGATGCGTAATCGTTCAATGAGAGCGTCCCAAAATATACTTCCATACGCGGGACGAGATATCACCCTCGGGCTGTAACACAGAATATTAGCGACAGCTCCTATGCTTAATGATGTCGGAACACATCTCTATCCTAGACCCTTAAATGTAATTCGTTAGGTTCCAAATTCTCCTTAGGTTGATTGAATAAATTTTAAGATTGATCTTGAATTATGTCTCGGTTTTAAAGTCCTACCGATGTCACCTGAACCCCTAAGATATAGCTAAATGAGAGAAGAAATCATTCATTTCGATGAAACCTATGTTAATGAAGGAGAAGGAAACTCATACAATCAACACAGAAAACAAAACAAATGCATAAAATGAAATTCACTTTTCTCTTCATGTGCAGGATCTTAAAGAGAAAATAAAAATTTACAATTTCTTTCCTTTCACTAAATGCACTTAGAAGAGAATTGAAATGAAACTTTTCATTTTCTAAAGTGAAACAAAAGGGAAAAAAAAATTGTATTTTTCTTATAATCACAATGCAAAATGTAGAATGCAGATCAATCAACAATGTTTTGAGTACTAATGAAATCTATCAAAAATGCATGCAAGAGGAAAATATTTCAAAAATCAAAGAAAGACGTAAACCAATTTCCTCAAAACAAGACACTCTTCATTTACACACTAACCAATCACTCAAATAAAACAAACTTCACTCGAAAAAAAATCAATTGTGATCTATGCTTGTTGGCGAAAAGAAACTCAAATGCATTCAGGATTGATACTTAAAAATTCTACTCGTGAGAAACAACCAAAAGAAAACCTGAATCAAACAAAAATTCTAAAAGATACGACAACACTTGATTCAACGAGCAGTGTGTAAATCAAGAAAGCAAGAAACCATTCAAATGACCCGAAGACACCTAGAAACCCTAGGATGACAAGGATGCACTAACTTTGCAAAAGATACAACCAACGATGTGAAAATTGAATCAAAATTTTTCACTTAACAGAGAACAACAAGAGCTATTCAAACAACAAAATAACACTCAGAAGGATAAGACCCACTAGCTTACCAAATGAAGGAAACCCTAAAAAAATTACACACAGAAATCGGCACGGTTGTTAATCTACAACTCACACTGGAAGAGTAAAAGCGTGACTGCGAAAATGCTTTTAGCGCTGATTGGCACAACTATCAAAGCAATACTAGCGTCGATCGAGGAGAAGGATTAAAAATAAAAAGGTTTTATAAACTGACACCAGACTTATCACTTCAACAGAGAGATAAATGTTTGTAAGAAATTACAGAAGATATAGAGACAAGGAGATGGATGCTCGACGAAAATTGATGATAAAACAAAAAATTGAAAACATGAGACTTAAAGGCTAGCAAACCCTAGTGGAGTCTCCAATTTTTTATGCAGGAAAATACTCTTTGCAGACAGAGACGATCCCTCTAGCCCTAGGATGGTTCTAGTAACAACAGGGAATAATTAGAAGCCTACTTTCCTAGATTGTAAATATATGCAGATAGTGAATAGATCACCTACCTCAATCTGATGTTGTTCCTCACTTGAACCCTTTTATCCTTCGCGCTCTGTAGTGGGATCCTCGTCGTCAGCGGCACTTGGTTACCTGCACAAGGGATCAAAAAATAGCAAACATGAAAGCATAACATATATATTGCATATACAATATACCTAGTTGATCAAGGAGAACTAAGAATCCAATTATACATTAAAGACGAGAATGGAAAGCACGAATTAATTGTATTATATTAAAATAGAGAGGGGAAGTTACAACCTGCACCTTGATGTCGTAGATCTCCTTCGACAGGTCTGGTTCCAGGCACGTCTCCAAAGTGCTCGTTTCAACTTGATATGAAGGGAAAAAGGTATCAACTCTCGCTCAATACCTATAGCAACAAATATCTCTCTGTTGTTCTTCTATCTCTGTTATAAATATCAGAGCTATGGGAGGATGTTAATTTTATAGCAAGGGAAGAGAGAACATGGATCCACTTAAGGTGGGGAAATGGGTTATCCCTTTGGGTGGTTCCACTTTTGTAGGAACAAAGAGCCCAAAGGGAGAAGCTTGACTCTATCCTCAGGAACAAACAATCAACTCTCTGCCATGAAGCTTCTAGATCTCGAAGCTTCACTTCCATTTAAAAAACAAAAAATCTAGAAGAGGATCGGCGCGGGTATTATCCTCATTCTAATGTTGATTGGCACTTCCCTAGAACAAAAAAGAGCCATAAACACGAGCAAGACACGCAGAGGGCACCGCTCCAAACAATCATGTTTTTAAGGAGCTACTTCAGGAATGGTCAACAGAGAGTTTACTCATTATGTTGGAAGGGATATGATGGCACATTTTCATGATGGAAAATAGACACAGGGGTCATTGTTAGGGGTCCCCAGGATCAGGAACGAGGAGTATAGGGACATTGAAAAATTGTTGTGCAACATCATTGAAACCTAATCCTTGAAACCCAACACATCCTAGATCAAGTCTCTAATTAAATTATCTTTTCGACTATGATATTGAAGAGAGACGTCATGTAGAAAAAAAAAAATATTCTAAACTATGAGCACTTATATAAAATTTATTTCAATCTAATTGATTGTGATCAATCAAAACATCAATACTATATTAACTTATGCTTACCATGTTGGTGTGTGACACTTTTCTCTTGATTTTAAATTTCCTCCAATGTAGAAGTCTGAATTTTTTTTGTGCTTTTAATTAGGACCAAAATATATCTGAACATCTTGTCACAGATAAGAACAAAACCCTAGGAATATTGAAGATATTATGACACTTCTAGCGTTTGTATGAGTTTACGATTTAGATTTCCCATGTGTGCCCAATGCTAGGTGCATGCTAATGGGCCTCAAGTTGCAAAAATTGATCATAAGAAAGTAGATATGTGTTAATTTTGGCAGAGTGGACTTCAAGCACCATTTCCATGCACATTATGAAAATTTAAATAATGCTAGGTTAATATCGAAATAAGAGGAGCATTTTCAAGGAAATGCATTTTAGAAGTGTCGAGAAAAGTCCTATCATTTGTGCAAGATTCAAAAAAAATGTAGGTGACATCAAAAAACATTTTGATAGGAGATAAATCACAACTATCCATATTGTTTGTGATTTAGAATCCACAAGGATGTGAGACTAGGAGCATATGCTTTTTCTCAAGGATGTTTACTAGTTCATGAAAGGTAAGATCCATGCATGTCTTGGAAATTCCCTATGGTTTTAGCTAATAAAGATTGAATACCTAGGTTTAATGTATATGGTTTGTAATTTTAGGGATTGTGAACCCTAAATGAGTCAAAACATAAAAATATAGGGTTTATGGGCAAAAATCTATGACTATTGAACATGACATGGCACTTCTAGGGTTTGTAAGAATTTAGGGTTCAAATTCCACACGTGGACCCAGTGTTAGGTTCAAGCTAACATGCCTTAGGTTCTAAAAATTTGATCATAATAAATGATATATCTATTCATTTCGAGAAGAGGGGACCTCAAGCACCATTTCCATGAACATTATGAAAATGGAAATAATGTTGGTTTAATCTTAACATAAGAGGAGAATTTTCAAGGAAATCAATTTTACAGTTGTCGAGAACAGGCTTATCATCTATTAAAGTTTGAAAGTAAGATAGGTGTTATATCGCAACCATCCATAGTGTTTTTGATATAGAATCTACAAGTATGTGAGACAAGGAGCAGAGGGTTTTTCTCAAGGATGTTTATTGGTTCATGAAAGGTAGGATCCATGCATGTCTTGGCAAGCCCTTAGGGTTTTGGTTCATCAACATTGAATACCTAGGTTTAATATATATGGTTTGTAATTTCAAGGATTGTAAACCCTAAATGAGTCATAACATGAAAATTTAGGGTTTATGGACAAAATCCTTGGACTATTGAAGATGTTATAACACTTCTATGGTTTGTATGAATTTAGGGTTTGGATATGAAACACTAGATGATAAATCCTAAGGATTAGGGTAAGGAATTATAGACTAAGCCCTAAGATTGGTTTCTCCTACTAGAAACCCTAGTTACATGATGTTGATATAAATAATGTTAATACAAGAAAGAACTAACATGTTGTGTACTTTGATTACTTTTATATTCAATATAATTCAAGGTAGGAGGAAGGGTTCTCCTCCCTTTGACTTGGTGAACTTATCCCACATATGATGGATTTCCCATGTGGGCCCAATCTTAGGTTCATGCTAACAGGCCTTAAGTTACAGAAATTGATCATAAGAAATGAGATATCTATTCATTTGGAAGAGGATACCTCGAGCACTATTTACATGCACACTATGCAAATGGTAAGGATGTTAGGTGAATATAAAGATAAGAGTAGAATTTTCAAGGAAATGCATTTTTCTAGGTGTCGAGAAAAGGCCTATCATTTGTGCAAGATTGAAAGCAATTTTAGGTGACATACAAAAACATTTTGATTGACGCTAGATCACAACCATCCATAGTGTTTGTGACCTAGAATCCACATCGGTTGTGAGACAGAGAAGATGCTTTTTCTCAAGAATGTTTTCTAGTTCATGAAAGGTAATATCCATGCTAAAATAAAGATGGGAATTTGTGCTAAAGAAGTTATTTAATTCCATAATAAAATCCAGTGGGAAAGAGATGGCAATGATTTTAATCTACACCACACATTCCTTCCATTTAATGCCAATGCCAATTCATTCATTTAGTAATAATTGTTAATTTATCTCTTATAAAGTGTTGTTTTTTATTCCAATGGAGATATGGGATTGCATAATATCAAATGAAGAAGGATGTAGTGAAATTTTACATTCAGGCACCAAAAGCAATCATAATCCACAAATTTCTAAATTCTACTAGGGAATATAAATCCCCAAAAGAGTATTAAAAATAAACATGAATTTTAAATTTCACTAATACAATATAAAATGAATGTCGCAAAACAATTGGATTGAAACCAGACATTTATAATGAGATTTAGATAGATCAATGGATCACCTAATGCAAAATGGGAAACTATACTTTTTATCCTTCAAATAAAAATGAAAAACGCTCATAGCATGAACTCCTCGTGCACATCCCTTGAGGGAAATGTGATTAAACAGAAAGAACACAATTTAATTAATCAAAAGAAATTAATAAATACCAAACATGTCGTATAATGGATTTCTAAAAGAACATACCATTAATTAGAGCTTACAATCAATACTAAGAAAATTATGTCGAAACAACTAGATGGATAATAGGCTACTAGGGTATGAAAATACTATCTTATGGAGATTTTGTACCATCTCCTTGGGGCTCTATTTCTTGATTGATTCTTTCATTTCTTTCACTAACCTAAAAGGTGAACATAAAATGTATGAGCAACACCATAAAAAATTTACTTTAATTCGTTCACAATTTAAAGCAAAAAATATATATACATGGTAATACCTAGGGTGTATTTACATCAATAAGTTTATGAAGTGGAAAATTTTCCACTGAGTTAAGTATTTTTTCATTTAAAAATGATGAAAATGCATAAGTTTGAATAAATATATTAGTTAGTTTTTGAGACGAAATGTATATACAGTTCAACATAATAAATTTATATGTAACATGCATTATAGCTAATCTTGTAAATGTGATTTTATATTTCATTAATCATATCTTCTTAGAACATGCCTCAACAGGGCTCTAACTATCTATAGAAATTTGCTGAATAATGAAGATTTATCCACTGAGATTATCCTGGTCACACATTAATTTGAATTCATGCATAACACATAACCTCTTCTACAATTGATCAACAATTTGCGGAAATAGAAACAGTCGCATGCGCACATAAACACAATATGTAATGGGGAAAGCTTATAGCTGAAAACCCCCAGCTATTTGTATATTATAATAGAAGAGAAACATGTAACAATCTCAGTACAATACTCCTCACAAGTACTCAGTACTGTCTCCCAAAAGTTACACACAAACTAGCTCGGTTTTGAACAAGTCACAGGTTCAAAACTCATCCACTAATTGCCTGCCTCTATTGTGCAATCAAGGCTGGTCTAATGAGAGATCCAAGTTCAAATCTCACTGGCTCCAACTGCGCAATCATCATTGGAAATCTCCTCCAATGCTTGTGCAAATCTCATGCACAACTGTTGTCGCAACTAATAGCAAACTCACCCTTTCATCTACCTCTTCCACTGGTCTCCACTGAACTGTCCATGCACTGTAGTGAACTAATGTGTTCTTGAGTTGAATAATGAGTTAATAATTAGTGAATTAAATAATATTTAATTCACTCCACTCATCACTATTTGATTAGCTAGTTAAACTAATCACAACTAGTTCAACTAAGTTAAACCGAACACAACTCCACCAACTGTCTCATCAACTCCACCAAACTCTGCCACTGAAGTCCTAACTGAAGTCCACCATGCATGAGCTCACCAAACCCCAAGGAATAGCATAATTCCTTCTGTCAGATGCATGGGCACATCCGTAGCTCCAATTGAAGTGTTGTAAGAGAATAAACTGAAGTTTAGAGTCTAAATATTATTAAGGGCTAATAATATTTGACTGACCTATTTTTAGACAGGCAGTCTAAAAATAGACTTCGACCTGTATGTCTAAAAATAGAGGTCCATCCATTTTTACCAACTCGACCAATCATCCAAGAATAGCATACTGCAACTCCTAGACCATGCTCCATATGTCTAAAAATAGACATAGTCTAAAAATAGACTTTGCGCCAAAAATAGCCTGCGGGCCCACTTAGTGAAGGCGACTTCATTTCACTAAGCTCAATCATCTTGTTGCATTTTCAACACTCCCTCTCAACAAGATATGGATTATCTGCAACCCCTATCCTGCCTCTGTGGAATTCGAACTTGCTCCTGGTGAGCACCTTCGTCAAGATGTCGGCATCCTGATCCCCCGTGGGAACATATGAAAGCATCATGATTCTCCGCTGAACACAATCTCTGATATGATGGTACCTGATGTCGATGTGTTTGGATCTATCATGAAATACTGGATTAGCCGAGAGTTTAATGCAACTCTGGTTATCACAATAAATCACAGTAGGCTCCAAGTGCAACCCGAACAATCCGACGAGGATCTTCCTCATCCAAATAGCCTCGCATGCAGCCAAGCTTGCTGCCATGTACTGGCTCTCGTCGAACCTCTGTCACGGATCTCTCGCTCGCCGTACCGTGAAACCGTTTTAACACCGATGTCAAAATACCTGCATGTGCTCTTACGATCCGTTGGGCTCTCTGCCCAATCTGCATCAGTGAAGCCAGAAAGCTTCGCTCCATCCTCCTGTCTGTACCATAGACCATATCCCGATGTGCCTCTAATATAGCACAATACATGCTTGCCTGCCTTCCAAAAGAGCTTGGTAGGCTCAACCATAGCTTGCGAAAGCTGGTTAACAACATAGCATATATCGGTCGTGTATTGACCAGATACATCAACGACCCCACCAACTGTCGATAGACAGTGGCATCCACTACCTCCGCTGAAGTAGCATCCTCCTTCCTCCAACCACCAGGAAGAGGAGTGTCAACAGTCTTGCAGCCTTGCATGTTGAACCTCTCCAGAATCTCCCGGGCATACTTGCCCTGAGAAACAAACAGTCCTCCGCTGCGCTGCCAAATCTCCAATCCCAGGAAATAATGAAGGATGCTCAAGTCCTTCATCTCAAACTCTCGTGCAAGATCCTCCTTGCATGAAAGTATCAACTGCTCATCGCCAGTCAAAATCAGATCATCTACATACAGTACGATGATCAACATCTTCCCCTCCACCACAATCTGGTACAGGTTTGGATCCGCCTCACTCTTGGAGAATCCAAGCCCAGTGAAGTAGCTGTCTATCCGAGTGTACCAAGCACGAGGTGCTTGCTTCAGCCCGTACAGTGCTCTCTTGAGTCGGCACACATGCGACTCACTGCCGAAGATCTCGAAACCTTCAGGCTGCTCTATGTACACCTCCTCCTCAATGACTCCGTTGAGGAACGCAGTCTTCACATCCATCTGATGGATGTGCCATCCCATCTACGCTGAGAGAGCTAGGATCGTCCGTATGGAAGAGTACCTTGCGACAGGTGCAAAGCTCTCCTCATAATCGATCCCCTCGATCTGTGAGAAGCCACGGGAAACAAATATTGCCTTGTACTTCTCCACACTCCCGTCAGCTGCCTGCTTCAATTTGTAGATCCATCGCGAACCCACCACTGATTTCCCTTCCGGTCGCGGGACAATCTCCCATGCATTGTTTCTGACAATAGAATCATACTCTTCCACCATGGCATCTACCCATGCGGGTTCCTCCACAGCTTCCTCGAAAGAGGATGGTTCTGTCATGACACATTTTCTCATAAGAGCCATGTATCCAGTGTACCGGTCCGGTGACTGCCTTTGTCTGCGCTGTGCTGTAGGTGGTCCTACAACCTTCTCTACATCTCGAGCCAGTCGCTCAGCTTCTGTAGTGCGCTTGTGCCCTCTGATGGTTGGCGCTGCATGAGTGGTCTCTTCCACCTCATGAACTTCCTCTTGTGGCTGATCCACATCCGGAAGCTCCTCCTTAGGAACTAACAGCTCCTCATCTGCATGCAAGTGTGGCTCCCTCTCAAGCGAACACTGCATGGATTTCTCCTCCTGAAACTTGATATCCCGTCGCACAACAGTCTTGCGACTGTCTGGAAAATTCACCCCATAGTTGTGAGGTGTATCAGTGTACCCCACAAATATTCCAACCTCTGCGGTCGGATCCAGCTTCTTTCTGGCATCCTTCGTCACATGCATGTAGACAGGAGAACCAAAAATCCGCAAATGGGAAATGTCAGGCCTCTTGCCAGAATAAGCCTCCTCCGGTGTACTCATTCCAAGAATCTTGTGAGGACAACGGTTCTGCACATATACTGCTGTATTGCATGCCTCAGCCCACAAGTGAAGGGGTAGGCCCTGATCATGCAACATCACCCGTGCAGCACCCACGATCGTTATGTTCTTCCACTCAGCCACCTCGTTCTGCTGTGGGTTATGGGGTGCGATGAGCTCTCTCTGAATCCCTTCTGCGCTGCAAAAGTATTTGAATTCAGTAGAGATGAATTCACCACCATTTTCGCTCCTAAGAGCCTTCACATGCTTCCCCAATTCCTTCTCAACCAGCGCCTTGAATTCACAGAACTTTGAAAATGTCTCGCTCTTCTTCTGCATGAAGAAGATCCATCACTTCCGAGAGAAATCATCAACAAAGATCACATAGTACTTATGCTTTGCTGTCGAAGCTACTGAGAAAGGACCACACACGTCTGTATGAACTCTCTCAAGGATCGTCGTGGCGTGACTATCCTTCTCATGAAAGGTAGCTTTCACATACTTCCCCAAGGTACACCCCTTGCACTGATCTGACTGCGCAAGAGTGCCCTTAGGAAGCCCAGTAGAAATCTGTTGCAGTATCTTCAAAGCTCCATGGTGAAGGTGGCCCAATCTCCTGTGCCACAGTTCGCCCTCATCATCCCGGCTCACCACTTCTCCCGCCTTGCATGCCATTGCTGCGCAGCCATCTACTTGCAACTGATAAAGGTTCTTGAATCGAACCCCTATCTTCCGGGTCTCACCAGTAGTCTTACTGCGCAGGAAGGCTTTTCCTTCGCTGAAGACCACATCATACCCCTTGTCTTCCAACATCGCCATAGAGATCAGGTTCTTCATCAATCCTGGAACATGCAAAACTTCCTTCAATACAAAGGGTTTACCAGACTCCCTCTCAAAGGAAATGGTACCGATACCAGTCGCACTGTATCTACCATCATCGCCCATCTCGATGTGCACTCCAAGATCTTTTTCCTCCAGATCTGAAAACAGATCTCGATCTCCGGTCATGTGAAATGATGCACCACTATCCAAGAACCATACTGATCCCATCACACTTGAAACCAAGCATACGATCAGTGAAAAATCTAGTTCGAATTGAGAAGCCAATGCCTCTCCAATGCAGGTATCCAAGAAATTTTCTTATTTTTCTTCATGACAATTTGTGGTGCATGTTGTCCGTCGGTGACAAGAAAAACACTTCACCTTGGACATGTCTTGCTTCTTGCCTTTCGCACCAGACTGAGAAGCCTTCTTGCTCTTCCCCTTCTTTGCTTTGGCAGCCAAAGCGCAATTTTCTTCATCAGATACCTTTGATGAAGATCCGTCTCTGGTAGTCCTCCTTATCTCCTCTTGCATGAGATCTGCCCAAAGTCGCTCCCATCCTGGCAACTTCTCCCGACCATTGACAGAGTCCTGATAGGAATGCCAAGCCTTCGGAAGACCAAGGAGAGCCAGGTCTACCATGTCCTCTTCTTCGACAGTCACCCCCACACTTCCCAGCTCATCTCTGCATTGAGTGAACTTCGTGAGGTATTTGGCAATACTGTCGCCTTTCTCCATATTAATGTTTCTGAGCTTATCCTTGAGCGCCAGCTTCCTTTGGTCGCTCTTACTCTGGAATAGATATTTCAACTCTTTCCACATCAAATATGGATAAGCTTTTCCATGCAGGCTGGATACAATGTGATCCTTCACGCCCTCTAACAGAATCCTTCGACATTTCGCCATCTTCTTTTGCCAAGCCTCGACTTCAGTAGGATCAGTGGGCTTTTGGACATCCGTATCTATGAACTCCTTCAGTCCATTATCTTCTAATACTTCCTCCATCCGATCTTTCCATGCAACATAATTTGAACTGCGTTCAAGAGCATATTCGAGTCACAAACCGTTGAAAGACATTTTCAACTCCGGCACCAAGAAAACTAACTGTTGCAAAATTCGAATTCCAAACTTAAAAACTCAACTGCTTCTGGATCTATGAGAACAAATTATTTCTAGCACAGAGATCAACTGTAAGGGCATTTACTGGATATATCACCTTTCAGAGAAAGGATGGATCTAGAGGCTACCTGGCCCGTTACAGACTCTGTCTACCGAAATAATATTGTAATCACTGCAATAGATCCCGATGATAAATTCGCTCCGATACCATGTAGAAATTTGCTGAATAATGAAGATTTATCCACCGAGATTATCCTGGTCACACATTAATTCGAATTCATGCATAACACATAACCTCTTCTACAATTGATCAACAATTTGCGGAAATAGAAACAGTCGCATGCGCACATAAAAACAATATGTAATGGGGAAATCTTATAGCTGAAAACCCCCAGCTATTTGTATATTATAATAGAAGAGAAACATGTAACAATCTCAGTACAATACTCCTCACAAGTACTCAGTACTGTCTCCAAAAGTTACACACAAACTAGCTTGGTTTTGAACAAGTCACAGGTTCAAAACTCATCCACTAATTGCCCGCCTCTATTGCGCAATCAAGGCTGGTCTAATGAGAGATCCAAGGTTCGAATCTCCTTGGCTTGAAAATGCAATCATCATGGGAAATTCCTCCAAGTGTGGTGCAAATCTCATGCACAACTGATGTCACAACTGATAGCTATCTCAACCCTTTCATCTACCTCTTTCACTGGTCTCCACTGAACTGTCCATGCACTGTAGTGAATTGATGTGTTCTTGAGTTGAATAATGAGTTAATAATTAGTGAATTAAATAATATTTAATTCACTCCACTCATTACTAGTTTATTAGCTAGTTAAACTAATCACAACTAGTTCAACTAAGTTAAACCGAACACAACTCCACCAACTGTCTCATCAACTCCACCAAACTCTGCCACTGAAGTCCTAACTGAAGTCCACCATGCATGAGCTCACCAAACCCCAAGGAATAGCATAATTCCTTCTGTCAGATGCATGGGCACATCCGTAGCTCCAATTGAAGTGTTGTAAGAGAATAAACTGAAGTTTAGAGTCTAAATATTATTAAGGGCTAATAATATTTGACTGACCTATTTTTAGACAGGCAGTCTAAAAATAGACTTCGACCTGTATGTCTAAAAATAGAGGTCCATCTATTTTTACCAACTCGACCAATCATCCAAGAATAGCACACTGCAACTCCTAGACCATGCTCCATATGTCTAAAAATAGACATAGTCTAAAAATAGACTTTGCGCCAAAAATAGCCTGCGGGCCCACTTAGTGAAGGCGACTTCATTTCACTAAGCTCCATCATCTTGTTGCATTTTCAACACTATCATGAGCCAAGGATTGCTCCACATGATCTCTACAATATGTTGCTTATCTCTCGAGTTACGGTCGATCCATCACTCTAAACACCTCGTCTGGAACACTAAGAAATGGTGTAATTTTCTCCTCACTCTCTAAACACTTCTTATTTCTTAAGCCAGCTAAAACTGCTCACAAAACATCCTAAACAACCTCCCTTATCTTCTCCCTTCCCTGTGCTTCTATTTTGGATGCAATGTCTAACTCATCTCGAAATGCAACATATCTAGGTGGCCAATGTGCTAAACGAGGTTATGGAGCCCTAAATGCAACATCTCACATAAAATCAAGTCATTCATATGTAAAACCTTTCCCAGCTCCATAAAATATGGATCTTGCATCATTATAATTGGGATCCATGTGCTCTCGAAACTTGGCATACAACATCCTTGAAAAATATTACGACACTTCATCATTATTGAGAAACTTTCCAGATGTGTATAGGAACTTCTAATAAATAAATCATGAAATATTAGGGTCATTAAATCTTGCAACCTTCAAAGTATTTTTATCTTTAGGTTGCAAGTCAAAAAATAAGAAGGACGCCATTTATTTAGTGACCCTTTCTCTTGCTTCTTTAAAGGAGTGTATACCCATAACTAATGCTCTTCTCTTATGTATCACTTCGTAAACAACCTTGATCATCGGTCCAACCCCACGATACGTTACTATGAAATTCTCTAAACTGTGCAAAATTATTTGGAGACAATCTCTAGTAGAGATAGAGAGAGTGTTATTTTCTAGCTCATTCTAAAATCTCGTTGAATGTAGCTTGAAGTCATCAATAGTAAAGTTGGATATGTTGTCTTCCCAAGGCACCTCCTCAAGAAATCTCGAGGGTGGGGGTAAATAGGTTCATATTTTTCATTGCAATCATATTGTCGAGCCCTATGACCTCTCCCACCACCACCATGTCCCACAGAAGCATGATAAAAAATTGTAACATGATAAATGTTCACATATTATTTAAATATAAATTAATTTCAATTGGACAATTCATATTCAAAAAATGTCTACATTTAAAATTACCTGGTCCATGAGCTCTCTCATTCTCTGAGCCATCATTTGAAGGATGATTGTCCTCTTCAGAGGAAACAAACTCAAAGCCTTGTACAGAACATCAAGTTTTTAATCGTGCATAAGTATGAGATATGGGATAAATTTTAACATTAAACATATCTTGAACAAGATTTATGTTCATCTTTCACCTGAATTCTCTTGGATGACTCGCTGAGAATTAACATGGCCATCCTCACGCTCAGATCATTCACCTATGGATAATGATATTTGTTCACTTTAAATATGTGTGAAAGAAGAAAGTATTCACATGTTAAATGTTAATTTTATATATTTCCTATACTTGAACATGTTTACTAGCAATCTAACATGTACCTCTACTATGCAAATTAGACCCATCAAAATAGTGTCTACTTGTTCCTAAATCCCGGTCAATAGATCTATATGCACGAGTTGTACAATTTACATCACATTGTCAAACACAATTATGAGACAAGTGTGATAATTTTTCATGCATTACAAATCTCACTTCAAGATTAATATTCAGATTTTATCTGAACCAACTCTATCGAATAATTGGTTGGTTATTGAAGGCATAGTACGCAAAACATTATCTCCAACCTCAAGCGATACTTGTGCACTATCAACAATGATATTTTTTCACATTAAACATGTGTCAAAGAATATTATTCACATGTTAAAAATTGAATTTAAAGCATAGCATTGAACATGTTTACAAGCAATAAAATGTCTACTTGTAGTACCCTCAAGAGATCCCTCAGAATGTCGTCTAATATGTCTGTTGGAACCTGACACAACTCCTCCTTGAAAGGGGTCATTGGAGTGGTTGTTTGATGCCATTGTTCCTAGATACAAGAGGACTAGTTAATAATATTAATTTTGAAAGATTGACATTCGGAAAGCATTAAAGTTAAATGAATTTAAATATTTTTATTATTTAATATGAAAGAATAAAATTGTTAGAAAATAGTTGGTATCAAATAAAAAATTAACAATTTCCAAGGAAAATAAAATTCCGTGGCCACTAATACTCTTTTCAATATGATCCTATAGTTTCAAGCATGGAAAATTAGCATGATCAAAATCTAACATCTCAATATCCTTCCCTTTTTGGATGGATATTTTCTTCATACATGACAACCTAAAAGTTGTTAGTAAGAAATATCATATTTTCAAGCTTAGATAGCCATGTGAAATTGAAGTTTGGAAGAATTAATGAATCCATAAAAGGGGCACTAAATATGTTGAAACCATTTTTAGGATGAGAGGTAGCATCCGACGTAAGAAATAGTTAAAAAGGGATAAGGAAGAAAAAGAAGTTGCATCCAAGTTACAAATTGAAAAGTAAATGATAGAAAACCAATTCCAAGCACTAATGTTTGAATAGGAAGAAATAGTACTAGTAGAATCATGGAATAAAATCAAATAAAAAAATGACATAAAAGAATAGGAGTGACTAAGACTCTAAAAATAACAAGAAAATAAATTGAAGCACAATAAGCGAGAAATAAAAATCGATGAAGAAAATGATAAGAAAGTTCAAGGAAAGGCCTAAAATATTGATGTCATGGACACACGTCATCATGTGTCCACATTTGAAACAAACTTAAATGGAAGTCACTTTCATTTCTAGGAACTAGGATTGGGAAAATTTACCTCTTTTGAGGCGAGCAAAGTAACTATCCTTATCAACTTCAAATTTGAAATGGATAAAGGAAGAGTTATGAAGAAAACTATAAATAGGCTTCCCATTTTTGGTGCTCTAATACTTTCAGTAACTATATTAAATCCTATGTTTGTAGATATATTAGAGGATCCCTTATAAATAGCTCTAATATGAGTGGTATTCATTCAAGCCTCTGTGTAAAATATTAAAGACATGGATAAATTAATAGAATATTATAAAGCCAAACTTATGAGCCTAGAAGAAGGATTAATATACTATAGAGTGGGGGGATGAGAATCCCCAAATGTAGAGCATGTTCTAGTAAAGTACATAAATAATTATGCACCACATTGATTCTAGGACATGCCTACTCAAATGATAACATTTTTAAGCTAGTTCAAGACCAACAATGTAGAACTAGAAGGGGTATCTCTAGCTATGGATAATTTTAAAAATGTATAAAGAAGATTATATCTTCATGTAAATATCCCCAATAAAGAGTAACGAAGAAAACAAACTAAGTTGTGAAGCACTTATGAACTACTATAACATTGGAGAAAAATTAGAGAAAGAACATATTAACTTCAATAGCAATTATGCCTAAATTTACATTGTTGCTAAAGAATCACTTTAAAGGTGTATATTTCCAAAATTGGAAATGAAAATAAACCAACACCAACGAAATATACTCTAAAAAAACAAGAAGAAACAATGCATTCCAAGGAAATCTTGTCCTAGGACTTCTTTGTCTATGAAATAAAATGACCATATAACAAGGTACTTTATTTAATATGAACCCTTAAAGTCACAATCATTTTTAACAAGTATTTGAACTCAAAAACTCTTTTCTATATGGAAAAAAACTTTATCTTCATGAGCATGAATATATATTTGTTATTTTTTCCAAAAAATAATGGATCTTTTGAACTATCACTCTGACTCAATAAAGGTAAAAGATACTACAGAGACAAACTTTGATTCTTCTAACATAGTTAGCAAAAATAATATGGAATTAGTTCAAAATTGAATTGCACCTAGCTAAAAACTAATAACTCATAAATATATTTTGAGGTGGAAACATAAAACCTTCAACTTTGCTAATAGGAAATTGAACTGGAGAGATTGAAATTTATGCATGAATCACCATTTGGTCATGTTCCTCATCGTTAATGAAATTTATTATGCCAATGGTCTAAATAGGAAAACCAAGTGCATCTTTAGATATTCCTCTAAGAATATGTGAAAATAAAATCTAGTCAAAAGCTGTGAAAGAATCCCTAATGTCCCATAGTTTAAAATGTAGGTATATATTTCCAATGATGATCTTGTTTTTTTCCCAGTTAATCACAAATTTTTAATCACAGATAATTTTCATACTTTTAACATTTTTTTCTTTCCATGCTTTTCAATTTTTTAAGAGAGAAATAAACATCCCACAAATTTCCACGGGCGAGGGAAGAAGGAATACAAGTTGGATTAGAGTTTCATTAAAAACAAAAAAAACTTGTCAAGGCATTGTGAATTAGTTTTGAATTACAAAGAAAGTTAATTTGAAGCTTTATACATACCAATGATAAGAATATGTATTCCAATAGTATTGTAATGAAGTTTGTGGCTTGAACTGGGATAGAGATATATGTGTAACAATACTTGGATCAATGTCACCATTATATTGCACCAATTCCATTGAGAATTGAGCTATGAATCACATTCCTTTTGAATATGTTCTAGGCATCCCATGCAATTGAAAATCTATTGGAAGGATTAATTGGTAATAAATTGAATTTTGATTGAGCAACATTTAATTTGTTGATTTCCATATTGCATAGCATATGGTGTTGCATAGAAGTTTTCCCTCCAAATTGAAATCTAGAATAGAGGCCTTATAGCCATTGTCAAAGATAGAGATCCATGTATAACATGGAGAAGAGAGACTATTAGTAAATTCTTAAAAGGATATATGTTGGTGAACTGAGTAGGGTATAAGTTCCTTCTTTACAGATCAATTAGCAACGTAAATAAAGATATGCTTGTAACTTGGTTTTTAAGTTTCCTCGGGCTAATCAGTACAATCTATTGTATTCTAAAATTGCACTACACTTGAATAACAAACATAGCACTATACAATAGAAACAAAAATAAAAGGAAATTTTGACCACCAACGCAAGTGAATGAAATATTATTTTAGTTAACTTCAACAATAATCCCTACTATAACATGATCGATCATTGAAAAATATGGAAGCGATTTGCATCTCTCACAATAATTTCTCATTAAAATAAAAGGAAATTTTGACCACCAACGCAAGTGAATGAAATATTATTTTAGTTAACTTCAACAATAATCCCTACTATAACATGATCGATCATTGAAAAATATGGAAGCGATTTGCATCTCTCACAATAATTTCCATTGTGACAGTGACTACACACATAAAGAGTTTTAATTCACATGGTTTTCATTTTTCTATGAGAGACATAAAAGTGCCATAAATTTTCACTAGCGAGGGTAGAAGATTTTTGGAAAACATACCCTTTTTTTCATACGAAGACAAATCCCTCATAATGGTGGTAATGGTAGTTTCAGTTTTCAAGGGAAATTTGCGCACGTCATAATGGTAATGGTTGTGTCGGTTGAAAAATTGTTCACAAATTTTATATCCCTCCACAAATTTTTTTTTATCGTTTCACATGGCTAAATTTTTGGGTTGTTTCTCTCTGAAAATTTCCCACAAGAAATTGTTGTTGGCGGTAAGGGTTTCGCGTGCGAGGGTATATATGGCTACCATAACCACACTTCTTCCAATTTAGAGAGTTTTAAATATAATATAAACTCTCGGTTGAGAGTTTTAAATGGAATATAAACTCTCATCCGACATATTTTAAATAGAATCTAAAATCTCGGTTGAGTGTTTGTACTTAAGAAATCATTTTCAATTGAACTTTATTCTGGGAAAATATATTAGAATCTAAGACTCTCAGCTAAGATATTTAGTTGGCATCTAAAATTTTGGTCGAGAGTTTGTGTCCGAGTTTTTTTTGCACAAAACTCTTGGCTGAAATTTTTTTAACTCTCAGTCGAGAATTTGCAAACCCAAAATTAAATTTGTTAAACTCTTGGTTAAGAAAATATTTTGACTTTTTTTATCAGTCAAGGGTTTTTTTAACATAGCCAAAATTTTCTCCACATACCAAAAGGTGTTTTTCCATTTTCGCATTTTCACCCCTTAAGATCTAACAAATTTTTCTTTGAAATATTCTTTACCTTGAGATTCAACTTTTGGAATTGTTGAATGTGCTCTATAACTCGACCCTTTTGTCGAAGATTTACAAATTGAATAATCAATGTATTCCTCTTAATATGCCCATAATGTGTTATCAATTCCTCTATATAAATGGACCAAGATATAACATAATCCTTTTTCATTCCCCAAATTCATTGATACCATACATGTTGATCATGCTCTATAAACATGGATGTAATATTTATCTTTTATAAGGTTGCCACTTGTTGTAGATCAAATTATTTCTCCATACTAAATATCCATGATATAATATAATTACCACCAAACTTCCTCATATAGATCTCTAGAGTGTGCTAGTTCCTTGGAGATAACTTGAAGACTTGATGAAGAGAATATTGGATTAAAAATTCATGATTATGGTTATGTGAAATAATATTTGTGCTCTCCAATGGTGATAAATACACCCCATAGCTGACTGGGTTCCAGCACAATTTCTCTCCTTATTTTCATGACTTCCCTGGATCTAAATATACCTTTTAGGAAATCTCTTCAAGAGAAGCTTTTCCATGGTATTCATGGATTTTTGTATTTTTTCGTTGAAATTTTTCATTTCTTCATTATTATTTTTCATTTTATTTTCCATTTCATCCATAATTTCCCTTTAATGTTTTTCTTGAGAACCTGACAAATCCATATTTTTTAACATATTACCATCCATTTGATTAAATTGTTTCTCTAATGAGCCTTCAAGAGGTTTAATTGGCACAATATATTTCTTTAGAGGCATGATGGAAAATAATAATAATACTCCTCTTTATCATAAATTTAAGTGACCAAAAAAATTTATCTTCTAATTAAAACGTATGTCACTTGTATTTTTTATACCTTTAAAATATTAATTTGGAGAATATATGAATGGCTGACCTTTTTCTTGATACATATCTAAGATTTGATCCCTTTTGAGTCTAAAACTTTGGTCTGGAATACTTTGATATGTATTCTTTACAATTCCATAGGTTTGAACATAATTTGATGTTCCAAGTGAAATTTATGGTAACTTTCCCAACACTTGTTTATTTTTTTCCTCTTTCTATAAGAAAACTTGTACAAGGTGTCATGTGTCTAATTTTTCAAATATAATTTTGAAATTCTTACATGATTTACTTCTGTGTGTCCCCTAATATTCTTGAAGATTTCATAGTATGAAAAGTACTAGAAAATAATTTATAACAAAACTAACAAGATGAAATGTTTGAAACTAATTTCAAAATCCTTCACAAACCCTAAATTCTATAGAGTATATCTATGAAAGTATAGTGAACCAAACTATGAAATTTAAACTAGATGTTCCACATTATCCTTCCTTAATATAATTCAAGTTTCATTATTCCAAACATTCGGGATCCCTCTTTCCACTGGTTGAAAATAAAAAGTGCCAATGCACATTTCCATTAAAAATAAATAAATAAAGGTTGAAAGAAGAGAAAGGCTTCCTGCGCAAGGAGGTGAAGCAAGCGACTTCGTCATGGTACTGTCTTAGCTCATTGGCAGGGAAGCAATGTTTTTGCTCCTGAAGTGACCCTTTTGGGGTACTATCTAGGCCTGATAGCAGTGGAAAAAAATGAGAGATGAAAACTAATTCTTTGAATACCATTAAATGTGTTGCACACATTACCCTTACCAGATTGAAACAATTGTGATATGGTGTATATTTGTATGTGTTCAACCAAGTCAAGCAAAGTGAATATGCTATGTATAAAATTGGGTTGAAAGGGGGGAATCGAGGCAATCAATAATTGTTGAAGTTTTAACCCTCAACTGAATTTGTTTCCCATACAGAGAGAAGTTGAATTCCACCCAGTGTGTCACCAAGTGTTGTCGTTGCTACAACAGCCTCCAAAAATTTACTACATTTGAATTTTGGAGCCTACTTTTATTGTTGCTTTGATCATCAAATGTTAGTTCACACTACTTTATGTGTTTCAAATGTATTTGAATGGTCTCAAGTGTCGTCACATTGATCAAAACATGTTTTTATGCATTTCATGGTCATATCATCTTTGTCATTGTAAAACGACACTTTTTGGTTGCAGTCGCACACAGTACACTCGTTGCACTTTGTAGTGAATAAAATAATATAAATAATGATTAATTAGTTAATTAGTAATTAGGTTGAAAGGCCATGTCTGATAAGACATGACCTTTCGTGAAGAGGCACCTGCCTAGGTATATAAGCAGGCCTCATTTGTAATTCTTATCAGATATCTCATCTTTTTATCAATAATAAATATACTTATTCAAGTTTATTTGAGTTTTTATGCTCCATTTGGTATCAAAGTGAGTTCGTGTTGTGACCACCTTTTGATATTGTTGGTTGCTTTCAGCTGTTACATGCGGTGCCTCGAAATCGCTGCCACTCGATATCTTCATCAATGTCGATGGCCGATTTCAACAAAAAATTGATCGATCTTGAGAGTAAAATCAATAATTCCGATGAATTCACTAAAAGATTAATCAATATTGACGATAAGTTTACAGGACATTCTGACGACATCAGAAAAATTCAAGACACGACAAATCGGATAGAAAGACAAATTTGGCAAAACCATAGCGAGTCCATAAACAATCATAACAAAGAAATGCATAAGATAAACGCCATTTGGGACAAGATAAATCTGACGCAAGAACCAATATTCCAGAATATTGGATATAGTCAACAGAACAATTCAGCCGATTTAGGGAATTCAGAAGATCTAGATGAAGCTAGTCCTTATGTAGATGAGGATCCAGATGAAGTTGGTCCTGATGTGGATGAGGATTATGAAGATGAGGATGATTCAGATAAAGATAATGTGGAAGAAGGCTATTTTGAGAAACAAGAAGATGAGAAATATCATAACAATGAGGAAGATGTTGAAAAATACATTTATAATGATGAAATAAGAACTCCTCGGGGTGACATAGATAATATTGTTGAAGAAGATGACAAAAGTGATGTTGCAAGCCAGGAAATTGTGGATTCTCATCTAGTTAAGTCAAATTCCAATACAGTTGATTTGCAACAGACAAAGGAGCGGGAAATTAATAAAAACACATCACCTGAAGAAGTAGAAACTGTAAACGAGAATGAATAAGAAGTGATACAAGGTGAAATCAAACTTCAACTAGAACTAAATATGTGCCCAAATTCCGATAAAAAACATGTATCTTTAGATATTTTTCAAACAGAGACTATAAAGAGTAAATGCATATTAGAAACTTCAAGTAAATTTTCAAAAAATCAGCATTTAACTCTAATCATCCCCTCTTCTAATTTGGTAGAAATACATCGCAATATAGCTACAATAGAAATTCCCACCAAAGAAAGGAAAAAAATATTGGAAGAAGAAACCCATATGAAAGAGAATGAAGATCAAGAGATTGGATGTAAATCTGTATTGACAAAAGCAAGTGCAAATAAATTTATATGTGAAAAGGGGGTGGTTTCAACATCTCTTACCACACTCCTTGAAGTGTTGGGCATTTATGTTAATGATGCCCATAGATACTCTAAGGCATTGCCTACTTCTTATCACCGAATAGTGACTACTTACTTTCAATTCACAATACCTTCTCCATACAAATTTATGTCTTGGATTTTGATTTTACGATCAATGTTGATGAATATGTCTCAGAAGTCGTTGTGGTGGGATGAATTCCCTGAGGAATTTCATGAAGAGATATTGTTGCGGCTTTCACTGGAATACTTGTGTATATTTCGTTGTGTTTCTAAACAATGGAACGCTTTAGTTTCTTTAAACAAATTCATAAGATCAGAAGATAATCATCAAGAATCACTACATTATGCAGAAGATCAAGTTATGAAAATTTCAGATTCAAATGATCAAACTCTTGAGGAAGCTAAAATATAGATGGGTCAAGAAATTTTGCTGGAATTTTTTGGAATGTCTTCTTATAACAGTCGAAAGACTCTCAACTTAGGTGGCGAAACCGATGTGCCAGAAAATTTGATACCAAATAGAGTAATAAAACGTCACCATTCACCCAACTGGCGAGGAAATGATATGCTAACTTTGTGGCAAGCACGAAAACGTTGCAGGTCATACTCATCTCTAGTGCAAGAAAATGGCACTGCCATATTTCCAGAAACACCTCAAAGGGCACACATATATGAACACAAGGATAAATCAAGTTATTCGCCCATGGAATTGGGTAATTTTGTGCGATTAAAAGGATTACAAAACCTTGGTTATCGTCAAGAGGATGCAGAAGAGTTCCTAATTGTATTGTTGGATGGGCTTCATGAAGATCTAAATCACGTGAAAAACAAGCTTTACACAAAGATTGATGATGACAATGAATGCTCAGATGAGATATTAGCAAATACATATCATGCACTCCATAAAGAACGGGAAGATTCCATCATTCAAGATTTTTTTAGAGGAAAATATAGGGAAACATTATTGTGCACTACTTGTGGTAAAGTCAAAAGGAAATTTGATTATTTCATGCATATACTAGCTACATTTCCCAAAACTCTAAAAACGAGAGTTACAGTATTTAGCAGTGATGGCATTGAAAGGCCTGCACAACATACAATAACTGTGAATCAGGACGGCACATGCCAGGACATAGTTAATGCTCTAAGCTCTCTATGCTCCATAAGGGCCGATGAGAAGCTTTTGCTTGCAGAGATTTCCAACTATCAAATTGTTCGGTATCTAGAGAAGCCGTCTGATCCCTTCTCCAATACTACAGATAATGTCGTCCTGGTAGCATATAGCCTTCCATTTTTTCAAGAGAAATTTCCATTTATAGTGTTGCATCATCAGATTTAGAGTGAGGAAGTTCGCAAACTTGCACCTCTAGTAGCATGCTTAGGGAACAAGACTCAGACAAGAGCTGATGTGCAAGCAGTTGTCCGTACTTTTCTTGCTCCCATGTTGAGAACTCAAATTCAAGAAAACGAGGTTGGCGATGTAGACATGGATTTTAATGATATTTATACACAAGAGGAAAGCTCATTTCTACTATATTTAGTAGATGAAAATGGCAACAAGACACAGACAATACTAAAAGTGGATGAGTCGATTCCAATTTTGGATTCAAGTGGAAGACTACAAGTTATAGTGGAATGGACCGAAGGACAGCTAAAAAAATATGAAATCTGGCGTCTTAGGAAAAAAAAAAAAATTTAAATTAAAAATTTCGTAAGCAAGGAAGATTATAAGTGAAAAAGAATGAATTTGGAGAACATT
The DNA here is from genome assembly GCA_034641835.2 of Pinus albicaulis. Lineage (NCBI taxonomy): Eukaryota > Viridiplantae > Streptophyta > Pinopsida > Pinales > Pinaceae > Pinus > Pinus albicaulis. The sequence continues at coordinate 1,272,098,448 of CM076575.1, read as the reverse complement.
TATCTCAACAAGCAGAATGACATCTAATACAGAAATGAAGTCAGGACAATTTTTAGAACTAGAAACCCTACCCATCGATGCTAAAGTGCTATTTAAAATTAAAGGAACTCTCGCGGGAAAAGATATCACTATTGCTATATCGCCCGCTGAAGATAAAAATTACATAAACCCTAAAATTGCAAACTAGTTGGTGATTCCCGAGTCAAATATAATTGAAAATTATATTTTTTTGACAAAAAAAATACAACATAAAAAGTATACAACTTAATATTGGAGATTATACTTTTATCTCTCAATTTACCGTGAAAACCTTCCTTTTTTACAATAGTGACATTGTGTTAGGTTCACCATGGATGGAAACCCTAGGTTCAGTTATCCTAAATACGAAAAAGAATTTTTTGACATTATCCTACAAAAAGAAGAAAATAACAGTACAGGACATTAAATTGAAGCCAAATTCCATGACGCCTGAAGACATACAAGAAATTTCAAAATTAATTCTCCAAGAAGGTAAAAGGGCGATCCAAATTATGCGAAAGGAAATTGACAAAATCACAACTAACAAGAATGAAGAATTTTCTTACCTCAAGGACCACAACGAAAAATTACTAACGCAAATTAAGAAGTTGAAGAAAGACAATAATTCGTTAGATAACAAAGTGCAACAACTTGTCGAAAATGAAGCATCGAAACCTTCAAATGTAGAAATTCAAGTTGATGAAAAGACATCAAATAATGATACAGTTAGTAACACAAATCCAAAAAATGACACAAACAATATAAGGGAAACTTAAATCGCTAGGATTCCCTATCAACATCTGAATCATGGAAATAGACAACTCAATCAAGCTATGTATTCAGAACAGAGTCACCAAGCTCATATTTTGAAGAATACTAATGTCGATGCAATCCACTCATGTGATAACAAGTCGTCACAAGTTGTCAGTCATCGTAATATTCCACAGAAGATTGAATTAGGATGGTCCAATCCATTCTCAGTGCGACAGTTTTTTTTTTCACTTAGAGGATCGTATCAAGTTGTATCGACAAGGATGACTACCCTGAGACGCGAAGATGTTTGTAACAGGAAAAGAAATCGAGGCCTTTCATCAACAAGATTTTAGGACAAAGCTTTTTTAGGAGGAAGGCAATGTAGTGAATAAAATAATATAAATAATGATTAATTAGTTAATTAGGAATTAGGTTGAAAGGCCATGTCTGATAAAAAATGACCTTTCATGAAGAGGCAGCTTCCTAGGCATATAAGCAGGCCTCATTTGTAATTCTTATCAGATATCTCATCATTTTATCAGTAATAAATATAATTATTCCAGTTTATCTGAGTTGTTATGATCCACACTTGGGGAATGTGTATAAAGTGGTGTTTTAATGTATATTTACCGTTATTAAAAAAATTCTAAGATTTCTTGATGAGTTTATGTAAGTCACGCTTGGCTCTATGTCTAAACTCATCTTGCCCGCCCCTTTCCTCATTTTATAGACAAACAAATTTTGGTTTCAAAGCAAGCCCATTAAGGCCAAGAGCACATGAGCACAATCCAAATCCTTTATGGGAGATAATTATTTGTTTAGAAGTGCACAATGCACCCTTCAAGAGCACGAAGCATACTCCTTAAGCTTGATTCCCCTTCCTTGGTCCGAACGGTGCCCTTTCAAAGTGACTAAGTCTTCCTTGAGTGCACTCCTTCGAATTGAAGAAGTGCACCCTCCTTGAGCATACAAGCACACCTTGAAGACCGGAAGCTCAATCCTTCAGTCTTCCCCACCACACCATGCACTCTCCTATATTCTTTGATCGCATGAGTGTACCCTAAAGGCATGAAGTCTCAGCCTTCATCCTTCAAAAGTTCACATTGCACCCTCCCTGAGGCCTCTTGAGCGCATGAGCACACCCCGAAGGCCTTAAGCCTTCGCCCTTCATCCTTCAAGAGTGCACCCTATGCTCTCCATCTCTCCCTTGAGTGCACAAAGCACTTGGGAAGCCTAAATCCTTCCCCTTCATTCTTAATACTTGCACCATGTGCCCTGCCTTGATTGTCCCCTTGTTTTAAGAACATGAGTGTATGCTGAAGCCTTGAAAACTTCCCTTTTTAGCCCTTCAACCCCTCAAATTTCTCCCATGCGCCCAAAAGCTCATTTGTCCCTTTAAAGTATGCTAAAAAGGCACAAACATAAATCTCTGCATAAATCATAGTAGATAGGGGATCTTCAGGTTGATAGTTACTCGTCATTAGTGATTTAAAATGCAAGTATTCCAAAAACATAATGATAATAACACATCTGGAAGATCAGGAAAGGAGAATAAACAAAGGAAGCATGAAAAGAATGAGAAACGCACACGAACCTAGATGATCAAAGCACCTGTAACTCCATTTGACCAAAGACCCTTTGGAGGGTGAAGACCTCACAATTGAAGTTGCGCGAAGAATGAAGTTACCATTAGCAGCCATGTCACCACAGGAATAAGTCCATGTCATCGGTCACTTTTGGTCCCAGTCATCAAAGATAGTAACATCCCTCGTCAAAAATCCATGTAAAATATATATATATATATATAAGACCAAGGTCATGGGACACGTATTCCAGGCAGAATGTTGGGAAAACATCCTAGTGTGGGTGTTCATTTGGTTTATTATGGCTAAAGGAAATTTGTGAATGCAATGGAAAAGGATTTGGAACGACATGAGGCATTAATTGGTATATTATTTATGCAAATAATGGAAATTAGGAGAAAAGGAAGGTAAGAGATCACAAGTTTCATGTGAGGAGGAAAATGAAAGAAAAATAATGGAAAATTGAAGAAAATAGAGGCCTAATTAATAAAAATGCTTCTAAGGATCAGTTGGTAGCTTTTTTTTAGTTTAGTTTTGGAGCTCTCTCTCTCTCTACTCTCTCTCTCTCACTCTTGGAAACTTAGATAATTCTTGGACAACTCTAGCATTGGATCAAGAAAAGAAAATGAAGGACAAAGAAGGCAAAGAGAAGCAAAGATCAAGAAAGGAAGAGTAGATGCAAGTGAATACAATAGAATTAATTGCAAATATCAATTTTCATGTGTGATTTCCTTTCTAGATTTGGCATGCATGGTACATGCATGTGTGTATTTGGTTCTCTTTTCTTCATTCGCATGGGTCTTGTCAAGTGTGACAGTGGATTTCATCCTTGCCTTTCTATTTCTGGAGAGCCATGGTGTGATGGGGTTCTCTTGTATTTGGTTGAGTTGGATTTTCGGATGGTATCGAAGTTGAGTGGGGTGGTCTAAGGAAACATCACAAGGCCTAGGAATCCCTTGAACGGTAATGCCAAGATACATAGTAAAGTAATTTTGAACCTCCTCATTAGGCCTAGGAATCCCTTGACTATTTATGGCGAGATACATGGTAAATCCTAGAGGATAGAGCCTCGATAGGCCTAGGAATCCCTTGACCAGTAATGGTGGGATAAATGATAAATCCTAGAGGTGTATGCTCTTGTTAGGCCTAGGAATCCCTTGAACGGTTATGGTGGGATACACGGTAAATCCTAGAGAGTGGAGATATACAAATTCCTCACATTTTGGGTGGAGATATTCAAAGGCATCCATGCTGATCGTTTAGGGCCTAATGATCCATTGATCTGTATATGGTAGGATTGCGGTAAATATTGAGGAAGCCTTGATTGGTTTTTTTTGTGAGTCCCACATTCATGCTTTGGATATGGCACGGGGGTCATTCGTTGAAAGAAATATTTGGTTCAGCCCAATCTATGGTCAAGTGGTACGTGGAAGTCCCAGACCTGGTTACACTTTTCATATGTTAAAAATATCTCTTTTACTCTTGTGTATTATGTGTAAATGTGCTTGTTATTATTTGATATTAATGGTTGTTCTATCATTTCTATTTTGTTGGTTATATGTTGGTTATAAGAATGGTTTATGATAGGGTGGTATCAGAGCATGGTTTCACTCTCTTTGGGAAATACCTGATACTACAGGGTGGTATCAGAGTGGTTTTCATTCTCTTTTGGTGATGTTTGGTTCCGTTCTCTTTGGGTGATACCTAATACCATAGGGTGGTATCAGAGCATGGTTCAACCCTCAGACTGTATGGGAAGAATGTGGTTGTCATGCATGCATGTAGGTTGTATACATTCTTATTATGTATGCATGGTGATGGTCATTGTTATAGGTATGTTGGCATGTAGGAGTTGATGATGTGCTATTGGGATGTGGTTGTCGTGAATGTGTGTCAGTTGTATATTCATTTGTTATGCATGTCAGTGTCTATATGTTATGCATGCATTTTCATGATTATGGTTTTTTCCCATGGGTTCACTGTATGTAGTTATGTCATCATGATTCTATTGGTATGTTATGATGTTTACATGTTGGATGAGATAGAGCAAGAGATGCAGACTATTAGAGTGAGGTTTCAGCACTATACTTCGGGTAAGAGAAGATCATCATACAGGTATTGCATTTTTTTCATGCTTGTATGTTAGTTAATGGGTTGCTATAAGCAATAGTGTTATGTACATGTTTTTTAGTCTATGGTTTTTGCAGTTACAGGTATTATAGATGTTAGTTAATCAATGTGATCACATGTACATGCGTCATTTAGTTATGAAGGATAATAAGTTGTTTTTATACGCACTATGGTCATATGCATTATGGTTATGGTCATTGCATATAATATCTTGATGTTATATGTATCCTGCTAATTTAGATTGGCCTATGCAGATGGTTAGGGTTATGACATTCAGGTATGAGTTGACCTATTTGTGATATTGTGTGGTATTATTCTAGAATTATTGTGCATATTTGATTGTCATGAATGAATAACAATTGTTTATGATTTTATGATGTGAACATGTTATCTAGTTACTTTTATGGAAATCATGACCTTATTTATGTTTGAGTAGATATGTTGTGAATTTATATCATGCTAATCTAGATTGATTATGTAGACAAGATAGCCTTCCCTAAGATACATTAAGGTATGAGTTTACTTATGTCGTCTACTTGTTGCTTGAATGTTTGATTGTGTCATCTATTTGGTTTTTGAGTGTTTGGTGTATATTATGTCATCTATCTATTGTCTAAATGTTTGATTAATTTCATGATATGAGTATTTGTCTATAAGATTTCATGAAGAAATGATCATGTTTTAAGACGATTGTACTAACACAATATGTGTTGAGACCGCTGAGATGTACTTCAGTGTATGTAGGTGATAGTTGTAGCATTAGTTCTTATGAATTTTAGTTGATTATGACATGGTTGTTAGTCTTGGTAAAGGCTGATTTCAAATTAATAGATATAACTTCTTGATCTTTGGAACATGTGGTTGACATCTGTGAGCAGCTGTAGGGAAACATGCTTGTTGTTTGCATGATAAGGTAATAATTAATTTGTTTACATAACTAATAGTTGGGTGATGTGATAGCGCATAATAAGAGTCAATTTCAACAAGTTATAAGGTAAAATAAAGGAATTGCGTGTGAATTCCTTTGGCTATGTTTGGAAACCACAATTCCAAATGAATGAGTGCTTTGCATGAATACAGGAAGTATTCTTAACCTTGATTTCGTCTAACATTATGATGATATGTGTTATATTCAAGAACGTGTATTTGATAGGTATAATAGTTGGTTTTAAGTTTTGGCTGCATTCGTCAGGGAATTGGAATCCCTTGAGAGATGATATATGTACGTGTTCAGTTACAGGGCAACGTGTTTGGAACAACAAGGTAAGGTAACTACTATGTTTTTATGTTTATTTATGGCAGTATGATGTAGGGGATTTCATGGCCAAAGAGATTTCCATGAAATCTTGAATAAGGCTTGGGTTGAGCTTTCCCCGGGAACCATGGGGATTGAGTCATGATGTTTGTTGCTATTTTTGTGCTTTCAGTATTTCTTGTTTTGTTTGTGCTTGGTTTGCGGTATTTATTGTGTCTAGTGCATTATCATGCCACTTTGTTTATGGTGTCGTATTTCTATTGGTTTTCATGGTTGTATTCTTGTTTGTTTATGTTCTTGCCTTTTATTTTTTGAGGGTATTGGGAATTGGTTGGGAAAGAGGAAATTTAATAGTGTTCGGGAAGAGATGGATGAAACCCAATAGATAATGTAAGACCTGGATGAAGCTTAATGCATGAATAAGGGTAGCTAAAGGTAATATTATGAAATTTGGTTGAGTTGGTTGGGTCCATTATCATAAATAGATGGTGGCGGGATAATCATGAGAAAGGTAAAAATAAAGGTGAAGTAAATGGATTTGAGGCATCATATGCCTTGGCTAAGTTGGAAACTATTGTTCTCAATGTTGTGCATGTTGTGCATGTGTTACACAGTAATTTATCACCGTCCCTACCATTCCCCATCCCGCACAATGGAGGACCCATTTTGTGACCTGTGAACATTGTCATGCCTTGAAATCATCATCAATGCATTCCTCTAAGCATGAGCTTCAATTGCCCTAAAGACATCTCCTTGCAAAAAATCATGAAAACATCTCCTTTTGCATTGGCGCGGGTAGACAGTTCATCACTCGCGCCATTAATGGGGAAAATCCTACAAAGAGGTCGCGCCAACTGGCGCTCTGTCCCAGAGCAGCAGTCGCGCCAGCCAATTTAAGGAGTGTTTTTTAAATAAAGATGGCAGAAGTTGTGTTTCAACAAACTCAGAAACCATTGCCTATATTGAGTTGGGAGGTTTGGCTGCGGGAGTTCCATGGAAGGCAAGTAGTTTGCCACCTCCCATGGAACATTCCTTGATGATAGGGCCAATCCCACAATAATAGGGATCCCAACTCCCTCCTTCCCCATCTATAAAAGCTTTCCTATTGCCATTGCAAGCTAGTCTTGAAGTGCCTAAGCTTTGAATCTCCAAATTCCCAAGAGCCTTTATGCTGTAAGAGCCCTCTTTCTTCCCTTAAGGCCGAATCAAGTAAGGAGACTATCGTCGAGAGACTCTAGAGAGGTTTTCCCTTTCCCTGGCAAGCTTTGCGAGACGTGAACGACTGGGGACCCTTCCGAAGGAGACCGCAGCGTCAGAAAAATGGTTGTACTCTCTTTCGATTGTTATTTAATGAATGATTACGGTTATGGTTCCACTCTGTTTTCACTTATGTTAATAATGAGTTATATTCTTTCTGACTGATATATAGTTGCGTATTCTGGATTTTATGCTTGTATTCGTGTTGTTTCTTGCGTGTGCAGATGTCCATCTGCGGATATCGTGGGAGGATCGTGATCTGCCGAGGCTGAGGAACGGGAATGCTCTCTTCTACGGATCATAGCATTGGATTCCAGGTAGGCCTCCAGCTTTGGTCTTTTATTCGTAACTAGGAACTTGCACTGTAACATTTGATGATTGTTGCTAGACCCCTGCTGGGCTAGTAGGGATCGCCTCTGTCCGCAGAGGGGATTTACCTCCTCAACAATTTGGCGACTCCATTGGGGATCGTCTAGATTTCACTGTCTCGTTTGGATTGTCTCGTTTTGATTGTTTTATGATTTTCCTTGCTTGGTTAGCCTTCTGGGTTGGGTTCTTTTGCTTTTTTTTGCTTCTTGGTTTTCTTAGTTTACATTGATCTGCTTCTGGAGTAGTTCTTTTTTATTTTTGGCTGAGAAACTCGACTGGCGCGCTTTTTAGCCCGATAGTCGCGCCAATTGGCGCATGTTGCTTTTGTACAACCTGCGCCAATTGTTTGCTGGCGCCAGTTGCAGCCTTACAGTCGCGCCACTCCTGTAGGGTATTTGAGTTTGCTCAGTTTTGAGCTCTCTAGGTATGGTCAGTGCTTTTCTTCTTGATTTTTCGACTCCCTGAGTGTGTTGGGGTCCTGTTTGACTGGGAATTTGCCTTCGTCCTTTGGTTGTTTGCTTTTATCTATCGATTTCATGTTTTAAGCCCTAGGGCATCTAGTGGCTTTGTGTATCGAGCCCTCCTTGGGAGTTTTGGTGTTTCGTTTATCCAGTCGACTCTTTGATTGCTCCTCCACATTCTTTTAGTAGTTGTTCACTGTTTTGTTGCGATTTTTGGGTGATTGCTCATTTCTTCATTCAAATTTCGTTTGGTCTTGCTTTGGGCCTAGATCACACGGTCCATTGGAGCCTTTGAGTTTTTTTCTTGGTTTTGAGAGATTTGAGATCTGATTGCTTGTGTCATTGAGTGAAATTTGTTCGTTTTTCTCTTTCAATATCATTTCTCAAGTTGATTCTCTTTTGTTTTCGGTTTGTTTAGTGCTTCTAGCTATCAAACATTGGAAATTACAAAAAAAAATCTCTTTTGCTTTGGGTTGATTAGTGCAAATTGAAATTTTTCAATTTTACTAGTAATTAGTGATTGGAATGAAAAATTTTCGATTTCATTAGTTGCATTAGAGATATCATTGTTTGTCTTCTGATCATTTTGTTTGTGTAAAGACTCTCAACTCTTCTGTAGCTAGTTTTCGTCGAACGAAATGGTGTACTGTGGCATGTAGCTTTGCATTTAGGAGTTTTTGAAACAACACATTCGTTAGGGCCTAAAAACTGAAACCTAATTGAAGATCAACTTTAAAATCTATTCAATTAACCTAAGGCAGCATTGAAATCTAACGAAACATATTTAGAGGTCTAGGCTAGAGACGTGTTCCGGCGTCTTTAAACCTAGCAGTTGTCGTTCGCCTTTTGGCTTTAGACAGCGCTAGCACGGACTTGTGCTCCCCGTACCGTCGCGTATATAAAGGGAGACCCCTCTAGGTTTTCAATCCTTTATCCACAGGAAGCCGAGTCTGCCGCCCTATACCCGTGATACACCGAACACAGCATTCGGGGAGATTGCCTGCACGTACAGAAAGTCCTTGGTTGATTTCTTCTTCATTATTAAAACCAAGGTGTATATTGCAGTTCACGGTTATTTGGTACACCCTTTGTGCCTAGTATTCCTGAGCAGTCATTTGGTATTTTCTGACTCCCTAAATTTGAAAAGACCATCAAGCGCTTGTCCTTTCACGCTTGTGTCAAATCTGAAAGAGATAGAGTCATCTTTTATCGTTTCTCGACTCTTAAAACATGAAATGGTGAAGTTTCTTATTTTTCAATGTGGTAAAAATTAATCACCCACGATTATATGCCCTGTTAGATATTGCTTGTTGACCGTTTGATCGTGTGTCTTGACTCTTTTTCAGCCCGTGTGTGTGTTTGCTTCTTTTTCTCTAGTCGTTTGCCACAGTGGCGGAACCTTCGGTTTCATCTACTGGTAGTCCTTACACGGATGATTCTTTAGAGGCTTCCCAATCCTCTGCTGAACCCCAGCAGCCTATTGTTTCCGAGTTTCCTGACGAGGGACCGGTTCTTGCTGAGCAACCCTTTGGAGGACCAGTTGAGTTCAATTGGCCATTTTCGGACCCTGTGTCTGAATTGAGATTAGGAGCTGATTTCCTTTCTCTTACATCGGGTTCGCCTTTTGTTGCTGCTATATTTCCTCATAGTCCTCGCCGTCTCTTGCGATATTTAACGGCAGGATCAACCATGAGTGATTCTGGTGAGGAAATCCCAACGTCTGGTGAAGACTATCAGCTCTTCCCACGAAGATTGTTTCAAGGAGACAACTCTGAGCTGGCTGACATGTCAACAGCCAGTCCCTCATTACCACAGGGATACAGATCTTTGGGTCAGATCATTTCCGCCGCAGCCTCTATGGGAGTGTCGGCTCCTTCTCCGAGGCCAGCTGCTACTACGCCCGGGGTGTCTCCTCAGACACCCGTTACTTCTGTTCCCGTCCGGCCCACTGTCTGTGTGGCCGCCTCTTCTCCTGTTGTCACAGCATCCGCTACAAGGGTTGTGCCAACTCCTGAAGATGTTTATCTAGCAACTACTATACCGGAGAACATCTCTCCGGAGGAGTATCGGTTGTCTTTGCAATAGCCGAACGCCGAGGTTGGACCATCCTCCCAAGATCCTAACCGTTCTTACTTTTCGCACTATGCACAGGATGGTACTCCCGTGTATGCTTTCCCAGGTCAGTATGATGAGCACGGGGAGATTTTACATCTACCCGCTCCTGAGGCTTATCTTTATGCTCAAGGTTTACCTTACAACCAGGGTTATAACCCGCAAAGGCAGCCTTTCCAAGGCCAACCTGCGGGCCAACCTGGCTATCTTTATGATCCACAGGGGTAGCCCATGCAAGGCTATCCTGTCGGCCAACAAGGGCCATCATACGGTCCACAAGGACAGTATTATAGCCCTTCCGGTCAACCTGTTCAGCCTCAGCCAGGGTATCAACCGGGACCGGTCTATGGTCCTGGGGGGAAAATCCAGCCTTCTTTACTGATGCAATCGCAGTATCCTGTTGTTTCTAACATTGCATATCAGCCGGGACAATCCTATGGTTCCACTTCAGGTCAAACCGGTTTTCAGCAAGCACCTGGCCCTGTTCCACCACCAGGCCAACTGGCCCATTCGGTACAACCTGGTGTTCCGCCTCCAGGCCAATCGGCCCATCCAGTACAACCTGGGGCTCATTCACAACCAGGTCATCCTGCTCAACCGACGCCACCTGTCTATCCGGGTCAACCTGTTCATTCAGGGCAGCCCTCTCAGTTGGGTCAACCTGTTCACTTAGGGCAGCCCGCTCATTCTATCAACCTTGCTCAGCAGCCGACTCATTCAATGTCGCAGCCAAATCAACAACTGCGCCTACTTATCAGGCTCCACAGGGTTCCACTTTTCAGCAGCCTACTCATCCTCAGGGTGGTTATTATCCTCATGGTCAATCTCAACCGAACTATAACCACCCCAGAGGCTCTCAGTATTATCCTCCTCCACCCGGTTTTACCTATACTCAGCAGCCAAATCCAAACGCTGCTTACACCAGGCCGACATATAATTAGGGCCCCTACCCTAGTTATCAGGCCCCACACTCTGGTTACCAGCATCCAAATTAGTCTGGTTATACGACCTACACCCCCTACGGTCAGAATCCTACGGGACAGAACCCATGGGGGCAAGGATATTCAAAACCATTGTGGAGTACAGGTAACGGTCCTCATCCTGGGTCTGGCATGCCGGTCAATCCGCCATTGCCGTTCCTGGCCACCTTGGAGTTGTCGGATGTTTCAAAGTTGACCAATGATCCAATTTTACATAATCCATATTGGCCTCTGGTTCCCACCAAGATACCAGGTGATTGCCCCAAGTTTGAGGGAAAAGCTAGAGAGGACCCCCAGGCGCATGTGATGACGTATCATCTTTGGTGTTCGTCTAACTCTTGGGTCGACGATTCGATTCGCCTGTGCCTCTTCCAGCGTACTTTAACTGGAGCTGCTGCTAAGTGGCACATAGAGTTATCCCGTGGAATTTTCCAAGATTTCAATTCTTTAGCCATGGATTTCCTCACGCACTTTCAGTTATCGGTTCGTTATGAAGCCGGGACGCACCTCCTGACTTCTCTGAAGCAGGATAAAGCCACTCACATCTCTGATCACATTCATGAGTGGCGGCGCCGTCATAGACTGATCAAGTTTCACATACCTGATCAGATACTGACTCATTGGTTCACCACCTCCTTTGTGAATAAAATCGCTCAGGATATTGCGATGGGAGCGTGTGTGACAGAGGAACAAGCCATTGCACATGCCCAATATCTGGATCTTGTATAGTCTCAGTCCGGCATGCTTTATGATATCTTGCCTGATGCCCCGTGGTCCGGAACCTCTAAGGCTCCGCCTACCCCTGCGATGGATGGTGTCATTGGTTTTGTCTCTCAGAATTCAAAGAAATCTTCGAATGGGAAGCAGAAGTCTAATTCTTCCAACAATGCTCCTGCTAATCCCGCCCCCTCCGATTCTGGTAAAACCGCGGAAGTGAATGTCATTCAGGCCAATCCTACGGAGAAAAATTCCAAGGGGAAAAAGAAGGGCAAAGGCAAATCTAAATCTAATGCCCCGAAGCCAGAATCTAAATCTCGTACTGAGGATGGCCCTCAGCGTAAACCGAAGTACCCTTGCCTCATTTGTGAAGGGGACCATTATACTAAGGATTGCCCACAACGATCCGAGGTTAGTCAACTTCTCAAAGGCCCTAAGGGGACTCTGGCTGTTCTAAAAGAGCCATTTCCATCTCAGCAGACCCAAATGGTCGAACAGCCGTCACCATCTGCATTGTTTGGGTCTCAGGTTTTCATGATGAAGAGTGTTGCACCTATCTCTGTCTCTACGCGGTCGAAGGACTACAACGAATCGCGGCAGGTACCCGGGAAGGTAGTTTCGGATGGACCGCCTCCCCTACCTACCTCCGGTTCATTGGAAATCGAGAAGCCTACTCCTGAACCTATTGTGAAACCACCTTCTAAAGGTGTCCTTCGAAGATCTTCTTATAATCCGAATGCTCGTGCCGCTCAACATTACAGCATCGTTGAGGATTTGGCACAGGCGCCGTCTGCCATGTCCGCGCTAGAAGTTCTTCAAAGTTGTCCTTCGCAACGGAAGGCTTTACTGTCTGCGATCGGGGGCATCGATCCCGTCGACTCGATTCTTCTCACCTTTGATTTAGAGAATTTCACTCCCTGGCTTCCACATCAAATCGCTCTTATTATTCAAGTCGAGATTAACGGTCTGAACATTCATAGGGCCGTCATGGATGAAGGTGCATCTACCTGCGTTATATCCTCCGCTTGCTGGAAGGCCATCAGCTCTCCAGCCCTTTTGTCATCTCCCAATGCCCTTGAGGCATTTGATGGTTGGGAATCCAAAACCCTGGGTGTTCTCGAGAGTCTAGCGATCACATTACAGGGGAAAACTGTCAACGTGGAAGTGGAAGTGGTTGACGCTAAACTCAACTACAATATACTTCTTGGCCGCAGCTGGACTCATGCCATGCTCTGCGTGCCATCCACCGTCTTTCGATTTCTTAAGTTCCCTCACGAGGGAAAAATTGTCACGGTGGATCAGTTGTCATTTTTCACCTCTACCTTTGAGAACAACGTGTCATACATGGATCAGATTTCGAATCCCCTCGACAGTGTGGGACCTGGTCTCTTCAAAGACCCAGTCCTCATGGGTATTTTTCCCGCACCACCACCGCACACCGCTCAAGTCAACATGATGTCCAGGTCCAATGACCCCTGGCTTATTCCGACACCTGAGCAGGTGTTTGAGTTTGGAGAATCAATGCCCTTGACTCCAGTAGAGATCAGCTACTGTGAAATTTTTGCCACATCTAATCCTCCACCTCCTCAACATGCTCCTTTGAGCATGGCTCTCGACATCTACTCTCAATCCCCCTGGCTTGGTCAGGCCGATTCACCTGATCCTCTCAAAGAGACTTTTCCTTCCGATGAGGCTATCATTGAAACTATGTCTCTTGAGGAGCTGCCTTGGGGCGATGGACATCATCGCTCCTCTTTTATGCCTAGCTTGGGGGCAATGACTCACTGTCTGGAGCGTTATGCTACTCAGGTTCCTACCCCTCCTCTTCAAACGCCCATTTTGACGCACGAGGTTTTTTCGGAGGGTAACCTGAGTAACATTACTCAAACCATCCCGATCAACATCTCCGTTAAACCGGGGATTGTTGAGAATATTCATGTGGGTGTGAATTGTTCTCCCAATGAGATTCAAGTCTATACTTAGCTTTTTAAAGAATTCAGATATGTTTTCGCGTGGTCCTACGAGGAAATGCCAGGGATTGATCACAGTATTGCAGTGCATGAGATTCCAACCTATCCAGGTGCGAAATCCGTGCGCCAACGCTTACGCCCCACGCATCCTCGGAAAGCCGCCGCCATCAAGGCAGAAGTTGAAAAACTGCTGAACGCGGGCTTTATTTATCCCATCCCCCTCACAGAATGGGTGTCTAACATTGTCCCTGTCGATAAAAAGCAGGGTACGATTAGAGTCTGTTTTGATTATCGCGACATCAATCGCGCCTGTCCAAAGGATAATTATCCCACTCCGTTTATAGACCAGATCATCGACGAATGTGCCGAAAGTGAGATCTATTCCTTGATGGACGGTTTCTCAGGATATAATCAGATCAATATTGCACCTGAGGGTCAACACAAGACCACATTCATCTGTTCGTGGGGTACTTTCGTGTATAAAAAGCTCCCGTTCAGCTTGAAGAACGCTGGAGCCACTTTTCAACGTGTGATGTCTTACGCTTTTCATGACATTCGCCATATCATTCAGCCTTATCTAGATGACTTGCCAGCCCATTCGACTAAGCGAGAGGACCATCCCGAGCATCTCCACTAGATTTTTATTCGTTGCAGGTGCTACAATATTAGGCTTAATCCTCATAAATGTGTCTTCTGCGTTGATTCTGGCCGTCTTTTAGTATTCATAGTCTCGAAAGACGGAATTCGCCTTGACCCTTTAAAGGTCGAGGCCATCATAAATCTCCCATCACCCTCCTCCCTATATCAGTTACAGAGTCTGCAAGGGAAAGCGAACTTTCTTCGGCGCTTTATCCTGAATTATGCCGAGGTGGCCAAAGGATTCACTCGTTTATTAAAGCAAAACGTTCCCTTCCATTGGGACGAAATCGCTCAGCAATCCTTTGAGAAGCTGAAGACGTTGCTTGTTAATGCTTCGTTGCTTCGTCCTCCGGACTACCACCGTGACTTCACTTTATATCTAGCCACCGCATTTAGCACCATAGCCATGGTCTTGGTGCAGGATGACGATGACGGTGATGAACATGTTGTTTATTATCTGTCACGGAACCTTCTCGATCCAGAAACGCGTTATTCTCAAGTTGAGAAGTTGGCATTAGCAGCAGTACACGCTGTACAATGCTTTCGCCATTACATCCTTTTGCGTACGATAACAGTGGTTTCAGACTGCAACCCTATGACGTATATTCTCTCTAGACAATTACTGGGGGGCAAGTACTCCAAATGGATTGTGATCCTGCAGGAGTTTGACTTAGAGTTCACTACCGCTAAGTCAACTAAATCACTGGTCTTCACGGATCTGATATGCTCTCTGCCTACAGACTCTGCTCCCTCACACTCTGAAGACCATATACCAGACGAAACGCTTTTCCTCATCAGTACTCGTGACCCTTGGTATGGTGACATAATAGTGTATCTTCAGACCTCGACATTTCGGTCTGAGTTGGATAAAGTTGCCCGCCGTCGGATTCGGCACCAGTCCCAGCCCTACCGTATAGTAGGAGATACCTTATACCGCATTGGAGTAGATTCGGTGCTCCGGCGATGCCTAACCTTGGAAGAGGCTGAAAAGGTCCTAAATGACTGCCACAGTGGCGCCTGTGGTGGACATATGTCCGGGTATGCTACTGCCCAGAAGATTCTGCGAGCAGGTTATTTCTGGCCTTCCATATTCAAATACTATATCACTGCAGTCTGTAAATGTCATGCGTGCCAGATATTTCAGCGCAAGATGCGTGCGCCGCCTTTACCATTGCATCCCGTTATTACCGTCGGCCCTTTTGCGAAATGGGGCGTGGATTTTATGACGTGTAACCCTCACTCGGCCGGGGGGCATGCGTATATAATTGTCGCCGTCGACTACTTCACCAAGTGGGCCGAGGCGATGCCTACACTAGCTGCTGATGGTAAAACGACTGCTCAATTTATATTCAACCACGTTATTGCACAGTTCGGGGTTCCTCAAGCCATCGTCACTGATCACGGTACTCATTTCCGAGATTATATGATGGCGGAGCTGACTTCAAAGTTGGGCTTGCGTCACGACAACTCAACACCATATTACCCTCAGGCGAATGGTCAGGTTGAAGCAGTGAACAAGGTTTTGGTCACTATGCTTCAGCGAACAGTTGGTATTCACAAATCCAATTGGCATCTCCAACTGTTCTCAGCTCTCTGGGCATACCAAACATCTGCAAAGAGTGTAACTAGGTTCACACCATTTCAATTGGTGTATGATCTGGAAGCAACTCTTCCGGTTGAATGCGAGATTCCTTCGTTGAAATTAGCTGTGGAACTTTTACCTAATACTTCTGCTGAGGAAGAACGTCTTCTGTATCTGGAATGGTTAGATGAAACCCGTCGTCTGGCTGCTTTGGTTATCGAAGCACAAAAGAAGAGGGTCAAAACTCATTTTGATCAAACTGTTTCTCCTCGTTCCTTTATCGAAGGAGACCTCGTCCTCCTGTACGATCAAGCACATGACAAGCTTGGAGCCGGTAAGTTCCAGCCTATGTGGCATGGGCCCTATATAGTAAAACATGTTTTGAAAAACGGGGCCTACGAGCTTATAGATTATGAAGGAGTTCCGCTGGCACAGCCCAGAAATGGGTTGTACCTTAAAAAGTACTATGCCTGAAGTGATTTCTTGGTGTGGCGTGTGTACATAGGTGTGTGTTTTTCATTTGTGTGCATGTATGGTGTGGTGTGCCTTGTAAACATATTTCTGCTGATTGGGTCTTCCTGGTTATGCAGATGTCTATTCATCCATTTGTTGGTTTCGCGGATGGTGCCTCCCGCAGTACCAGGAATTTGTCTTCAGCAGCCTGGGTAATCTATGATCTTGCTGGTGAGTTAGTCAACCTGCAAGGAGTGTGTCTAGGACGTACTACAAACAACATCGCAGAATATAGTGCTGTGTTAGAATTATTAACCGAGGTAGTAAACCTTGGTATCCGTGAATTGCTCGTGTATCTAGATTCGCAACTTGTAGTATTACAGCTGAACGGACACTATTCGGTAAGAAACTCGTCCATTTTACGTCTGTATCTGCGTATTCGATTACTGGAAAGGAATTTTGACTACATTACATATCATCATATACCCAGACATTTGAATACATTAACAGATGCAGTAGCAAATTTGGTATTAGACAGACATTTGCGCAATTTGTAAATCATCATCACATATAAAGAAAGATCCATCCAGAAATAGATATGCATATATATATAGATATCGAAATGTTTACATAGAGTGTGTCACATAAAGTCAAAATATACATAATCGTCTTAAGTACATCCGGAGACGATACATCTCTCAAAAATTAGGTGTGGTATAATCCCTAAGAGCTAATCTGCATGGTGCTCATGATAGCATGTGACTGCACGCACTAAGCGTCTCAGGATTCGGTGGATCCGACTTGGAACTCCCACCGTATGATGCTGGTACACCATCGGTACGTCCGCCAGCCGAGCATAGTCCGGGATCCCTCGGGCGATGCCCTTGAGATCCTGGATCAACTCCTCTCCTCCTGTGCCCTCTCCCTGAGGATCAGGGGCGAGATGAGTCCTTCGCGAGATTGGAGACATCCCAGCTGGTCTCTCAGGTCCCACATCTGCATACATATATAAAATGTATTAGGACGAATGTGTATTAACAAAAAAAACATAAAACATAAAAATCAAAAAACATGAGGTCTTACCCAACTCCTCGTCCCAGTTGTCTCCTTCTGGCAGTAGGAGATCTAGGTCTCCGGTGAAGTCAGTTCCTACATATGGCCAGTCCTCCACTACAATCAACTGGCGCCGTAACCACCTAAAGAACTCTGGCTTCTAGGACATCTATTGGCCGCCTCCAGCTCTGGGCATTAGTGCTGCCCAGCGAGCCATTCTTGGCTCTCGTGGTATCGGATCTACTACTATGGCCCCTTGGCCCTGGAAGATTGGTAAGCGTTCCAAAATGAACGATACCAAGATGGAACCATAGCCAAACTGTTTCAGTTTAGCTTGCTTGCATTTTGTGAGCTGTCTTTTCATGTTTATTGTTACTGCTGTTGCCCAATCAAACAGTAAGGGACTCATGCATTCTGAGGCAAGCAGGATTTGGGCCTTTGTGGCCTCATGCGATGCCTGCGACCCTGCAGCCCGCGTGATGGTATGTAGGACAACTCTCAATTCCAGATCGGGGATAGTGTGGATATCCACCTTTTTGCTCCCTGATCCCATTTGTGCTCCTTGGCACACTCGTGTCATCACTTCTTCCATCTTCTCACCAGATGGTCTACTCCCAGTCAAGACGGGGATCGG
Source organism: Pinus albicaulis (assembly GCA_034641835.2). Lineage (NCBI taxonomy): Eukaryota > Viridiplantae > Streptophyta > Pinopsida > Pinales > Pinaceae > Pinus > Pinus albicaulis. The sequence continues at coordinate 1,272,080,482 of CM076575.1, read as the reverse complement.
ACCTCTGCGAGACAATTCGGTGATGAAATACACATCAGAAACCTCCAGCTCCAATACCTGATCTCGCAACTTAAACACTTGTTCATGTTCATCCCAAATACTGATCAAATACTGGAGGAGCTTGGGCTGAGCTCGTAGACAGGGTGTAAGGAAGAACTTCTTTAGCCCACAGTTTCTGAGGGCATTCATGCAAGCCTCACTTTCGATGGCCTATTCATCCTCTTCTCCATGCTCTCGTTCTTTCCATTCAATCACCATTTTGCTTGATTTCCTGCATCCACATGGTCATAAACCCTTAGTTAGATCTCTGGTAGGCTTCAAATTTCATTTAATTTGGTTAAAATCTCAAATTTTTAGGCGGAATTTTAGGTTCGGCCGCTGGCGCGGCTATTTTGTGAACAGTCGCGCCATGTGGCGCGAGCCCTTTGCATAAAAGAGCCCATTGGCGTGGGTCCGTGCCCGATACCCGCGCCAATGAGCGCGGCCCTAAAAATTCAAAGAGTGGCCACAGAGAGCTGATACATAAGGGAAAACTATTAAAAAAATGGATTGAAATGAAGTACAGGGAAGCGCCTCTTACCTGTAGCAGACGAGAATCTAAATGGTCAATCGGATCTGTCGCAATCGTCGTCAGAAGTTTGCACTCCAAATGGACCACTGCTGCTTTTTACCAAGGTAAATAGTAAATGTAATTTTATTTTTACCATTTTGGCATATTTATAACTTTTTTTGACATAAAATGAGTTTTAAAAGTTATTTTTATCAAATATTTTAATATGTTATGTCGAAAATGGGTTTTACGCTTGCTTGGTATGTGCAGCAGCAGGTTTTTGCGACTTTAACGATGGAAACGAGTTGTATTTTATACTTTTTCAGACTCGGTAAATACATGAAAAAGTCACTTTGGAGTCATCTTTCAGCTCTTTTCTGACTCTCTAAACATGAAAAGATTGCCGAGGCCCTTGTCATTTCGATCTCGTTAAAATGGACATGAATCGACATCCACCCAGTATAAGTTTAACCCTTTTTCGGGCTGGGATGGATTGATTACGAAAAAGGAATACCCTAGCCTATCGCGACTAGGAGGTTTTCCCGGATATTGTTTTCTACCTTTTCGGATCTGGGGAACTATTTACGAAAAGGGACCCGTGGAGTTTTCTTTTCCGCTGTCTTTTCAAACTCTCTAAACATGAAAAGACGCCGAGTTCTTCCTTTGTCAGACTCGTTAAACCCTGATGACATTGGATTTCGTCGAAATGACGTTCTCCGAGTTTCTCCTTCCTAGGACTCGTTAAATGCACTAGGATGGATTCGCCCGAAGGGCGGACTTATATCACAAGCATATGCTATTCCCTTCAAGCTTGTTATCAAAAATAATTGGGGTACTCGCCAGAAATGGTGGGGGAAAAATGGAACCATCGTCGTTGTCGTCGGCAGTATGTCGCTCTTGAACATGGCACTTGTCTGCATTCGTGTCGGGTTGGGGACATCTCATCTCGTTTCTTCACTTTGCCTCCATGGGTTTGGATAATCCCTTTTGACCTCTCATCTTCTCATTGCCTCGTCACCATGACCTCTGATCCGTTGATGTCAAATACTGCCAAGTCCACTGTCGTGCCGTTTATATGTTCAAGAGAAGTCGGCCTCTGCGAATATCAACCTTCCTCTGATTCTCATATGATCCTGATTCACAACAAAACATTATGTTCCTCTGTCTCGTGTCGATGATGTGGGAAACATATGGCCCACCTTCGATCAAGGTCACTTCCTGTCGACTTCAGCTCATTATCCAGGAAGTTGATCTAGAGACTCCTTTATGGTACCTTGGAGCCTACATGCCTCAATGGCAGGTTCGTCGCATTCGACGTGGGGTTTCCATCATTGGCCTCCGATCGAATGATTCTACGGGTGTTCGACGCCAGCTCATTGATTCTCACGCCGTAGGTTGTACCTGTAGTACCTTGAGGGCCATTGTCATTATTGGTGGTTTTTCTCGCGTCTGTTAACAGCTCTCATCATTGGCTGGTAATCAGACGATGTTCTTGCATGTTCGACTTCAGCTCACATATTCGCATGCTTGAACTTGTACTTTTTTTGGGTCCAGATGGAGCGCAAGACCCTGGATTGTGTCTGTTGTAATCCAGGCTGCGATTGTGGATTATTATCATTATGTACATGACTCACTGATTGGATGGTTGTGACCATACCTGAGTCTATTTATTTGATCCTCGCTGGATGGCTGCACCCATACCCTGGATCTGGATTATAGTGTACTCTGTTTCGGATGGCTGCGCCCATACCGCATATATATCATGTACTTGAGATATCAGTTGTATTTGTCTACGCAGGTTTTCCGACGGTGGGGCTTCAGTTGAACATGTTCTCTAAAGCATTTCACCCCTCTCTCTCTCGGGCCTCATACTTTAGGGGGCATCTGTTACACAGTAATTTGTCACTGTCCCTACCATTCCCCATCCCGCACAATGGAGGACCCATTTTGTGACCTGTGAACATTTTCATGCCTTGAAATCATCATCAATTCATTCCTCTAAGCATGAGCTTCAATTGCCCTAAAGACATCTCCTTGCAAAAAATCATGAAAACATCTCCTTTTGCATTGGCGCGGGTAGACAGTTCATCACTCACGCCAATGGGGAAAATCCTACAAAGAGGCCGCGCCAACTGGCGCTCTGTCCTAGAGCAGCAGTCGCGCCAGCAAATTTAAGGAGTTTTTTTTAAATAAAGATGGCAGAAGTTGTGTTTCAACAAACTCAGAAACCATTGCCTATCTTGAGTTGGGAGGTTTGGCTGCGGGAGTTCCATGGAAGGGAAGTGGTTTGCCACCTCCCATGGAACCTTCCTTGATGATAGGGCCAATACCACAATAATAGGGATCCCAACTCCCTCCTTCCCCATCTATAAAAGCTTGCCTATTGCCATGGCAAGCTAGTCTTGAAGTGCCTAAGCTTTGAATCTCCAAATTCCCAAGAGCATTTGTGCTGTAAGAGCCCTCTTTCTTCCCTTAAGGCCGAATCAAGTAAGGAGACTATCGTCGAGAGACTCTGGAGAGGTTTTCCCTTTTTCTGGCAAGCTTTGCGAGACGTGAACGACTGGGACCCTTCCGAAGGAGACCGCGGCGTCAGAACATTGGTTGTACTCTCTTTCAATTGTTATTTAATGAATGATTACGGTTATGGTTCCACTCTGTTTTCACTTATGTTAATAATGAGTTATATTCTTTCTTACTGATATATAGTTGCGTATTCTGGATTTTATGCTTGTATTCTTGTTGTTTCTTGCGTGTGCAGGTGTCCATCCGCGGAGATTGTGGGAGGATCATGATCTCCCGAGGCTGAGGAACGGGAACGCTCTCTTCTACGGATCATAGCATTGGATTCCAGGTAGGCCTCTAGCTTTGGTCTTTTATTCGTAACTAGGAACTTGCGCTGTAATATTTTATGATTGTTGCTAGACCCCTGCTGGGCTAGTAGGGATCGCCTCTGTCCGCAGAGGGGATTTACCTCCTCAACAGCATGGATAAAGGGAGTTCTCTTAACCTTGATTTTATGATATATGGTAATTATGTTGTGATCATGATTATGTTAATGCCTATGTATGTATATATGTATGTATGAATGTCGTTGTCTAACAAGGTCATCGGGGATTATGATTGTTTTATGTTGATGTTTATATGTATATATGTATGTATGTATGTATGTCATTGTATCGCGGGGTCATCAAGAATCATTGTTGTGGAGGAGTGATTGTTTATGCAAGTGAATGGCATGAAGCGATTCCTGGTTTATGAAAAATCAAGTGGGAAGAGTAACCTTGACAAATCTACAATTTCAGTATCATGTGGATATGAATTGGTATTTTTAATATGCCTATGTTTTTGTTATGGATAGGTAATGTTGAGGGATACATCAGTGGAATGGAAGCAGTGTGATATGTGGCATGCTGGGACAAGCATGAATAGTGGAAAGACATTAGAAGCAAGGTTTCTTGGTAGATTCAATGTGTGGTCTATGGATATGCAGTATTAGTATTTTATATGTGTTGTACATGTTGCACCTGTGATGTTGTTTGCATTCAGTGTTGTGTATATATGGTGTTGTGTACATGTTATTTATGTAGTGTTGGCGTTATGCACATGTTGGATATGTGGTGTTGTGTACATATGGTGTTGTGTGCATGTTGGATATGTGGTGTTGTGTACATATGGTGCTTTGTGCATGTTTCATATGCGGTGTTGTGTACATATGGTGTGGTGTACATGTTGTACATATGATATTATGTACGTGTGACATTTTGTATATGATTGTACATGTGGTGTTGTGTGCATGTGGTGTCATGTACATGTTGTACATCAAGTGCTTTGAGCAAGTGGTGATGTGTACATGTTGTGCACGTGGTGTTGTGTCCATATCATGCATGTGGTCTTGTGTCCATATCTTGCATGTGGTCTTGTGTCCATGTCGTGCATTTGGCATTGTGTGCATACAGTGTGGTGTGCATGTTGTAGATGTGGTGTCATGTGCATGTGGTGTTGTGTACATGTGGTACAAATGGTGTTTCATGCATGTGGTGTTATGAACACGTTATGCAGGTGGTGTTGTGTACATTTGGTGTTGTGTACACATTGTGTAGGTGGTGTTATGTATAGATGGTATTGTATACATGCCATACATGTGGCATTGTTTCACATGTGGTATTATGTGCATGTCGTACATGTTGTGTTGTGCACATGTGGTATTGTGTGTATGTCGTACATGTTGTGTTGTGCACCTGTGGTATTGTGTGCATGTTGTGCATGTTGTTTTGTGTATGTGTGGTACTATGTATGTTCATTGCGTAGTCGTGGTATCATGACATGTGTATTCATTGTGTTGTACTTTGTGTATGTATATGTATTTTGTTGTACACAGGGTGTAGATTTATGTATTGTGTTGTGTTGTACACCGGATGTAGGTTTATGAATTGAATTGTGTTGTACACCAGGTGTAGGTGTATGTTTTGTGTCGTATACCGGGTGTAGGTGTATGTGTTGTGTTGTATGTCGGATGTAGGTGTATGTGTTGTGTTGTACGTCGAGTGTAGGTGTATGTGTTGTATGCCAGGTGTAGGTGCATGTACTGTAGGGTGTTATATGTCATGTGTGGTTGTATGTGTGTGATGCACACTATGTGTATGTGTATGTGTATATGGTTGAAGAGAAGGCACTGGGTGTTTGTCGGGTGTGGCAACGAAAATCACAAAGGAAAAAGGTAGAAGCTTAGAAGGATTGATTAAAGGATAAGTATAAATATTTTATTTTAGTTTTAATTATGCACGCGATCTATGATTATGGTTGATTATGATGACATGTGATCTATGATTATGTTTTATGATGGTTACATGTGATATATAATTTTGATTTATGATGGTTTAATTTTGACCTAACCAAATGTGATATGTTTATACATGATGATTTGATCAAACAACTAGTTTGACTTGTTGTGACAAGAAGTAAACATAATTGTAAGTGTACCTTATTGACGGGCCACCAGTGAGGTATGATTTAAATTTATTTAAATTTGTTTTGAGTCTAATGGGAATTATGTGCTTGGTGTAATAAAGCATGAAAAATGTTTGGTTGGGTGGTTGAAACTGACTAAAAGCATTAGCAATAGAAACCTGAGGAATTGGAATAGGTAGCAATATATTTGTAAAGCACTTCAAGAGCAGGGCCATTGTGGGACACTAGTACCCAAAAGTGCTCATTGATTTCCACGAGCATGCTATGACTGGTATGGTGGTTTTGAGGCAGGGATATGCCTTGGATTTTGGACTTTTCGATGCGAGGAAACTTTGCCAATGGATGGATCACCTGGGAAAGCTGAAGCCAGGGAACTTGGAAGGTGAGTGATTTCACAGAAGGGTGTGGACGGATTTCCCAAGGGATTGTGTAGCAGATAAGGGAAGGCCAAGGATGGATTTGTTTTGGTCATTAGCATTTCCAGATGGAATCACATGCACATTGGGATGGTGCCCTATAACAATGAGAAGGTAATTGTTCACTGAGAGGACAAATGGCGTAGGATTGTAGCATTGGACCTTGGATGCATCTTTGACTTTGGTAGTGTATTTTGGACTTCCTCGGAAGGAGTTGAATCCCGGTACTACTTTTTAGGGTGGAGGTTTGATCCTTTGGATTCCATTTTTGCAAATACAAGAATCATATCATTTTATTTGTTGGATGAGAAAATGTGCATATGTGTATGTGTGTGTGTATATCATTGTAAATATTGTATCGAGTTGTGTTTATAAATATCCATAAACAATATTTTTCTTTATCGGTTGAATAAAATGTGCACAAGTATATGTGGTTATCATTGTAAATACCGTAATGAATTGTGTTATAAAGCTCCAGTAAATGTTATGATTTTCATGTTTTCAACAGCATGTCATCGTTAATACTGCAACGAGTTGTTTTATGAAGCTCCATAGCAAGTATGTTCTATTTTTCAGCAGTCTTGTTGGTTGTAGGTGTCAGTGAACACCAAGGATGGTGTTCCCACAAGGGGGAGGGTTCTATAACAGCCCTGGTCAAAATATATATATATATATATATATATATATATAAGACCAAGTTCATGGGACACATATTCCAAGTTGAATATTGGGAAAAACATCCTACTGTGGGTGATCATTTGGTTTATTATGGCTAAATGAAATTGGAAAAGGCAATGGAAAAGGTTTTGGAAAGGCATGAGGCATTAATTGGTATATTATTTATGAAAATAATGGAAATTAGGAGAAAATGAAGGTGAAAGGTCATAGGTTTCATGTGAGGAGTAAAATGAAAGAAAATTAATGGAACAATGAAGAAAAAAGAGGCCTCATTAATAAAAATTCTTCTAAGGATTAGTTAGTATATTTTTGTCAGTTCAGTTTTGGAGCTATCTCTCTCTCTACTCTCTCTCTCTCCCTCTTGGACACTTGTAGAAATCATGGAGCACTCTAGCATTATATCAAGAAAATCAAAGGAAGGACAAAGAAGGCAAAGGGAAGAAAATATCAAGAAAGGAAGAGCATAAGAAAGCGGCTACAATGGGATTACTTACATGTGACGATTTGCATGGGTGATTTCCTTGCTAGATTTGGCATGCATGGTACATGCATGTGTGTATTTGGTTCTCTTGTTGTCATTGGCATGATTTTTGCTAGGTTTGAAAGGAGATTTCATCCTTGCTTTTCCATTTCCAGATACCCATGGTGTGATGGGGTTATCTTGTATTTGGTTGAGGCGGATTTTCATGTGTTATCGAAGATTAGTGGGGCTATCTCGGGAAAAATCACAAGGCCTAAGAATCCCTTAACCGATAATGGTGGGATACATGGTAAAGCCTGATTTTAGAACTAGGAATCCCTTGACCGGTTATGGCAGTACACACGATAAATCCTAGAGGATGGAGCCTTGATAGGCCTAGGAATCCCTTTACCGGTAATGGTTGGATACATGGTAAATAATATAGGTGGATGCTCTCATTAGTACTAGGAATCCTTTGACCGATGATGGCGGGATACACTGTAAAGCATAGAGAGTGGAGACAGACAAATTCCTCACACTTTAGGTGGATATATCTGGAGGATTCCATGTTTTTTTAGGTCCTAGTGATCCCTTGACCATGATATGGTAGTATTGTGGTAAATCCTGAGGTAGCCTTGATTCGTTGTGTTGTGAGTCCCACATTCATGCTTGGAATATGGCATGGGGGTGATTGGTTGAAAGAAAATTTTGGTTCAGCCTAATCTATGGTCGGATGGTACGTGGAAGTACCATACCTCGTTTCATTTTCATATGTTAATAAGATTTTTTTTCCTCTTATTTATTATGTATAAATGGGATTGTTATTATGTGATCTTAGTGGTTGTTCTATCATTGTTATTATGTTGGTTGTAAGCATGGTTTATGATAGACTTGATATGTGGCTCTTGCTATGTTTTGTTTAGTAAATGAATGAACAATGAATGCATGACCTAATAGATGATATTGCAGATATTATGAGATGGCACCAGACCTTCTTGAAAAATATTAGATAAGTATGAGACTCCTATGCTCAGATTTGGTGTTATGACAAGTAAATTACATATTTGTGACATGTTTGAAAAAATGCCTCTCATGGCTAGTAGGGGTCTGGTCAAGTCATTGATCAAATGTTTGTATTAGTAGCTTAAGTTCATGGTTATATATCATTTATTAAAGTTTCATGAAGTTTTGGGTGGAGGCATAAGACCTAGCCCTGAAAAAGTGGCTTAGAATCTGGGGTCATTGGCTTAGAACTACTTAAAAAGGCCACAGTCACTGGCATGCCTTTTTTTTGGAGTGACTGGAAGTCCTCAGTTGCATGCTTAGCTTGTTATGGGAGTGGTTAAGGGTCGAGATCAATAAAATGACAAATTGTCTCAGGGGTTAGGCACCTGGAAAGGTTGGTTGTGTAACAACCTCCTCCCACATCTACCCAAGTAACAGGCCAACCGGGGTAAACACATGACGAATATTTACAATGATATGTGTTATCACTCTCCCCAACTTCCCAAGTATTAAAATGGGATTGAAGAAATGTAACCACGGACCAGGCTTTAGGTCAGGTAGCTAGCCATACTAGGACTAGAGAAGGCTCTCTCATTGTCACTTTTAAAGTCAAAGGAATGACTGAATATCCAATTATATTAGGCTAGGTATGTAAGCTTAGTAAATAGGAATTTTTTTGATGTTTTAAGTGCTCAATAAAAGGGTCAGTGAGAAGGCTAGGTCAACTGGTTTTTAGGTCTGAATTCCAAGGTCAATTTGATGAGAATGTGTGAGGCTAGCTAGGTATCTTGAAAGCATGTTTAATTGGTAATTGAATATAGGATGAAGCGAGAGAGATTCTGAATGATCACTGAGCTGAATTCATTCATTTAGAAGTGAATAGACATATCATGTAAACCTTGCCTAAAACAGAGCATGAATAGACATGATTTCTGCTTATAAACTTACAAGATAAACATATGGAAAGATGTATCTGAAAGAAGAAGATATATAATTTAGCATGAATAGATAAACATACATAATAATAACAAATACTCCAATGCATACCACAATATTCTCAACACAAGTTCTGAAAATTTGTCTCTGATTTCATTCCAAAATGTTGATTACAATAGCTCCACTACAAAATAATACTATCCAATCCCACAAAAGACTAAAGAGAGTCTACTTATAGAAAATATGGAACGTGAAACCTCATCGGGTCTAAATCCCATCCAAAATGCATCATAAATACACAAGATGGGTCATTTCCTCTATTCTAGGGAGGTTAGAAACCATTCCCTAAAATTCAGCTATAAACTAAGAGTGTTTGTCCCTTACATTATATTACATATTCCCTCATGATAGGAGGAAAAAAAAAACTCAATTAATCTAATTCCAACTCATAGGATAGAAAAAAATCAAATTTTTTACAATTTCTGAGCTTGAAAAGTGTTCTAAGGAATCCAATGTTAATTTGTAACATTTCTGACAGAAGCGTAGCAGAATTTTTCATAAGCATAACAGAAGTTTGTAGGCACTTTTGAGGCATTTTTAGAAGTCCAAATCCAATTTTGAAAGAACGGTAAAATAACCATGTATGTCTAGTTTCCATAAAATCTTGAATTTTTCAAAATGACCCATGGGAAGGCCTCCAGAAATTCATTCTCCCAATGTTACTCTAGAAGCGTAGCAGAGGCTCCAAAAAGGTGGCAGAAACATGAAAAATGAGTGGTTTTTTGGTTTTTTCTCCAAAATTAAAGCATGTCATGCAAAGGGGGTTCCTGATCTATGATTTAATCATTAAAATTCATCCATACATTTAAATAAATCATCATTTGGATGCCCCCAAAATAAGCATAGCAAAATTTTGCTACGCTTTTGTGAGGAGGAATTTCCAGAATTGTGCAAAAATCACAAAAAATACCAAAAATTTTCAAAACTTCTGAAAATTGGTTCTATATAACCTATGAATGATGGGATAAACATCTAAGGAATCTTCAGCCAACAATTCTAAACTATCATTCTCTTTAATCTTCATTTGTGCTTCTTTTAGCCTTTTCTTCAATTGTTTTAGCCTTATTTGAGAAATTGTGTTCCTAGTGCGATAGTGATTTTCCATGTGCCTTTGGAATTTATTGTTCCTCTTAGCTCTCTTCAAGAGCTTCTCCAAGTGTTCATTTACCATTTCCAACCAAATTTCTTTGTCATGATTTATCTCCATGGCTATTAGCTCATCAAAGGTCAACTCTTAAGGTGGATGAGCCGACTGTCTTTCTAGCTCCAGCGACTCCAGCGAACTTTTGAGGCCTCTTGTCTTTGGCCTTCTTGGTTGTGTTTTAGCCTCCATATCCTAGATTTTATCAACATATATGACCTTCTTACCTTTACCTTTATTTTCCTCTAGGTATGGCTTGGGTTTTCTTTGTATAAGTTGCTTCACCTTCAATTGAAAATTTTCTTGCTGAAGGAAAGTGATTTGAGATTTGGAAATGGAGAAGATCTCCCTCAGCTCTGCTATTTACTCATCCTTCTCCCTAATGATCTCTTCAACTAATTTGGTCTCAACCTGTTCTTCTACCTCAACCTCCAATGGCGCTAAGTCACTATGTTGGTGCAAAGGTGATTCATCTTGATGCATAGGATGTTTCTCCTCCATTTCACTTTGTTCAACAATAATGTCAAGTATAGGTACATTTTTTATAGACTTGGGTGAAAATATATGTCCCTTCCCCTTCTCATAGGTATGAGTAAACTCAAAAACCCTAGGAGCCTCTGAAAACTGAGTTGGCATGCTAGAAGAGCCAACCTCCATTGGTTGTGCTAACAGTGATGGTGATGATGTACTATGCAAGACAAGAGGGCTAGTGGTAGGCATTGTTTCTACTATTTCCATGAAATTTTCCCAAGTCATGTTGATGGATGAAAGGTGATGCAATACAATGAGCTTGACCAGACCATGATGAAAAATACTAGGGTGATGATCTTTTTTTCTTCTTTGGACCTTCTCAGTCATATTAATCAAACTCCTGTACAAGTAATGTGGCAAATCAAGTGTTTTGACAGAGGTGAAATGCATCAACAGCCTGATATGGTACATATACAACCTGGAAAATATTTCTTCACACGTGAAATAATTTAGTATTAACATCATCAAAGGAGCATATTTGTTATGGAGGTGTCTGAAAGGGAATAGGTAATCCAGTTCCTCTCTAGCATGAGGTTTGACAAATTGTTTATAATTTTCAATGTCTAAATCCATGCCCTTTAACCACTTCTCTCCATGACAAGGAATAACCTATTGCTGAAGAAATTACATTTGCTGATAGGTTAAACTCAACACCTACAATAGTGACCTTTCCCATGTTGAAATTTGTGGCAAATAATCTTGTAAGATGAAGATGATATCCCTTCTCCATGAGCTTCTCACATAACGTCAAACACTGAGTCCTCTCAAAACATCTTATGGCCAAGGGTGAAGCGTTGATTTCATGCATGGTGAAGGGTTTTAACCTGAGGTGGTGCCCTCGCTTAGATTTATTCTTCTCATTGTCCATATTTTTTATCACTGAAAGGATGAAAACCCTAATGTCTTGGTGGGATGAGTATATGTAGTGAAATTTAGTAAAAAACAGAGTGTAGGGATGGGGTAGGTTTAGAGGGTGAGATGAATAGTTATGGAGCTAGGGGAAATTGTAGAAAAAATTCAGTAGATAGGGTTATATGTTAGCTCCATGTTTTGAGTGAAATGAAGTGAAAGGATGTGTGGAGGGTGGTGAAATGATGGAAACACAGGAAATTCCCAATTTTAACACTATGAAAATAGCTAGTGTAGGGGTGGAGTAGGTTTAGAGAGTGAGATGGAGGGTTATGGAGCTAGGGAAAATTATACAAAAAATTCAGTATATAGGGCGGAATTTTAGCTCCATGTTATGGGTGGAATGAAGTGAAATGGATGTGAGGAGGGTGGTGAAATCAATAAAACACAGGAAATTCCCAATTTTTCATTGTGAAAATTAGCTATAATTTAGGGTTTCGTGAAAATGTTTGTTAGGGATGATATGGATGGTGGGAGATGTGAGGATGAGGTATATGATAGTGTTTAGGTACTAGGGTTAGGGTTTATTTAGTTGGAGTAGGTTAGGGTTTATCCAAATGGAGTCTTTCATTGACATGGAGAAGTGATGATATAGTGAAATATTAAGTGAGAATGAAAATAAATCAACTTGACCATGGGAGGCTATAAGAGTGATGAATTACTGTTTGTGAGAGGTCCAAGGAGTAGTTCCCACAAGCCTTCAGCTTGTTTGAAAATATTAGGAGCCAAATACCTAAGTTTTTCCCTCCTCTAGAAGCGTAACACCACTAAACAGAAGCATAACAATTGATTTGGAAGCGTAACAACAGCTTTGCAGAAGCATAACAATAGGCCTAAAAGCGTAACAACATTGCTAAGAAACGTAACAAGACTTCCTAGAAGTGTAACAACACTTCCCAGAAGCATAACAAAAGCATTTGAAAGCATAGCAGGAGGCTACAGAAGTGTAACAAAAGCATCCCGAGGTGTAGCAAAGAGTTCTTGAAGTGATTTTTCGCCTTGGTTTCAAACCTTTGACCACCTTAGGGGTACAAATGAGGTAACAGAGGAGATCTTCCACATAGAAAAAGATAATAATGAGCCAAGATAGGCTTGCTTTTGTCTTTTATAACCTTGAAATGACCTTTTTTGTCTTGTAACGAAACAATAAGACAAATTTGACTTTTTGAAACTTTTTGACATTTAAAGACATTTTAAAATAAGACAATTTGTCTTATTTTACCTCCTAAGAATGCTAGCTCCCTTTTAAAGTTTTATAAGTGAAATGAAGGGTGATTGACTTGTTATGATGAAAAAATAGTTTGTTTTCAAAGGCAGATGATGACCACCTATAGTAGACCTAGATGAGATGAAGTGAAATGACCTTAAAACTTTAAATGATAATGAATGAGATGACCTTGAAAGTGATGATGGCCATGGATAAGATGAGGAAGCAGAAAATTTTGACTTAGACCTCTTCAGTGACCAAAATTATTTTTTTTAAACTTGTTTGAAAAAACTAAAAATTCTGACCTATGACTTCTAGGAAAACAACTAAAATAGTATTTTTTGATCACTGACATACTGACACTAGCAATATGATTCAACTCCCTAAGTGTAAGTTAAGGAATTGGAACCAACGAAACGCAACAACACAGGCCTTCTATACCTGCAAAAGAACCCCTAGTAGCCATCCAATCCTTCCAGGCAACCAGCCCCTGAGACAAACTAAATTTTGCTTCATTAATTCCCCAATATATATGTTTCTAAGCCCTCCAAGTGACTGAGAGCCCCAGACGCTCCCATCAAATTGCATGAGTGTGACTGCAACCTTTTTTTGCCATTCTTGTGATAGGAACTACAAGATTTAATGCTAAATTTCAGGGCTAGGACCCAAGTCACTTCCCAGAACTACATGAAACTTCCAGAAATTGAAAGATAACAGCGAAATAATGATAAAAATTCAATTACTTGAACAAGGACTGGACTAGACCCCTACTAGCCATGACAGGCATTTCGTCAAACATGTCACATATATATAATCTACATGTTTAAAAAACAAATTTGAGCATAGGGATATCATACTTATCTGAGAATCGTTAAGAATAATTTATGCCTCATCACATTAGTTGCATTATCATTTATCACGACATATATTCATTCTTCATTCATTTACAAATAAAAACATGATGAGAGGCATACATCATCATTGTCATAGAGGAATTATTGAAGTGAGTAAGAACGGTGAGATGGAGTCCACTAGGGCTTCAATCCTTGTCGCTACTACAGTTTTCAAATTAGCCGCCATAGAGCCTATTGACACCATTATGGCTCGCAGTCAGGGAAATAGACCTCTGATCCATCGATCTGCAACGATTGGAACTATTCTCACTAGGTCCCCTCTCCACTCATATTTGCAAACTAGTCTCATAGCCTCGAGCTTTTGCAAGGTAGACAGTTCATCACTCTTCAACTTCGAATCATTACTCAGGATAATATATGTTACCGTAGATCTTCCACTACCTTCTGATCTCTCTCTCAATGAATCTCATATCTATTTCTTAGCACTGGCGGAAAAATATATGGGGAGATCAGATCATATTTTTCAAGGATCATCAATCATCGTGGATGAGACCTGCAATGACCCCACCCTGTGCACTAGGATAATCAATGAAAAAGCATATTTGTCTGAGTGTAATAGGATGGAAGAAATAGATTTGGTTTTACTTGTTGCATGATCTTATGGAACAATGAACACCATTTTAAGGCTCTTGTAATCTAAGACTACATCCAGGAATCAGACGTCGAAGCAATATTTAGAAGGGCCATATTGTATTAGGTCACAGTTTGAAGTATATCTTGTACCTAATCTCAGGGTGCATTTTTCTGGTATGTTAGATCTTTCTCTTACAAGCACAAATCTATAGAACATACTAAATTTTATTACAAGTTATGAGACTTTTTCGGTTTTTGTAGCCACAAAAGAGATCTATTGGTCATAGATGTCCCTTTACTCGACCTTTTTCACTCAAGGACTGGAACGGGTAAAGAAAATAACCTTAGAAGTTTCATTTATTCCAGATCTATTTAATATAAGTCCATATTTGTGTCCTTGGCTCCCATATTGTGCATGCTATATTGGGGGTGTGATATATCTTCAATCGAGGAATCCATGAATAGGGTGTGAATCTGATCAGGCTCTGATGCATAATATATCTGCATACAGAGAGCAGTGACCCTCTATGGGGATGGATCTAGCCAATCCAAAACTAGATCTACCTAAATACATCTGAATCCAAATCTTCATCGAAACATTGGAAGGGAAAAATATATTTCTAAGAGTTAGCATCGGGGAATGGATTATAGATCTTATACAAAGGTTCAAGGCAAGACAGGCATTCCATTTTGCATGCAAAATCTTATTTATGAAAAGAAAATCTTGCAAAATTAATCTAACCTACAGGATTACATCATTGGACCAGATTCAATTATCACTCTAAACACAATACTTCTAGGTGGATGCCCTGGAACCAGTTCCAATGGACCAATATCATTCAAATATGCAGTCAAGGGGAAGGAGGAACCAACACAAGCTAACACTATACCAGGCCCTTACATTGTGGACCAGATGAACCAAGTTTCGTCCTTGACAATAAACCTACCTAAGGTAAATGTGATTCATGCTGAAATCCACACTAAAGCAGTTATATGTAGATTCAATGGCTTTTGGCCCAGATTTGTGCCATTACGTGAATGGATTTATTCTATATGGATAGGAAATTGTGATATCCATTTATGCTCCAGAGGTTTTTTTATTGTCAAATTTGATACAACAAAAGGTAGATATTATGCACTAAACGAGGGACCATGGTTTTGGGGCAATGCGGGTCTATTTATGATTCCATGGTTTCCAGAATTTGATGAAAATACCATGGTTGTCTCCAAAATTCCTGTGTGGGTTAGATTACATAATATACCATTGCATTTTTGGCATCACAAAGTATTAGTGGGAATTGGGAATTCATTAGGGAAACTCATAAAGATAGATGTCGAAAGAGTCACAATGGCCATCTATAATTTTTCTAGAATTTGCATGGAGGTGGACCTTAGTAAAGGATTACCTGACTGCATCTAGCTATATTATAAAAATCAGCAGTGGTCACAATCCCTTGACTGTGAAAATACAACCTTTCGGTGTTGTATTTTTCTTCTTACTGGACACCTCCAAAATGTTTGTCCATAAGCTAAAAAAGAAAGGAATAAAAGTCAAAAAAAAAAACTGAAAGGATGGCAGTTTTCAAAATACTTGGAAGTAGAAACTGAAGCAGCAGAGCCCACGGAAAATACTACCAACAACAATGTTCAGAATACCCAGGAAAATGTGATGAAGGACGAGGTCGTGCATCAATATGCGTTGGTTCCAATACCAACCAAACAACAACAACATATTGTGATGACTTCGGCTGAAAAATTATCTAGTGGCACCAAAAAAACCCACATTTCATAAAATTCAAATTCCGACAAAGAAATCCAGCCAAATGTAAAAGAGATGCAATTTTCTATTGTATCTCTCCCATCCAATTCTAACGGTTGGTGTAAAGTGGAAAAAAATAAAGGTAGAAAAGAGTAGAATGGGTCAACTCTCTTATGAGTTGTTATTTTTCTGGTCTTGTACATCAAGATATGTGAGATGATGCATCTACAACATGTAATTTCGTTCAAATGAATAAAATTACGATTTTTCCTTGGGAAAAAAATCATCACTGTCATAGAATACATTCATAACCAGCATATAAATAACATAAATGAAAATCATAGAACAACCATATAAGCCACATAATAACAAGCATATTTACCCATCAATACAAGAGGAAAATATATTATTTCCATAACAAAAATGCAACCAAGTCTGGGACTTCCACGTGCCACCCGACCATATACATGGTTGAACCAAATCTCTCTTTTAGTCAGTCACCCTCGTTCCATATTCCAAGCATGAATGTGGGATCTCATAAAACACATCAATCAAAACGAAACCAAGGCTTCCAAAAGCTAAACCACCTCAACCCTCAACCAATGATTCCACCTCACGGTCAAACATCACTAACCATCACCATATTAGTCTTTTCCCAAGATGTCTAGGGCTCTAAAGTGTTTGTTCCAACCAGGGCTTCCGGGACTTGTAACTCAACCCACAACTATCGTCGGGCTTCCAGAGCATTTGTCCAATCAGGGCTTCCAAGACTAGTAAATTAGCCCGCCAATTGTTTCAAGAGTGTTTTTCCAACCAAGGGTTCTAGACTAGTAACCCAACCCAAGCTGTGACAGGGTTTCCAAAGCGTTTGTCCAGCCAAGGCTTATAGGAACTAATAAATCAACCCATGGCCAAAGGCTCGTGAAAACCAACCATAAAAAATTAAAACCCACAACACCACGACTATCGATGAAATGGAAAGGCTAGGGAAAACCATTTTCAATCTAGGAAATCATCCATGCCAATGACAGATCATAAACAGATAACCACATGCATATTCCATGCATGCCAAAACTAGTGAGGAAATCATACATGAAACTCGGTACCTGCAAGAAAAACTCGTTGTAGTTGTTGATCATGATGTCCTATTTTGCTTTCCTTCTTTTCCTTTTCCTTCTTGCTCCAAAATTCCAACTATGCCACACTCCCCCAAGATTGCTCCAAGAAAACTCTAAGTGTTGACGCCTCTATTTTCTTCATTTTCCATTATTTTCCTTCATTTTCCTCCTCACATTCAAACTGTGACCTTTCACCTCCCTTTTCTCCTATTTTCCATTATTTTCATAAATAAATGCCAATAAATGCCACTTTTCTGTAATATCCCATTTCAAGGATATCTCCAAAACATGGAAAACTCCAACCAGAGATAGACTGGGAGGGAATTTACCGGATATACCGCCTCTGGAAAGAGGACGAGATCCGGAGGCTACCTGGCCCTGTCCAAACTCTGTCTAAGAGTGAAAGATAAACACACCAAGTGGTATAGAACTAGAATGCTCAAGAATATATATAAGAATAACAGTGCAGCAGACATATAATAACATAGACAGAATATACGGTAGCTCATCCAGAAATATAGAGAGGAAATGCTAAGCCATTTTATTAAACTGAGAAATACAATGAAGTACAAAAGGTGATCAGAGTGATGGAACCTAAACTTGCTCAAGGCAAGTGAAGAAATACTCTCAGAATATACAGGAAATGGCTACTCTCTGAACTGCGTCCCAACTACTGGAAAACTGTCGTGCAGCTGCTACTGCTAGAATGGACTGAATTCTAGGGGTTGATCCCCTTTCTATAATGAGCTGAAAATCTACAATCCTCCTCTACTCACCAATCCCGACAAAACCCAGAAACCATATCAAAAATGGCCGACCCCCGAAAACCTCCAGAAAACACCCCCTTGGGGAATTACGCTGGCCTCCAAGACTCTGTGCAGAGGCTAAATGGAAATTACTGAAATGCCACCTCAAACTCCACCAAAATCCTCCCACAAGAAAAGGCTGATCCTCTGCTCAAAATCTCAACTCAATCTCCTGCATAAATCATGATCCGGAGCACCTCCAAAATGGACTGCGCCCTCTCTCCCAGTGACTGCGCAGTCTCTATGAAATCCCAACTCCGCAACAAACCCAAACACCAAAACCTCTCACAAAATATTGAAGAAATAACCTTGCCTGAGCAGGCACTCGAAGTCCCCCAAGGCTAAGGGCGAGATCTCCGACCGGAGACACTCAATGCACTAAACAGTGCCACAGACAGGCTAAACAGCCAGCGTGCTCAAGAAGACAAAACGTCTAGCTCAATATCATCAACAACAGAGTGCTCCAAATGAGGAGGCTCTCCTCCTTATATAACATTGGCATCTCTCTCTCAAACCCTAGGCCTCTCATCCAACGTAGCCTCCTTGGCTCCCACGCTCCCAACTCAACCTGCGCTATCTCTCCAAGTGTTCACGTGGGCCCCTTCCCTACGTGGTCCTTTTTCCCTCCTTGGTTCACTTGAGTTACAAAGTTGTGTATACTAGGGAGTGCACTTTATTTTTAGAGTGAGTTATGTCCCCCTCTACTCACATTTATTTATAATTTAATTATATAAGGCAAAAATTGATCAAAATTAATATTTCCAATTAGCTGCTGCTAATTGGGAATATTACAGTCCTCCCCGCCAAAAATTTCTTGTCCTCAAGCAATGCCTGAACAAGCCTCCTCTCTAGCTGGTGCTCCCCACCGATACTGCAAAAAGGTGCCTGGGTCCCAGATGCACCACTGAATATTCCTCGTCCTTTGCATCACCCTGATATGAAGGGATTTCTCAATGCCATGATCCCAAAATGATCTCTCACAGTACCAGCCAACCAAAAATCCTCTCGGATCCCATCGCCACCATGGCCAATAATTGCCCAATTCCCACGACTTAGACTGCGCATTGCCTCTGGAAATGACTGATGCTCTAAGAGGCGAAGACCATGACCCCTGCTGCGCTGTATATGTGATTGTGTAAGTTGTCCCATCAACTATGTACCAACTCATCACCTTTCTCCAATCCAAGTCCTGACTCAATCCCACGCTGATCTTTCTCTGCTGCAATTGGGTTGGAGTGTTGAATAAACGACGACCTGTGCCCCCCTGCCAACTGGAATCTGTAACATCTGCTATGTCCAAGGGCCCCTGCTCCACTGTGCTCCCTATGAAGAATACCGTACCATCAAGAGGGTACCAACTCATGATCTCCCGCCAGTCCATCCTGGAAGAAGAATCCGATGTAGCAACAACAATTGCATATGGAACACGACTGGAGTGTTGCCACCAGCCCGTAATCAAATCCCACTGCTCTGTCCTATATGCCAATGAAAGATGCTTGTAGAAGGAAGCCCCTATCTCTATAATGGGCCAAAGTGAGCAAGATATGTTGCAAGCTCCATCGATGTACTCCTAAAGAGTGCTATCCACTAAAAAAACTGCAGCTCTGCTGACTGCGTGTACATCTATCTGCGCCTCATCCCTGTGTCGGCCCATAGATGGATGCTCCACCATATCCAATAGCTCCTCCCACTCCTGATCAAGAATGTCATGCTCCCACTATGTACTGGCCCCCTGCAGAACAATCCCATCAACCTCCAACACCTCCAGAGGATATGGATTTGCAACTGTTGTCACCGTACTCGATGTCAGTGCATCTGACTGCCCCACCTCAATGGCTGACCCCAATTTTAGCCGCATATCCCTCATCGGCTCAATGTGGTCACCCATCTGGCTCTCTCCTAAAATAATATCGTGCTTGATGTGAATAGTGTCCTCCTCTATCGACTCAGGCTCCATCACCTGCTGCTCTAGCTGAATCGTCACAAGTGACTCTTCACCCAGAGTATCTCCCGCAGAGTCCCGTGACTGCTCACCCTAGACACTGGAATGCAGCTCCGGTCTACTGTCACCATCTCTTGATGACTGCTCTCACTCCCCAGAAGCGTCCTCAACTGATCCTATGGACTCATATGAAAAAGAGTCCTCACCCTGGCATACAGAAGGAATGCCCTCTTTTTCTACCTCCGCCACCTCATCTGCATTGAATATGCCATCCACCCTCTTGATAAAGTGTCGATACAATGTCTGGAGCCTAGACACATACTAGGATGATACCTCTTTTGTACCCAGTATCCTATTCTCATGCATGATCTCGACATGCCCTGAGGGAAAAGTGACGCATGTCTCCCTCATGACCCGCTCCCCAAGCATAGGCTCAGCGATGACTGATGTGCCACCCCTACAGAGGATCATCTCATCCCCTAACCTGTGGCTATCAACTAGCGCCCCGACCCAGTGCCACAGCTGATAAGTCTCTCCCCTAGTGTGTTGAGTGTCATCCAAATATCTTGGGTGAGCCTCGCATACCCTGTTGCTCATGCCCAAGTTGCCAAAGGACAACGACAAAATCGACCATGCCCATGAGTGATGTAGAAGAGGGTCAGGTGCGTGAGTGCCCATAGATACCGTCAAGTATCACTCATCTATCTCCCCATCGATCCTGGGTGAAATACCCCCAAAGGTAAGCCCAACGTCCCTGTCTGTGAGTCTCCCTGGAGGCAATGCTATAAGACCCTGTTGTGCAGCACCATACGCCCTCGCATACCACCGATCATCCCTGTACTCCTCGACATGCCACTGGACATTGAGGCATACCCCTATATACTGCTGGATACCCCATGCTACTATTGTACCACCCTGTACCGTCTCATGCCCTGACTGTGTCCAGGCATCGGTCACTCCCCACGTGCTCTCAATGTGATGTAGGACACTCCTACTCCATAATGAAGTCCCACACACTATGGTACACCACCATACAACTCCATGTCCACCGGTAGTCCACTGCTCAATGCTAGAGGCTCCCACACATCCCTGGATGTGATGATCTAGAGTTGTGCCTATACATGTCGGACTACCCCCAATCGGTATCATCGTCTCCACTGTCGCATCGCTATGCCCGCCCACGAATGGATCACCACTCCAAACCCCCCTCGAGGGGTCCAAGAATTGAAACTCCATATGTGTCAGTAGTGTTACCACCACTGCTCGGCTTTGCTGCGTCCTCTGTGCCCCACACAAAGGTGAAGAATCCTTGGCCCCATACAAGGTGCCATCTGGTGGCCTGCCAATGCCACCTCCTCCGACAAGCTCCTGCCAAGGTATGTTGACCACCCCGTGATCCCGTGTATAAGTGTCATACCAAGAAAACCTAGGGAGTCTGCCCATAAACTGGTTGGCCACTGGAGCTAACCAAAACTCCCCTAGTGAATGTGCATGCTCTACTACTAGGCCAACTGTACCCTCCAAGACATAGTCAATCGACCTGCCTGGGAAATGATAGGTGATCCCACCTAGATCCCAATGCCAGTCTAGGGTTCCTATATTCCCAGCACCTGGGAACTCCTACTGAACTACACCTGGGTCCACCACTATCTTCGTAACCCACTCCACCGAGTACCAACTCAAAATCTCTCACCATCCAACCTCAACATGTGGATGTCGCACCCAGTGCAACTCTGATCATCTCATACCACTATCCAATTCAACGTATGAGGTTTGACTAGGTGACTCCGTCTCTCTCTCTCCAATGGGAAGAGGTGTCCCAACAACGCTACTAGTCTCGTCCATGCATGCCTAAAGGGGAATGATCTGACGCTCCAACATGCCCTCTGGTTGTACCATCAGGGAATCCAGTCATTCCCTAATGCGGGCCAACTTGGCCGCCAACTCAGCACAAGCCACTCTCATGCCCTCCAGCTCCTTGCCTTGCAATAAAATGGCCTCCCGTACTGACGTGGCCTTCCCTTTAAAAACTAGAAGGTATGCCCGAAGCCGATGATACCACTGTCTGCGACCATCATCCAATACCTCTGTATTTTCTAGTGCCTCATCAAAGGTGGATACATCTCCTAACACCACACCCATCTATCGTGTGCTGCTACCACCCAAAGACTCGGACACGACTCCGGTCATCACCTCAATGGATGGCTCTACTGGGGTAGGCTCTACCTTCTCCACTACGATATCAACCGAGACGGTCAAGGAGGTCTCCAATGAGGGTGAGTCCTATGTCACACTAGGTGTATCCTCGAACTCCCTGCAATCATGTGTGCCCTCATCATCCAAGTGTGAGGTAATCATTTTTATGGTTTCCCCCTTTGACACTCGGTCAAGCTGGAAAGAGGTATCCAACTTCTCCACCCAAGCTTTTTTCGAATGCTTGGATGACCCGTCAAATGTCGGTAAATGGAATCTACCCACTGTGCGCTGCCAGCCCCCATCATGTGAGTGCCTATTCCCTCTTTGAAATTTGTGGGGTTTGTTATCCCACTGGAGCTGAACAAAATCTCTGAATGGAAGGGCATCCCTGAACTTCTGCCCATATGCCTAATACTCGGCAAGATAATCACCCATGTGGCCAGGCTCTGGCTCCTGCCCTTTGTATGCACCCAGGAAAGTGGGCATAGTGGAACATGTGGGTGTATGTGATTCCATATACTGAGTAGCATCATGCTCCGGCAAATGGTGGGATGTGCCTGATCCCTCGCCAATATGGAAACCCTTTGGGGTTTCACGCTATCTAACCTCCACAACGGTGAATCTCTGCCCCATCACCTCAATCTGCCTCGACATATCCTCACTGATTTGAAGAGCATCTCCCCAAATCTCTTCACATCATCATCACCTGCCATCGGCTCCTCCTGCTCTGTGTCTATCACAGGCTCCTCCTCTCTGTAGGTGTTCTCCAACCTATGCTCAATATCTCTGTACTTCCTACCTCTGTAGCAGATGTAGGGCTTCTCCCCCGGTGTCATAGACTACTAGCTCCACAGGTTGAGCCAGATCTATGCTCTAATACCACTTTAATATCCCATTTCAGGGATATCTCCAAAACATGGCAAACTCCAACCAGAAATAGACTGGGAGGGCATTTACCGGATATACCACCTTTGGAAAGAGGACAAGATCCGGAGGCTACCTAGCCCTGTCCAGACTCTGTTTAAGAGTGAAAGATAAACACACCAAGTGGTATAGAACTAGAATGCTCAAGAATATATATAAGAATAATAGTGCAGTAGACATATAATAACATAGACAGAATATACGGCAACTCATCCAAAAATATAGAGAGGAAATTCTAAGCCATTTTATTAAACTGAGAAATACAATGAAGTACAATAGGTGATCAGAGTGATGGCACCTAAACTTGCTCAAGGCAAGTGAATAAATACTCTCAGAATATACAGGAAATGGCTGCTCTCTGAACTGCGTCCCAGCTACAGGAAAACTGCCATGTAGCTGCTACTACTGGAATGGACTAAATTCTAGGGGTTGATCCCCTTGCCAGAATGAGCTAAAAATCTGCAATCCTCCTCTACTCACCAATCCCGACAAAACCCAGAAACCATATCAAAAATGGTCGACCCCCGAAAACCTCCAGAAAACACCCCCTTGGGGAATTACGCTGGCCTCCAAGGCTCTGCACAGAGGCTAAATGGAAATGAATAAAACACCACCTCAAACTCCACCAAAATCCTCACACATGCAAAGGCTGATCCTCTGCTCAAAATCTCAGCTCAATCCCCTGCAGAAATCTCGATCCGGAGCACCTCCAAAATGGACTGCGTCCTATCTCCCAGTGACTGCGTAGTCTCTATGAAAGCCCAGCTCCGCAACAAACCCAAACACAAAAACCTCTCACAAAATACTGAAGAAATAACCTTGCCCAAGCAGGCACTTGAAGCCCCCCGGGGCTAAGGGCGAGATCTCCGACCGGAGACACTCAATGCACTAAACAGTGCTGCAGACAGGCTAAACAACTAGCATGCTCAAGAAGACAAAACGTCTAGCTCAATATCATCAAAAACAGAATGCTCCAAATGAGGAGGCTCTCCTCCTTACATAACATTGGCCTCTCTCTCTCAAACCCTAGGCCTCTCATCCAACGTAGCCTCCTTGGCTCCCACACTCCGAACTCAACCTACGTTGTCTCTCCAAGTGTTCATGTGGGCCCCTTCCCTACGTGGTCCTTTTGCCCCCCTTGATTCACTTAAGTTACAACGTTGTGTCTACTAGGGAGTGCACTTTATTTTTAGAGTGATTTATGTCCCCCTCTACTCACCTTTATTTATAATTTAATTATATAAGGCAAAAATTGATCAAAATTAATATTTCCAATTAGCTGCTGCTAATTGGGAATATTACATTTTCTTTTCCAAAGCCTTAAACATCACCTTTTCCAATTTCCATAGCCATAATAAACCATATGAACACCCACAATAGGATGTTTTTTCCCGACATTCATCTTGGAATACATGTCCCATGACCATGGTTATTATTTTTCCTTTATTAACTTTTATTACATGGAAAATTTCACCAAGGCTATTACAGATCCATCCCCATTGGGGGAACACCATCCTTGGTGTTCAACAACACCTACAACCAACAATAATGTTGTAAGTGAAACATACTGCCCATGGAGCTTTATAACTTAGCTCGATGCAATATTTACAATGATCAACCTGCTAAGATGTAAACCAACATGACAACGTTACAAATATAACATCATAATGACATGACACCCACAACATATCTCATGGTGGTATTTACATCCATATACATATGTACATATACCAAAACATCATACCAAGCATATACCAAATACATATACCAAAACACATGCCAAAACATTCACTCAATCAACGAATAAGGAAGGATACATAGCCCACATCTAATTTTCCATCTCCCATGTAGCTTCATTGGGCCCAAAGTTCTTCCACTTCACTTTAACTTGCTTGATTTCTCGGTTCCAAAGCATGAGCTTCTTTTTCTATAGAATGAACTATGGTTCTGGTTGGAATTCTCCTTCTGAATCCACCTACAATGCAAACCATTTAATCACATGATCAACACCTTTAACATACTTCTTAAGTAATGAAACATGGAAAACATAATGGACTTTCATTTTTGGAGGCAGTGCAAGTCAATAGGATATTGGTACAATCCTCTCAATAATCCTGAAAAGTCCACAAAATCGAGGTGCCGACTTGGCACATGATCTAATCCGCAAGTAGCTCTTCTTGGGCTTGATGCGCAAGTATAATTGTTCCCCAACCTAAAACTCCTTAAACAGCTTGTTTGGATATGCATAGATTTTATGTCTATCCTGTGTTGCCTTTAGATTCTTCTTGATTACCTGCATTTTTTGTCCATTTCAACCGACATGTTTGGTACAATAAACACCTTGTTAACTGGATCACTCCAACTGATGGTAGTATTGCAACTCTTCCCATACAATGCCTCAAATGGACTCATCCTCAAAGATTCTTGATATCCACTTTTTCAATAGAACTCTACTAGTGGAAGATACTCTTCCCACTTTCATTTTTGATGCATCACATACATCTTAAACATGTCCTCCAAAATCCTGTTGACCCTCTTTGTTTTTCCATCTGTCTGTGAATGATAAGTTGTACTGAAGGCCAAATTTGTGCCCAAACCTACCAGCAACTCCTTCCAAAACTTGGAACTGAACTTCACATACATGATTGACATAATATTATGTGAAACACCATGCAATCTGACGACACCCTTGATGAATACCTAAGCGACATCATTTGTTGAGTATGTAGAATTCACTGGAATGAAGTGTGCTACATTCATTAACCTGTCCACCACAACCATGATGGAATTATGTTGTCTATATGTCCTCAGTAAACCTATGATAAATTCCATGTAAATGACCTTCCATTTCCATTCTGGAATCATAATCGGATGCATTATTCCACCTAGATGTTTACACTCTGCTTTCACATGTTGAAAATCCAAGCACCTACCCACAAACTCTGCTACGTCTCTCTTCAAATTCGTCCAATAGTAAAACTTCTACACTGTTGTCAGTGTCTTCTGATAGCCTGGGTGACCTGAATACGATTTCACATGAAACTCCTTCAAGGTCACCTTCTTGAGTTCATTTTTGTCTAGCACATATATATTGTCTCTAAACTTGATCAAGCCATCTGTTGTGAGACAATAGTCCACGTATTCTACACCTGTACATGTACCTATACCACTACTTTTACATGTACCTATACCTATACCTATACCTATATTTGTACCACTACATGTACCTATACTATGTTACAATTTGTTCCTAAGCTCCATATACCTAACATCTTGTTGACCTGCCTGCAAGATCCTATCATGTAGATCTGCCCCATAGGAAATCATGGCTCCTCTATGATTCACTTCTATCCATCTACTAAGAGCATCTACAACCCTATTCTCTTTACCCTTGTTGTACATGATCTCAAAGTCAAACTCATTGATTGTGGCCAACCATCTAGCTTTCCTGGCATTTAGATTCGGTTGGTCAAATAGATACCGCAATCCACTATGGTCACTCATCAATACAAAACATCTTCCCAGAAGATAGTGCCTCCACACCTTCAATGCATGAATTATTGTTGCCAACTCAAGATCATGTGTCAGATAATTCAACTTGTGCTCATTTAGATTTTGTAACTCATAACATACCACCTATCCTCCCTGCATAAGGACTCTACCAAGCCCTCTCTTGAAAGCATTTGTACATGCCACAAACTCTTTGTCTGGATCTGCGATATTTAACATTGGAGCGTGTGTCAACAACTGCTTTAACTATTGAAAATTGGTTGTACATTCATTTGTCCATTCAAATTTCTTACCTTTCCTTTGCAATGATGTGATAGGATAAACAATCTGTGAGAAGTTCCTGATGAACCTCCTATAATAACCTGCTAACCCCATGAAGGGCCTTACCTCATCCACATTCCTAGGAGTTTCCCACTCCATTATAGCTCTTACCTTTTCTGGACCCATTGTTATTCCTCCCTTGGAAACTTGAAGTCCCAAGTAATGTACCTATGTCTTTAAAGAAACTACACTTGTTGAGATTAGCATACAGCTAATGCTCTCTCAACAATATCAATATTGGTGTTAAGTGTTCGACATGCTCTTAATAATTTTTAGAATATACCAATATATCATCAATGAACACAATAAAAAAAATTTCCATATAATGATGCAACGCACTATTCATCAAGCACATAAAAGTAGATGGAGCATTAGTCAAACCAAATGGAACTTCAAAAAACTCATAATGTTTGTACCTAGTCTGGAAAGTTGTCTTGTGAATGTTATCGTCTTTATTGTGCACCTGATGATATCTTGATCTCGAATCAATCTTCAAGAACACTACTTCTCCCTTCAATTGATTGAACAAATCATCAATCCTCGGTAACAGATATCTCTTATTGATGGTCACCTTATTCAACTTCATGTAATCAATGCATAACCTGAGAGTACCATTTTTTTTCTTCAAAAACAATAGTGGTGCATCCCAAGGTGATACACTTGGCATAATGTATCCCTTTTCAAGCATTTCCTTCAGCTGCATCGTCAACTCTACCAACTCTGGTGTGTTCATCCTATAAGGTGCCTTAGATGTTGGTGTTGCCCCTGGTACCAACTCAATATAAAATTCTACTTCCCTGTGAGGTGGAAACTCTAAAATATCTGCGAGAAATACAACCTGAAATTGTTGTATAATGGGGTACCTTCTTAGCACATATGCATCCTAAACTTCCTAAGATTTGTAACTAGAAATATGCACTACAAATAACACACACCCTTTCCAGTGACTACGCTTGGCCTGCATAACTATCACCATCCTAACTGATGTTGTTTTATTCTTACCCTACAATAGTCTTTGTTCACCATTTTCATCCAAACAATAAATAGCCTTGTCATAGCAATCCACCTTGGTCCTATGAAAATACAACAAGTCCATAACCAAAAGAATTATACGGTCCCAACGGCAATACATTCAAATGTGTTGAGATAGGCATACCATTCAATTCAAATGGATAAGCTCTTACCAAATGATGAACTCTCTTCTTGGTACATGTGGAAAACTGAACTAACCAAGATTTTGCATGCACTTCCTTATTCAAACCACACTTATTCACCAGGTCAGGATTAACATAAATATAATTAGATCCAAGGTCAATCAAAATAGAAACAACTTGATCACAAATGTTACCATCCATTTTGATGACAGATGTCTGGTGATTTTCCTGCCAGTTATCCAGCATTGCATAAATCCTAGGAATATGTTTTCCAACATATCCCATTGTTTGTGCCTCCTAAGCATTGTATATTTGTGGTTTACCACCCTGATTTTGTGGACAATATCTCATGTGATGATCTTTGCCACAAGTAAAACATTGTATAGGTTTCAAGCATGCATCCTTGTTTTTCTCCTCAAACTGAAATCCCTTCCCTTTGTCATATGCATTGAACTTCTTGTGAAATGTTTCATTCTCGTTGTTACCTTTATCCTAAGGCATTTCCCACTTCTTATCCCATTTCCCTTTATTCTTATCATTACCTTTCCAGCCATGCTTAGTCTCATATATGCGTTTTTATTGCTCGTAACAATGCTTCAACTTTTGAATTGCCTCCAATGATCTAGGCTCATCAAACTCAATATTGTCTTTGAATGTTATTGACAACCCACTCACAAAACTTTGAACCTTGGCCTTCTCCTCCTTGAGGTAGGCACATACCTCAATAACTCCAAGAACCTATTAGTGTACTCCTCACCAGTCGTAGATCCCATCTTTAGTTCATAAAACTCTTTTTCCCTGTCGCCATAGTATATCTGTGATAGATACTTATTCCTGAATAGTCTCTTGAATTCACTCCAAGTCAATTCCTCCTCATAAATATCTCTGACATTATTTACATCTTCCCAATATATATTTGCTTTACCTTTAAGACTGAATGTAGCTACGATGACCTTCATGTTCTATGAGTAATCATGTAACCTGAAGAAATTATTCATTCCAAGTAACCATGCTTCTACATCCTGTGATTTATTCATCTCTCCATCAAATGTAGGTGGCTTTGATTTCTTAAACTCATTTGGAAAATATCCCCTATCACTCCTTCTATAAGGGTGATAATGATGACGATCATAGTGCATGTCAGAACCAAGACTAGAATAGTACCTGTGTCTATCACCTCTCCTATCCGGAGTATCCAAGAACATGCCATATTTGATCATGTCATCTATATCTGACCTATGACCACCATGAGACCTACTTCAATATGCCCCATTAGTCCCATCCTCCTGTCCATAGCTGATCTAGAGTGGTGATTGTCTCTGCAATTCTGAAAAACTCTGAAGAATTATTGCATTGACTTCCGCTTGTTTTCTTTCTTCCTTAAAAATCCTCAATTTGTTGACTAAGTCAGAAGAGTTCCCAACACCACACTGATCATCTGATTTATAGTGATAACCTTTGTAGTCTACCATCTTGCTAGTCATCTTGATCTCTTTCCTCCAAGGAATATTATGTAAGCTAAACCAAATCATAAACAAACCAACGTACCTTAGCATCATTCAGGGAGTATATATCCTACAATATCAACCAATAACATGTATAAACATAATCATAATAGCATGTAAATACATAACACATAGATAACACAACATATAAACATTATTCCAACCATAGTCCAATCATCAATGCACAACCATATCATTCACATACCATGGCCTCATGCATGAAAACAACAACCATACCAATATACACTTGACAACACGTAAGCACTTGACATGCATGAACAACACATAATTAATGATACACTCATGAAGATACATTCCACAACAACCCCACCAAACTTCACATGGTGACATCACTGCAACCATGACCAACGCCATGCAAATGCAACAAGCACATAGACCACAAGCATAAGGAACACATATGCAAGTGATATGAATGCATGACCAACATACCACCCATCTAGTCCGAGGGGTGAACCATGATCTGATACCACTTTGTAACACCCTCCTCCCACATCTACCCAAGTAGCCATCCAACCGGGGTAAACATGTGGTGAAGAGTTACTATGATATTATTCAACTCCCTGTGTGTCAGTTAAAGAAGTGGAACAGATGGAACGCAACAACACAAACCTTATACACCAACAACAAAACCCCCATGAGACATCCAAGCCTTCCAGGTGACTAGCCCTTGAGACAATCTAACATTTTTCTGCATTAATCTCCCATTCGCTTCCTTTCCAAGCCCTCCAAGTGAATAAGAGCCCCAGTCGCTCCCATGAGCCTGCATGAGTGCAATTGCAGACTTTTTCTCTAATGTTGTGCCAACGATTGTGGGATTTAAGGCTAAATTTTAGGGCTAGGACTAAGGTCACTTCCCAAAACTCCATCACACTTCCATGAATGAAAGATAATAGCGGAATAATGTTACAAATGCAATTTCTTGAATAATGACTTGACTGGACCCCTATTAACCATGAAAGGCATTTCGTCAAACATGTCACAAATATGTAATCTAAAGGTTTAATAAATAGATATGAGCATAGGGGTATCATACTTAGCTGAGAATCAATAAGAATCATTGGTGCCTCATCACATTAGTTGAATTATCATCTATCAATTCATAGATTCATTTTTCATTCATTTACAAATAAAAACATCATGAGAGCCATGCATCATCACTCTCACAGAACACATTCATAACCAACATATAAACAACAAAAATGACAAGCATAAAACAACCATATAAGCCACATAATAACAAGCATATTTACCAATCAATACAAGAGGAAAAGAGCTCTTATTTCCATGAGCAAAATGAAACCAAGCATGGGACTTCCACGTACCACCCAACCATAGACATGGCTGAACCAAATCTCTCTTTTAGTCAATCACCTTTGTGCCATATTCCAAGCATGAATGTGGGATATCATAGAACACATCAATCAAAACCAAACTAGGGTTTCCAAAGGCCAAACCACCTCAACCCTAAACCATTGATTCCAAATCACCACTGAACATCACTAACCATCACCAGATTGGTCTCTACCCAAGCTTTCCAGGGCTTCCAGGACTAGTAACTCAACCCACATATGTCGTTGGGCTTCCAAAGTGTTGTCCAACCAAGGCTTTCAGGAATAGTAACTCAACCCACCAAGGGCTTCTAGAGTGTTTGTCCAACCAAGGTTTCCAGGATTAGTAACTCAACCCAAACTATTATAGGGCTTCCAGAGCGTTTTTCCAACCAAGACTTCGAGGAACTAATAACTCAACCCACAACCAAAGGCACGTGAAAACCAAAAAAAAAAAAAAAGTAAAACCTGCATCTCCATGGCTATCCAAGAAATGGAAAGGCTAGGAAAAACCATTGTCAATCCAAGAAATCCTCTATACCAATGACAGGATATAAATAAATAACCACATGCATGTCAAAACTAGTGAGGAAATGTAATATCCCCAAATTAGCTGTTAGCTAATTGGGATATTAATTTCGATAATTTTTTTATTTTCATAATTTTGATAGGAAATAAAGGGGTGAGGGGACCCATGAATAAAACATTAAATTAGAATCACTTTCATAAATTCACTTGATCACATATTTACTGGATAGTATGGGTCCTGGGAGGGTGAAGTGGCAGCGTGAAGGAAGAGGCAGTATGGGTCCCAAGAGGGTGAAGTGTTAGCGTGAAGGAAGAGGCAGCATGGGCCCATGACAACGCAGTGAGAGAGGGACAACGTCGGCCAAAAGGGACAATGCAGTTTTGTGGGGCCCAGATGAGATCTAGGCTCTCAAAGCATAAAAAGGGGAAGAGGCTCCTCATTCTCACATTCTATTATGCATCACACATTTCTGTCTTTTGACATTGAGCACGCTTTTGCTGTTGAGAAAAATCTGCAAGTGTTGTTCAGCACCAGGTGTTTCCGAGCGGAAATCTCGCCCTCATCCTCGGGGGACTTCGAGTACCTACTCAGGAGAGGTTATCTTGAGCTGCATTACCACTATCTGGCATTTGGCCAAGCTTCATTCTTCTTCTACAACACAGTCTATTCCAGATCTGAGTTGTGTTGCAGGGTTGTAGCAGTGGAGGGTTGTAAAACCCCATTTCTGAGCTTGTTTTCCATTGGAGGGTTCATCCTTTCATTTGGGAGGCTTGTGAGTAAGTCCTTGATGCATCATTTCCATATTTTATAGGAGGCCAAGTAGCTACCCTCATCTATAGCGCAGTTTCCCTCAAGGACTGCGTTATTTTAAAGAGCAGCTGCAACAGTGGGTTTATTGCCCTAGCTGGAGGAGTTTTGTTTCTTTTGAGGGGATCAGCCCTTCATTTAGGATATCTATTGGAGGAGGATCAGCCATTGCATATTTTAGATCAGCCGCCTCCTACCAGTGATTCAGTTGCAGTGATTATTCAGCCCTAGGGCCAAATCTGTTATTTTTGTAGTATGTATTTTCGGAAACCTTTTTTGGGTTGTCCTGGAAATATTTTTTGGAGCATAGATCTCTAGTCCTAACTCTTTTTTAGCATTGTATCAGAAACAATATATTTTTCTATCTTTCAGCTGTTAATCTCTCATAGACAGTGCAGTTTTGAAATTCCATCTTATATTGTATTAACAACATTTCAGATCTAGGTGTATGCTTTCATGGGAGGCTTGTTTGCCCAACTTGAGTGATATTTTCCTCAAAGTATTTGTACCTATTTTTCTGTTATAATCGTAATGGAATGGATCAATGGTTGTATCATGTATTGATCTGTTGATATTTCTGCATATTTCCAGTTTTATGTCTTGTATTTTTTCTCTCTCAATTTTGGGATATTATAGTGGTATCAGAGCATGATCTTTAGCTCAGCGTCTGTACATTATTGCAACATATGAAGAGCATATAGTAGAGATCTACTATGGAGGGATTAAGTTTTGCCTCATATTTCTTTAGATCTATGAAGGATCTCTCCAAAGAGATCAATGAAACAAGAAGAGAAAGTCAAAGAGAAACCTCAAGAGGGTTTTAGGATGAAGAAGGTCCCAGTACTTCTTATCAGCAGCAAAGAAGACTGGAGAATCATAGATCTCCTCAAAGACCTACTATGCCCACTTTCTTTGAAGAAGGTGACTAGTATAGAGATGAAGAAAGAAGAAACATGGAACCGGAGACTCATGAGACTCTCAGTTTATATCTTGAAGAGTACGAAGCACAGTCTAGAGCATTCAAGGAGAATATAACTCTCCAACAATTCTTCAAACTCAAGGAATAAATAAGATCCTATAGCAGTGATAGAAGGAGCATGCACAATAGATTCTATTTTCCTACATATGATGGATCTTCCTCAAGCATTGTTAAGGCTTGGAGGAAAGAGTTATATGCATTCTCTAGGCTACATCCTGGAGCTGAGAGAGAGGTTGTTCAGATTGCAACACTTCATCTTCATGGTGAAGCTAATGATTGGTGGTTTGGTCACATGGAGCATGAAAAGGTGACTAAATATTCAAATTTATTTTCAAGGTTAAGAAAGAAGTTTCATATGAGAAGGCCAGAAATATTTCACAAAGAGACATTTCCTGAGAAATCAAAGGAGGATGTCATTCTTGTCACTCTAGACAAAGATTCACTACATTCACCACCAATTGCAAAAGCACTTGTATCCAGAGAAGAGACACTTACATCTATGCAAGATAGTCTTAAGCTCTTGACATATAGAGTCCCATGCATGATTCAGGAGATGCATGAGGAAGAGGAGGAAGACTCCAACATTGGTCCATTGATAGAGGAGGAATCATCACTCTTACCAGTAGTTGGAGACACCATTGTCCCGCTTGGAGGAACTCTTGTGGTCTTGCAAGAGGTTCCCACATATCAGTTGATCCAAGGTATGCATCCACTTTTATCTCATTTTGTTTCAGTACCTCTTATTGAAACTTATGGGGACATGCCATCAAAGCCAATGCATAACCAAGGGTTAGAAAAACATGCTGATTTGAAGCAACGACATATCACTGCACAGAGGACCCTTGATCTAATCAAGGAGGAGATGAAAAGCTATCCTAGTTCATCATTTTTTAGCTACATTCAATCCTTTGAGTTTAAATGTGGAGTTTCAGAAAATGGGACAAGTATGATCCTATGTACAATGGCTGGCTATGAGTTCAACATTGTACCTTGCTTTGAGACAGCATATGTATCACCTTGCAGATCTCCAATGTTGTTAATGAGCAGCAGTGAGAAGGAGTGGACCCATTCCTTATGGGAGCAATCAAATGGTAGCTTCATTCATGAAGCAATGGAGAATAAGATGATATATGGGAGACATCCTGAGGTGGGAAATATTTTCCCCTTTCAAGATGAATCTTTCTCAATGAGCATCTCACAGCTCAAAGAGAAACTTCTACCTACAGCAGATCCAGAACCTTATTGATTTTGGAGGGCCATTGATGAGAAGAGGATCTCTTGGAGAGACCTCAATGGAGGTTCACTTCAACATCTTCTGGAGTGCAAAGCTATTCATTTGGAGGATGATTTGTGTAGTGAGGGCGGGGACAAATCAGTCCACTCACATATACAGCCTGCTTTAGGCCTTGATGTTTCATTACATGGAGGCATTCCACCAGGGAGACCCCATGATTGGAAGATGATCAAAGAGTTCTCTCAACATGGTGTATCATTGATAGACTTGGCTAAGGAAGGAGCCTTGGGAGGAGCTAGCACAGCGTAGAGAACCTTTGATGGGTTCAAAGGAAGGATGAGCAATTTTCTGATATGGACACTGCGATCTCCCACTCAGCTATTTGCGCTGAAAGATGATGATGATTCAGAAATATGTGATAGCACAATCATGGCGTCAAAGGGCTACTCCATAGCCTTGGAGCAGAAAATGATACTTCCAAACATGAGGAATATTTATGAATATGACAAGAGGTCATTAACACTCTTGCATGCATTGGCCAAAGCATGGAAGTTTTAGATGGGCAATACTTTCCAAGAGGAGGTTGACCTCCATTTACTTCAATCTTGTCTTGGGAAAGATCAGCTGCAAGGGAGGCAACAAAGGTGGGGTAACAGTACTCCAACATGTGACTTTGGCATTGAGCATGTCAAAGAGGAGAGCTATGATGTGACAGGTGCTTCATTTCAAAATCCAATAATGATGTCATTGTTGGGAAGCCTAGATCCATATTGGGAGTCCCAACTATTGGTAGAATATTCCAAGGACCTCTTCACATGTAAGGTTCTTGATGGGAAAGTGATAGATGGGATATATAGAGTGGTCGATGGAGTCATTTATTTCCATGATCAGATTTACTTGACTAGGGGCTCCAAGCTCAAGGAGGAGATTCTACAAGCAGCATATGAGGCACTCTTTTCAGGACATGTAGACTTCATTGAGTCTTATCATACCATCATGGAGGGATTATATTGGGAGGATCTCAAAGAAGATGTTCACCAACATATCAAGAGATATGTAGCTTGTTTGATGTATGAGGAGAAGAACAACCACCTTGCAAGGTTGTTACAACCTCTTGCCCTTTTGATGGAGAGAAGGGAAGGCTCATCCATGGACCTCTTCAACAACTTGTCCACAATATATGGTAAAGATTGTGTTTTGATATTTATTTATCAACTAACAATGTATGTACATTCCTTTACCATACATTTGCAACACATTTCTCCACAAGAGAGCAAGCCTCTTTTTGGATTTCATGGTCCTTTGGGGACTACATTTAGTGATGGGGAGGACCACTTTACAGAGGCTTTGGGAAAGACATGTTTTTCTTGGCTCATATTCAGTCAACACCTAATGTCCTTCACTATTTTCAAGGTTTTGAGAAGATTATGGCAGCAAGCAAGTGGTTGGATGGCCACTTATCATATAATGTTTTGAGACAACTAGAGGTAGAACAATGTTGGTCTCACTTGAGGGACTATCACCATCCAGCATGATATATGCCACATAGTCCATTTTTCTTTTGGATCCCATATGGTGATGACACTTTATTCACTATATGTAGGATGGATTTGGCAAGAGTGATTCTTGGAATCAGAGAGTGGGATCATGAGATTCCAAGTTCATTTTGGCTTCTTAATGACCACATTATTGCAGCCCAAGATCAGAAGTTCCATATCTATCATAAATGGAGAGAGAGACAGGGTGAGTTGAACAATCATATCTCTCATTTTCAGCCATGCAGCCCCTATACATTGCATAATCAGAGGATTTATGAATGTTTCTATGAGCTACCAAGGATGGCTCACTTTTTTTGGATGTTAGCATGGAGATTAGAGTTTCTCATTGGGATTGAGGCACCCAACATTTACCATCTCTCATGCCTTGAAAAGATAAATGGACAACATATAAATATTTCCATATATCTCCTCCTCCTTCATGATGAGAGCTATTTGGTTTATCTAGCAAAGGCTAACTTGTATACTTGGGAGGAGACATATCCATTGGAAATTTTGCAGTATCCTTGAAGTTGCTTGAGTATAAGCAACATTTTGGAGGGGGGGACTGTAATATACCCAAATTAGTAGTTAGCTAATTGGGATATTAATTTCAATAAGAAAATTTATTTTCCTAAGTTTGACAGGAAATAAAGGGGTGAGGGGACCCATGAATGAAAAATTAGCTTAGAAGCACTTTACTAAAGTCACTTGAGCACATATTTACTGGAAAACATGGGTCCCAGGAGGGTGAAGTGGCAGCGTGAAGGAAGAGATACTGTGGGCCCATGACAGCGCAGTGAGAGAGGGACAATGTGGTCCAGGAGGTACAATGCAATTTGGTGGGGCTCAGATGAGAGGAAGGCTCTCAAAGCATAAAAATGGGAAGATTCTCCTCATTCTCGCATTCTATTATGCATCTTTGATTTCTGTCTTTTGACATTGAGCACACTTTTTCTGTTGAGCGAAGTCTGCAAGTGTTGTTCAACATACCAAGTGTTTCCGAGCAGAAATCCCACACTCATCCTTGGGGGACTTCAAGTGCCTACTAAAGAGAGGTTATCTTGATTTGAATTACCACTATTTTTCATTTGTCCAAGCTTCAGTCTTCTTTTATAGCGCAGTCTATTCCAGATCTGAGTTGTGTTGTAGGGTTGTAGCAGTGGAGGGTGGTAAAACCCCATTTCTGAGCTTATTTTTCATTGGAGGGAGGCTTGTGAGGAATTCCTTGGTGCATCTGTTCCATATTTTGAAGGAGGACAAGTAGCTACCCTTAGCTACAATGCAGTTTCCCTCAATCACTGCGTTATTTTAGTGAGCAGCTGCAGTAGTGGGTTTATTGCCCTAGTTGGAGGAGTTGTGTTTCCTTTGAGGGGATCAGCCCTTCATTTAAGAGATCTATTGGAGGAGGATAATACATTTCATATTTCATATCATCCACCTCCTACTAGTGATTCAGTTGTAGTGATTATTCAGCCCTTGTGCCAAATCTGTTATTTTTGTATAGTGTGTATTTCTGGAAACCTTTTCTGGGTTGTCCTGGAAATATGTTTTGGAGCATAGATCTCTATTCCTAACTCTTTTGAAGAATTGTATCAGCAGCAATATATTTTTCTATCTTTTATTTGTTACTCTCTCATAGACAGCGCAGTTTTGACATTTCAACTTATATTATATTAGCAGCATTTCAGATCTAGGTGTATGCTTTCATGGGAGGCTTGTTTGCCCAACTTGAGTGATCTTTTCCTCAAAGTATTTGTACCTATTTTTCTGTTATAATAATAATGGGATGGACATATGGTTGTCTCATGTATTGATATGTTGATATTTCTGCATATTTCCATTTTTATGTCTCGTATTGTTGCTCTCCCAATTTTGGGATATTACAGGAAATCATACATGCAACTCGGTACCTACAAAAAAAACCCATTGTAGTTGTTGATCTCAATGTCGTCTTGCACTTTCCTAATTTCCCTTTTCCTTATTGCTCCAAAATTCCAAGTATGCTCCACTCCTCCAAGAGTGCTCCAAGAAAACTTTAAGTGTCCAAGAGTATGAGAGAGAGAATAGAGAGAGAGCTCCAAAACTGAACTGGTCAAAAGCCATGAACTGTTCCTTAGAACCCTTTTTATTAATGAGGCCTTTGTTTTCTTCATTTTCCATTATTTTCCTTCATTTTCCTCCTCACATGCAACATGCGACCTTTCACCTCCCTTTTCTCCTATTTTCCATTATTTTCATAAATAAATGACACTTTTCCTTTTGAAAGCCTTAGCCATTGCCTTTTCCAATTTCCATAGTCATAATAAACCATATGAACACCCACACTAGGTTGATTTTTCCAAAAATTAAGTTTGGAATACGTGTCCCATGACCACGGTTATTATTTTTCCTTTATTAACTTTTATTACATGGAAATTTTCACAAGGGTTGTTACATGTTGCCTCCTGAAGGGTCTATAGCTTCTAAGGAAGGTCAGATTAGTTTTTTTTTTTGGTTCCACTTCCTGAAATGTACATGGGGATTTGAATCACATCATAGTAGCCTCTTGCCACATGTTTACCCTAGAGGAATAGTTACCTTGGGTAAATTTAGGAGGAGGGTGTTACAAGTCTCATCACGTGATGACGTGGAAGTCAATATGTATTGTTGTAATCATTGTAAAAAAAAATAAGTAGAAGACCAAGAGTCATGTATGAACTAAAGAGTTATGGAGACATGTAATACCACAAGTCATATGTAATTCCAAAATTCATTTGGAATTCCAAAGGTTGTAGAAGTCCAAAGGTCACTAGATGTTAGAAAGTCAAGAGTCATGAGGATGTGAAAGGTAATTCCTCGTGTTATAAATAGATCCTATTTTATTATGTAAAATAATTTTAACCTTGGCTTCTCCCACAAGGCATAAGAAAGACAAATTTAGTACTTTTGGGGAGAAATTAGTGGCTCTAATGCTCCACTATTGGAGCTAGTGGTGTTCATTGTATTTATGTATCTTGGGACTTTTGCTTAATATTGAAGCCTTCCAGGCCAACACGTTTTCAAAGATGGATTTTGAATGTTTCTAAGACTATTATTTGAATTTTTATGGTTCATTTTTGCTTTCATTAAGTACCATATTAGTTGAATTATTTTGGTTACTTCAGTGCTCTTTGTTGTAAATGTGCTGGCATGCGATAATGATCGTCGCATCCTTGTGAATGATTTCACTTGGTGTTAGACGAGTCTTTCTCATCGATGTGTATCTCCATTAGGGTAGTACTATTACTTCTCTCTTATAGGCTCACTTTATTTTCCCCTACGCAATAATGGAACCTTGATACATCGACAGTTAAACATCCACAAGGCATACTAACTTTCTCATTCAAAAGGACCATCGCACTTCTCTCTTGTTCTAACAGCTAAAGCCAAGGAATATA
Source organism: Pinus albicaulis (assembly GCA_034641835.2). Taxonomy (NCBI): domain Eukaryota; kingdom Viridiplantae; phylum Streptophyta; class Pinopsida; order Pinales; family Pinaceae; genus Pinus; species Pinus albicaulis. The sequence continues at coordinate 1,272,041,047 of CM076575.1, read as the reverse complement.
TTTAATTAAACGATCGTCAGGACGTATTCTGGATGGGACTCCTACACAAAATAGTGTGAAGTAATGTTGGGACCTGATATCATGGAGCTCCCCTGTATGTTGGCGGTATCCAACGCCATCAACAAGTCCCCAAAATATTTTACTGAATGAGGTGAGGAAAATTTTCCTCCATCTTCTCTCAGGTGTAAAATTTAGAATTACCTTGAAGTTATCCTTTCAACACAATATATCAAAGTCCATGCTACCCCTGTCTTATCATTTTGGACGTCTTTTGTAAAGTTTCATCCTTCTTTAACTATGCTTAAGCATCTACTTCAAAATCCTCTATAGAAGGTAGGACATGTTCTTCTTCCTTGATCCAACATGAAAGGCTCATAGAGTTTCAAATTATACACAATCAAAACTGAGTAAATGCGCATTTATGGGGGTAGAATGAGTCAATAGGGATTATGTCCCACCTTTTATAGTATCTCAAAGGGAAAATATCATAGAGCCTTGATTTTATTATCAGAACCATGTAGCCTCTCTTTGTTCAACTGTAACAATATTTTATCTCCCACCTTGAATGTCTTATTTTTCATGTGTTGATCATGCTTGGCCTTGTATTTTTCTTGTGACATTTGTAGTGTCTCATTTACCTATAGATGGATTTCCCTAATCTTACCAATAAGTTTTCCTTCCCTTAAGGCATCCCCCATAAGATCCTCCCTTGGTCCTCCTTGTTTCCCATATGTGATATCCAAAGGAGAAGGTGGAAAATATCCAAAAAAAATTCAAATGGGGACTTCCAATAGAAGTGTGGACTAATTTGTTGTAAGAGTGTTGTATATATACCATATTTTCATCCCAAGTATTTAGATTATTTTGATTGTAACCCCTCAAAATTTGCATCAAAGTCCTGCTAACTTCTTATATTTTCCCATCTATCTACGAATGGAATGTTATAGCCCTCATTAAATTTGTGTGCATATTCTCAAAAAATGCAGTCCAACTGCACTAAGAAATATTGTGTCCCTATCTAAAACGATGCTCCCTGGTATCCCAAAGTGCAGCCATACCTGTCCAAAGAACAAGTTTGTTGCTTCTATACCACTGATGATGTTTTATAGGGCATTATAAAACATATCATGTTGAACCTTTCTTCTTGACTGTTGGTAAACATCCCACAAATCCATGGAATTTTTTTCCCAAGGATAAGTGGGTATATGAAAGGGATAATATAAACATTATTTACTGTTACTAAGCTTGTTGGTATAACAAAGCATGCATCCTCTTATGAACCTAACTACCTCTTATTGCATCCCCTTTTAGTACACATACCTATACAAGTTTTCCAATGTCATTTCTACACTAGAGTGACTTGCAACCTTGGAGGTGTGAGCTTCTCTTATTAGTTGTAGTTGCTCACCTTTTGGAACACATAACTTATCCAACTTGTAGAGTAATCGATCCTAGAGATGGTAGTTAAATAATTTATCACCATCGTGCACATGATTGAGGCTTAGAAACTGTTGCAAGACCTCGTTCAAGTCCTCATCCATTGAATATGCTTCTTTGAATGAAACATAAGTTAATGGCTCCATTTACATAATAATTCCCAAAGCTATGATATTTGATGTGTGTGACCTTGAAAGCATGTTATCCAACTTGTTTGTGTTACCCTTCTTACATTTCATCACTAAATTAAACTGTTGTAGAAATTCCATCCACTTTTAATTCCTAGACTATTATAGCTTACTCTAAGCCTACAAGTATTATAGTGGCTAGTGATTTTATGTATAATAATCTTCTCTCATCAGGTATTGTTTCCACTTCTTCACATCTTGCACCAAGGCATACAACTCCTTGTTGTAGGTAGGGTAGCTAAGAACTACCCCATGAAATACTTTAGAATGGTAGCATACAAGCCTTCCTCCATTAATTATACTACTCCCATAACACACCCAATAGCATACTTCTCATGCCTGTTATAAGTTTGGTAATACTAGAACCAATGCTTGAATTATCTTATTCTTTAACTCATTAAAGGCCCTCTGATGACCCTTTCCCCATTGGAAACTCTTTCCACTCACTATTATGGCATTGAATATGTTAGTACTACTAAAAATGAGGATATGGATTTCCTCAAGTACTATGATACCCCAACAAAATAATGACCTCATAAAAATTAGTAGGCATTGATCACTTCATGATGGAATCCATCTTGGAGGGATCTTTCTTCATCTCTCCTTCAATTATCACATACCCTAGATACACCCATGATTTTTTTTCAAACTCACACATCTTGTGATTTTCTAGAAGTTGGTGCTTCTTTAATGTCTCTAGCACTTGCATCAAATGTGATATTTTCTCCTCCCAGGTAGCATGGTATACCAGTATATCATCCAAATAGACAAGAAAAACTGGATCTATAAACTGACATAATATATCATTCATTAACCTCATAATTGTATTTGGTGCATTACATACGCCAAATGACATGATTAAACACTCATTCAAACCTCACCTGGTTTTGAATGTGGTCTTCCATATATTTTCTTCTTTGACCCGAACCTAGTGATATCCTAACTTTAATTCTAGCTTAGTGAAGTATTTGGCTTACTTAAAATGATCCAATAGATCATATATTCTAGGTAGGGGATACCTATTGTTGAGAATAATTTTGTTTAACACCCTATAATTGATACACATTCGCCAAATACCATACCTCTTTGGCACAATGATGGTGGGTGACCCACATGGTGAGGTAGTTATTCGAAAGACGCATTATTCTAGTAGTTGTTGCAATTACTTCTTCACCTCACTTGTTTATATAATGGACTACCAGTAAATCCAAATGCTTAGAAATGGAGCCCAACAATAGTTTGATCTTGTGCTCCACTTACCTCATGTGTGGTATCCCTTTAGGCTCATAGAACACACCCATATACTCTTGTATCAAAGTTTCAGATGTTTTTTATGTTCCTTAGTACACCCTTCCAAGGATGAATTTGCTCTCACTGATTCTTCAAACTATTTTTCTTTTAAAAACAATAAAACATAATACTTATTAAAACTAGTCAATTTTTTGGCTTGGTTGGTACTTTTCAACAAAATTTTGGAATTTCACTTGTAGGCATTGATTGTGAAGTATTTTCCATCCTTAATGAGGCAGTATTAGTTATCTTTGTGCACGAATATTGCATCTCGCATGTACATATAGGGACTTCCCAATAACACTTCACATACATTAAGGGGAACTACATCTAGTTCTACTTCATCAATAAAACTAACATTGATAGAAAATCTGATTTTGCACTATTTGGTTACCTTTATTTCTGCATCATTATTTACCCATCCCAATGGATATGGGCTTGCACGATCACAAAATTCCATTCCCAATTTATTGGATATAATCACTGCAATGATATTTTCCCATGATCCCAAGTCGAACATAACATAAATTTTTGTCTTCTTGACCTATATCTTTATATGGAAGAGTCTAGTCATTTCTCTATCTTTGTGTTGTTGAAGGTTATTCAAAATCACCTCCTTTTTTCACTTATGTACAAAACATCTTCTCATTCACGTTCAAGCTTATTTCCACCTAGTTTTTTGAATCAATGTCCATGAGATTCTTCTTCTTATCATCTTTATTTTTTTTCCTCGGGTTTAGTTATAGATGAAACTTCCAACACTTACCATTTGTATGATCATTAATGTTACAATGTTTGTAGTGGTTGTTGGTATAGTTGCACTAGTGTTTTGTTCCTACTATATTTTTATCTTTTCCCCTTGTCCACTTCTTCCCCTCATTGGAAGCTTCCTAGTGCTCCTTCTACTTTGAACCACTTGATTTCCCTTTCTTATAGCCTATGTTCTCCATGTACTATGCCTAAAAACAAGCCTCGTCCACTGATATAGGTTTGAAAATCATAATTTGCATCCATAAATGGTTGTGTATATCCCCTAGATACTTGAGGAATATGTACGGGTTATTTGGGGAGATACCCAACACGATGGCCATTTTTCTAAATTTTGTGGTGTACTCTTGTACACTTTTCCTTTGGTTTTTTTCCTGAATTAATTCCATAATCCTCCCACTTAGTCACTAGAGGATCTTCCCCCAACCTCAAGGTATATATGTGGCTTTCCCACTAGGTCAGGGCATGGTCCTCTAATTTCAATTGAGAAATCTAATCGTTGCAACCAGTGATTTAATTTTGGAGCATCAATATCACCTTGATATGGGTTGATATCAACCTTTGTTTCTATTTTGAATAGGAACTTAAATGGTTCATGGAAATTGAACTTATTTATTCCTTTTATGTTTATTTCTTAGACTACCCGATCTATTGATTTCCCCTTTGATTAGAAACTCCATCTTCTTTGAATAAGATAAGCTTATTGGTAAGGATTGCCATGAGGAGGCTCACATTGTGGTTTATATTTGTGACATGTGATTCCAACTGCACAAACCTCTCCTTTGCATGAATATCTTGAGGGTTGTTTACAAATTCATCGACCATGGCTAGGGTTTTATGACTTCCAGCTTAGCCAATCTAGATCCTCTGCAGCTCCCTACAATATACCCAAAGAAACCTACATTGATACCAATATGATCCATAAATTGTCATGGATATTCTACTAGATAATTCATCAAATTAGATTTGACAAATTAATACCGAAAATATGAAATATCTACTATGAGGTTTATTTTCCTTATATTTTAGGATATTAAGTTAATGTTTCTATGCATCATGCAATATAGAAAATGCAGAAAATAAATCACAAAAAAAAATATAACCTCTCACAACCATAATAACACAAAATATGACTTGGGAAAGGTGAGGTCGCTCTACTCTCTCTTTCTCTAAATGGAAATGGATGCAAGCACAAATAAGTGAGGATTGTGGCCCATGTGATGCTACAATGCACAAACTCTCTATTGTATATCTCACCCTATCCACTCTCAGCTAGTCTTCTCATCTATGGAACAAAATTCACTTCACTGAAAATGAAACCTTGTGGCTCGGTTATAACACAACCTGATAGCCTAATAGTGGTTACATCTAACTCCTTCAACTCTTAACTAGAGTTACAATATCAACTCTTCTAGGTTCTCTTAATCATTATCATGTGGCTAGTCCTTTTTCCATGAATAATTGGGATTGATGTGGAAACATCTAGAATCATGGTGATCAAAATAGGAAGGTCAACTTCGAAGTGGCATAAATTTTTCATACAAAATCCAATTGAGGTGACTCTCACACCATTGGAAAGGTATCTATGTGTAGAATAGCACTATATGCCGACACACTCAAATGGAAAAAGTTTACCCACAAAAAATATATTATAATGCCTCAATCTATTTTCAAAATCTTTTAGATCCCAATTTGTTAAACTGGGACCCGCTAATAAAAATGGTCCTGTGAGTTGATTTCTCCATTTTTTCCACTATTAAAGCATCAATATGGATGAAAAAAAATATAATAATCCAATATAGATCATTGTGATTGCTCCAATTTGTTGTAGTTGTTGGATTTTGATAATATACCATCAAACAATAGTCTTGGGATGCCTTATTCCATGAATAACGTTGACTATTACATCTTCTTAGTTGGTAATGTTGATGTACATATTCTTGAATTTCTTAAAAACTTTCTTGGTAATGAAGGTGTTAATATGGTTTAAAATTTGTTTGTTTCACTTAATTCTACACACATATTTCATCTATCTTATGCTGTGAAACCAGCTCCAAAAAGAGAAGAAAAGAGATATCAACGCCTTATAAATAAGCCACTTCGAGAGGGCAACCTCCAATACATTACATGAATGAACAATTCTTGGATGATACAAATTACAAAACCTCCTTTCTATATATAGGAGTCCATGGGGCCATAATGTAATCCTAGTGGGGCCACAATGTAATCCTAGCCGACCTAACAAAAATAATTTAAGGGCACAATAATAACAATATGGGGGTTACAGGGGTACAATAATAACAATAAGGGGGTTACACTAACAACAGTAAGGGACTATACTAGTAATATAGGGACCTAACATGCCCCTCTCCTTCAAAAAAGTGTTGTCCTCAATGTTTGAGTAGCTCTGGGTGCTTCTGTATAAAATTCTCATCCTCCCATGTAGAACCTTCAGTGGGTAAGTTTTTCCACTTGATGAGATACTCTGAAATTGATCGATTCCGTAGCTGTTGAGTTCTTGTTTCCATGACCGCTTCAGGTTCCAATATGATTTTTCCTTCCTCATCAAGTTTCGGCAATATTGTTTGAACTGGAAGATTTTCACCTATAACCTTCTTTAAGCATGAAACATGGAAAACTTGATGCACTCGTGAAGAAGCAGGAAGTTCCAATTTGTATGCCATAGTACCAATCTTTTGCAACACCTTATAAGGACCATAGTACTTTGGCGATAATTTATTATCCTTCTTAGCTTGCTTGAGGGACATTTGTTTGCATGGTTGTAGCCGTAAAAATACCTAGTCTCCTACATCAAAACTCCTCTCGCTGCGATGTTGATATGCCTGTTGTTTCATTAGATTTTGTACCAAATTCATGTTATCCTTTAAGAGTTGGAGAACTTCTTTTTTGATGCTCGATGTGATCTTCCACTGCTTGAACCTTTGAATTTTCTCTTAAATATTATGTGATGGATGGAGGATGATGTCCATAAAGTGCCATAAATGGGGTCATTTTTGCTGCAGTATGGAAGGAAGTGTTATACCACCATTCAGCGAGAGGTAACCATTTGAACCATTGTGTTTGTTTATTAGATACAAAACAACGAAGATATCCTTCCAAACATTTATTTACTATCTCAGTTTTAGCATCGGATTGAGGATGATAAGATGAGCTATGAGCTAATTGAGTACCCAAACAAGAAAATAACTCCGTCCAAAAATTTCCAGTAAAAATGGGATCTCTGTCGCTCACAATAACCCTTGGGTTTCCATGTAGCTTTTGAATTGTGTCCATAAATGTAGTAGCAATTGTACTTTCTTTAAATGGATGAGATAATGCACAAAAGTGTGCATACTTGGTAAGTCTATCAACTACCACCATGATGACACTCTTTCCTTCGGACTTAGGTAAACATGTGATAAAATCCATTGAAATCTCCTCCCAACGTTGACTTGGAATGGATAAAGGTTGTAGAAGTCCCGGGGTCTTAATTGTTTCCACTTTATTCTGCTGGCAAACCAAACATTCCGCCACAAACTTTTGAATATGAGATTTAAGGCCATCCCAAAAAAATTCTTTCTTCACCCTGTGGTAAGTTTTTAAAAATCCTGAGTGTCCTCCTAAAGGAGAAGTGTGCAATTCCAGAAGAATCTTTTGTTTTAGTTGGGAATACTTACAAAGATATAAGCGATCTTTGTACCATAAGGAATCATTTTTCCAACTAAATGTATCAGATGTACTAGGATCTTGCTGCAACTTTTGAATGAGTGTCCATACATCTTTGTCCTTCTTCCATTCATCTCTTGTTTCGGTTATCCAATCCGGTTGGATAATAGAAATGGCACAAAGCAATGCTTCCACCTCTTCATTCTTTCTTGAGAGTGCATCTGCAACAACATTAAGCTTTCCTTTTTTGTAGATTATTTCAAAGTCATAACCCATCATCTTTGTGACCCATTTTTGTTGCTCTTCTGATGATATTCTTTGTTCCAAAAAGTGTTTAAGACTATCATGATCAGTTTTTACCTTGAAGTGTCTTCCCATTAGGTAAGTTCACCATTTCTTTAGTGCATGCAGTATTGCTAACATTTCCTTCTCATAAATAGGTTTTTGTAAATACTTTCATTTGATTGGACGACTTTCAAAAGCAATGGGTCTTCCTTCCTGCATTAAAACTGCACCAATTCCATTTCCTGAGGCATCACATTCCACAAAAAAGGTTTTTGTGAAGTCTGGTGTAGCTAAGACCGGTGCTAGGCACATTGCCTCTTTAAGACGTTCAAAGGCCTTAGTTGCTTCAGGAGTCCATGAAAATGCATCTTTCTTCAATAATGTTGTTAGATGTGCTGCTATTCTCCCATAATTCTTAACAAACTTGCGATAATACCCTGTTAACCTGAGAAATCCTCGCAACTGCTTTATGGTTGTGGAGACTTTCCATTCCTTAATGGCTTTAATTTTGTTAGGGTCTACCTTAACACCCTCGTGAGATACAATATGACCCAGATATTCCACCTCTTGTACTCCAAAGAAACATTTGGATGTTGTTGCATAAAATTGTTTCTCCTGCAATAGTTTGAGCACCCTATCAACATGTTGAACATGATCCTTCCAAGACCTACTGTAGATTAGTATATCATCAAAAAATACTAGCACAAATTTTCTAAGGAAGGGTTTGAAAATGGAGTTCATCAACCCTTGAAATGTAGAAGGTGCATTGGTAAGGCCAAAAGGCATGACAAAAAATTCATAATGACCCTCACGAGTTTGAAATGTTTTTTTCGGAATATCTTCAGTCTTCATTCTAATTTGATGATATCCTGAACGAAGATCCAAATTGGTAAAATAAATTGCTCCATGTAATTCATCCAATAATTCATAAATCACAGGAACGGGAAATTTATCTTTAATGGTGATCTTATTGAGCTCCCTATAATCCGGACACATGTGCCATGATCCATCCTTCTTGTGTACCAATATTACAGGAGCAGAGAAAGAACTTTGACTAGGTTGAATTATACCCACCTCTAACATTTATACAATCATACGTTCGATTTTGCTCTTTTGGAAATAAGGATATCTATAATGCCTGACGTTTGGAGGAACACTTCCTAGAATCAAATTAATAGCATGATCATGATCACGAATAGGTGGGAGTCCTTTGGGAGTTTCAAACACCTTGGAATGATTGTCCAAATTTTTTTGGAGATTTGTAGAAATAGATGATTTTGATGTTGGAACTTCTAGTGAGCATAATTATGCAATTACGCTTCGTTGTTCTTTCTTTAGGAGCTTTGTCATGACATTAGAGCTTATTATCTTTCCCGGCTTCCCTGCAATACCTTGTAAAAAAAATTTCAAGAAAAGTTCTTGAAAATTAAAATCTACCGTCCCCAAAGATTGTAACCATTGTACTCCTAGTACAACATCAGCACCTCTCATAGGAATGGAAAGCATTGGAATATTCAATACATATTCCCCCGTGGTTATCTTGATATTATGGCATTTTCCAGAGCAATTTATAGTTCCTCCATGTGTAACCATCACTTGACATTCTAGTGCTGGGTATAGGAAACAATTCAATTCCTTGGCTACCTTACAATGAATAAAATTATGGGTGCTACCTCAATCAATCAACACTATAACCTTTTTCTTCTTGATATGTCCTTCTATCTTGAGAGTTTGAGGAGTGGTAATTCCTGCCAAAGCATTACATAATATGGTCGGACTCATTTCTTCCTCTTCTAGGGCTGGTTCCTGGTGTATATCCTCTTCTTTTGAAGATTCTTTTTCATTTTCTTCTTCCTCTTCACAATCTATATAAAATAATTTCTTGTCATCAAACTTATGACCTTTAGTATATTTGTTATCACAACTATAGCAAAGCCCATTTGCTCTTTTTTCTTCCAATTTTTGTGGTGTCAACTTGTAGGTTGTGGAAATCTAGGAGTAGCAACACTTCCATCTTTGTAGAAGTGAGTGGTAGGCTTCCTTGTCGCCATAATTTTACATTCAATTTTTCTTGCCAACCTGAATGCCTTCTCCAACGAATCAGGTTCCAAAACGCGAACTTCATGTTGGATGTTATCCTTTAAAGTACCTATGAAGAGATCAATCTTGTGTTCATCTGGAATATCAGTTACCCTTATATTCAATTTTTGGAAGTCATCAATGTGCTCCCCCACTGAACACTTTTGTTTGAGATTTATCAATTGGCTAAAGAAAGTGTTTCTCTTTGTATCCTCATAATGTGCTATCATTTCCTCCGTAAAAATTGACCAAGTGACAATTTTTTTACAGGAGCAATGTTGGGAAAAATACTGAGAGGGGGGGTGAATCAGTATTTACTACAACAATTCAAAACTTTTTACTTTTTCACTCTCTAAAACCCATACGCTACTTTCCTTTAGTAAACTCGCGTATACACGCGGATATCCTTCATACAACTCGCGTATTAGCAGAGATCTAAATATGCAGATATTTATTAACTTAGTTCTTTGCACTATTCATTCATCTGATGTTATGTTAACAGTAAACATGTGTAGTAACAACAGAATAAACCATCACATAAAGCATCACACATGAACACCAGGATTTTTAGGTGGAAACCCAAGTCGGGAGAAAACCACCGCTGCAGTTGCTCAGCCTTCAATATTTTATTATGGAGAAAACATCTTACAACATATGTCTTGGTGCGGGACTCCTACCCGACACGCAGCGAGGCACCCACACGCTCGTTTCGACCTCTCCTGGAAGGGCTCCAACCCGGCTCGTTTACCGGCCTCTCCTGGAAGGAAGCGGTGACCCCCACAGTCTCGTTTACCGACCTCTTGCAGAGAGCTACAACCCCCTCCTTTGAAGGCTACAACCTCATCACCTCTTTATGGACCCACGTTTCATCAATTTTCACACTGGACCCACTCCATACTTTTAAGCACAGTCAAACATGAAACTGATACATATAACTCACTGACAGATATCAGTAAACCAGCAGAACAGATCAGACATTTCTTACCACAGACTTCAGCAAACCCTAGTTTGCATACGCGCTTTGCTTTCACTGATGTCGCGTATATACGTGCTTCCAATCACATGAAATCACGTATACTTCTGTACAAATTACAGATCTAATTTCATTGCGCATACGCGCTTTCTCTTCAGCGAAGCCGCGTATATACACGCTTCCTCTGCGGCAAACAAGCGTATGGTTCTTCAGACATTTAGGTCATTGCAATTCTTTAGAACAGATACATCACACAGATTTAACCCTTTACTTCAGACAGATGTTCGCCTCATCACAGATCTAATCATTTCATAAATAGATCTAGCAAATGCAGATACATTTCAGATCTAGATATCCCGCTTCATCATTTCTTCATAGGTGCATCATAGATTCAGATCTATCATCAAACATTTACCCTTTCCATACAGATATACTTCACAGAGAAGTATTCATTCAAGCTCAGTTGTCTTGCTTCCACACCATGATTTGCACAATGGTTCTTCTCCTTATATGGGTTTACCCTTTTGATACCATGAGACAAACCACGACACTTCCGATGGTATTCTGGACGGTCATTTAGACGAATCATTACCCAATACAATGGGTCAATACCATGGTAAATTACCCTGGTTTGCACTTTAAGTTTGTACGCGACTTGGAACGTTGTTCCCGTGATGTCTCGCGACTTCTCTAAACAGAGGATCCCAGCGTGTGCCTTGAGACATACTCTTTCACCTGAATTTGCTTTATCTTTGGTGCTATTACGTGCCTTCGTACCTTTTGTAGATACATCAGATTTGGTTCATCAAGACATATTCTATCAAGCACAACTTCATCAAGTAAGTTGCCATCATCTTCATCAAGTAAGTTGCCATCATCTTCATTAAGTGGGTTGCTATTCAAGGACAACACTCAGCATCATAGTGCTAGCAAACATCATTTCATATCAGATTTACATCATTTACCAAGTCCATCAGGTCAAGAATAACTTCATCAGGTGGATTTCCATCAAGGACAACACATGTCCACAATCTCATGTCTTCATCATCATTCAGTGGGTTGCCATCAAGGACAACACTCTGCATCATATTGCCAACAATCTCCCCCTTTGGACTTGATGGCAACCACGATGTTGTTTGGTTACCACAACAGATAGGTACATTAAGAATACAATGACACCATGTCACTCTCCCCATTTTTGACACCATTCTTTCTCTTCATTCAAACACCATGTCACTCTCCCCCTTTGACATCAAGGGCAAAGGGTGGATCAAAACCAACATACTCTCCCCCTTTTCTCCGCATGTGGAAGAAGCGTTCTGCAGATCTGATATATATACTGACGTGGCCAAGCTCCCCCTGAGTTCATGTTGAATCTTCAAACATATTTTTCAATGAAGTACAAGACTCTATGAAATTCCTATCACCAAAGACTCATACTTACATCAAATATCCAACCAAGTGGATTTACATATAAGACTCAAGTACCCAACCAAGTGGGTTTACACATTTCAACTCAGCTACCCAACCAAGTGGGTTTACACATTTGACTAAGCTACCCAACCAAGTGGGTTTACAAATTTGATAAGTCCTTACATGACTGAATATTACAATTTTACATCATGGGTCTCAACAAGACCTTTTCACCAAATTACAAAAAGTGACCATTTAAGACCAACACCTAGAAAGTCCTCAAGAAAAAGAACATTTTTCAGAATCAACATAATGCCAACAATGCATTATACTCAGCAATGCTAATGCTCCCCCTGAATCTGTGCATCCAAGCATCCTTTTCATATGACTAAGGCTCCCCCTTAGTTTTTGCATCCTGAACACTTTCACCAACAAATCATCAAGGCATCTTTATCAAAACATTAGAAATAGAATTATGAGAACTGGAACACCACCAAAGATACCAAACAGTATCAGAGATATCAAACAGCACTGCAGCTATGCTGAAGAGAGCTGACCCCAAACAGAAATTTGTCAGCGATCAGACATACGCGGTTTTCTGTGCATGAACTCGCGTATATACGCGACTGTGTTTTAGGAAATCCGCGTATCCAATACCATCTTCTATACTTTAACCAGATCTGATCCTCTGTGAGAAAAAGACAGTGTTCAGCTTCTTCCCGAGATATTTGAATGCTTCCCTGGACTACAGATAGATAGAACAGAGTAGTTGTGTCTTCAAGCGTCATCCAATGGTTGTAGCATAAGTACATTAGTAACCAAGCCTTCAGATTCTTTCCAAGAGAAATTAACATACCAGAACAACATCTTCAAATATGTGTCAAGAAATCATCCATGTGGTCCAATATCATCAATATCTTCAAGATTTAACATGATGTAACATAGTAACAAAAGATCTCAACCATAGTAACAAACTCTGCATGATTTATTTCTGAATCAAACGACTTCCAACTCATCCATGTGTGAGCACCAAAGATACTTTTCAGTAAACAGGGATCAAAATCTCATCATAATAAACCATATACCAAGTCATCATCATTTGAGCATGAGTATCACAATAATCAAATAATAAGCAGTCATAGTGTTCAACCTGCTGCTCCCCCTGAACCAGTGCTCCTCCTTAACTTGTGCAACCTGAATACCTTTATCAGCAAGTCATCAGCAACAATCTCTGCATGATCTGTCCTTATCTCTGAATTATAAGACTTTCATCTCAGCAATGAATATTCTTCAAGACTCATCCATAATCTTCAACTTAAGTAACGAAGTATCATATCATCATTATTTAAAACTGAGAAATTAAGCTGATACAGAGTCAATAAAACAGTTATTAACAGTCAGACTGATGCTCCCCCTGAACCTCTGTTCCAGATCTTCAGCGATCATATAAATTCTCTTATCATCAATGCATACGCGACTGTGTCCGCTAGAACTCGCGTGTATACGCGAATTTTGTTCATAGAACCCGCGTATGGAAAGTGAAGCATAGAATTTTTTTATTTTTATTTTACATTCCTTCATCTTCCCCTGATCTTGTACTTCCTGTACCTGTCTTCTTCATATCAGATGCTCTGTCTGAAATACATATAACTAGAATAATCAAATCAACCATGAGAGACATCATACATTGCTCCCCCTGTGACGATACATTACTAAATCTCATAATGTATCCCACATCATTCCTGCAGTCAATCAGAGAAGTAAGCTTCAGAAGCGGATGACTGCAGTAGGGTCAATAATCCCTACGTTTCTGATCGGTCCTCCATCTTTTTCCAGATTTGTTTGATCTTTCTATTTGTGTGCTGGAAGTTATCCAATTTCTCATATCTGTTCAACTTGCATTCCTTTTCTACATGTCCATACTTGTTACAAGAATAACATCTCATATGTCCAGAAAAATAAGCATAAGAATCATAATGAGTATTTATAATCTTCCTCCTTTTACAATCAGCTGCTTTATGTCCATACTTGTTACATGAAAAACAATATCCCTTGAAGCTACCAGAGTACCTTTCTGAGTAGAATCTGTTTGTTTGTGGCTGAATTGTTCTGCTTCTGCAATTTGCTACAACATGCCCATAATTATGACATTTAAAACAATCAACGTTCTTGAATGAATTCCTTTGAGAATTCATGATTGTTGGTTGATCTTTTGTCTCTTTCAACATTTCAGGTTTTGTATTGACATCCTCTGAATTTTTAGCACTTCCTTGTGAGCTAGATTCTCCTTTAACAGTTTCATGGAAACCAAGACCAAGTTTGATAGTAGGAGACCTTTGATTACTGAGAATATTGTCCAAAATATTAGTACTATCTTGAAACCTCAAAAGTTTAACCTTTTCTTCTAATTTACCTTTGAGAATGTTTACCTCAACCTCCAAGGCTTGACATTGCTTTGTCATGCTTTCTTCTTTCCTTCTTCCATCTTCTACTTGATCCTTCGGATTTAGAATCTCTTCTTTTAACCAATTTTCGTTTTCTTCACATGTTTGTTGCAGCTCTTCATTCTTCTTATTTGATTTTTCCAGATCTTCTTTGAGAGAGATGATTTCTGCTTCAAGGCCTTCCTTTTCAAATGGTTGTAGAGGTTCCTCATTCTTCTTACTTGATGCTTCAAGATTTGCTTGCAGAGAGATGATTGCAGCTTCAAGTCCTTCATTCTTCTTGCTTGATTTTTCGAGATCTGCATTTAGATCGTTGATTTCTGCTTCTAGTTCTTTAATTCGATTGGATGCATAAGTATGAAACCTTTGATACTTGTCCACCTGTCCATTCAGCATTTCTATTTGTTCTTTCATTTGAGAGACCATCTCTTTGTAGATAGAATCTTTCTTATCAATTTCCTTTTGTTGTTCTTCAACTTTGATCTTGATAGCTTCTTCTAGATCCACAACTTTACTTTCACTATCTTCATTATTGTTTGCACAAAGAAGAGTATTACAAGGACCCCAATCACTATCTGATTCATCTTCTTCAATTTCTGCTATACAAGTTTTCTGAGATATCTTCTTGTTTCGAGTAGCCTTCTTCTTTTTCTTCTTTTCCATGAGTACTTTCAGATCATGGTCAAAATCTTCTTCATCTTCACTGGACACTTCATCATCATCTTCATTTGCATAATAACTCTTCCTCTTTTCAAATTGTTTCCCTTTACCATGTTTTTCTCTATAAGGACATTTAGCAGCATAGTGACCAACTTTTCCACACTCAAAACAATTGAAGGGAAGCTTACCTTTGAATCTTCCAGTACCTTGTTGGAGCTTTCTCACAAAATTCGCTTCTTCTTCTTCAGATATATATCTGGATTCTTTGACAACTTCCTTCTCTTTTCCTCTTGCAGATACCTTAAAAGCAGTTTCTCTGATTTGAGAAGGACCTCCTTGTCTCATTTCAAAGGTAGTCAGAATACCATGTAATTGAACAATAGTAAGAGTTTGCAGATCTTGCCTTTCTTCAATAGCTGAAACTTTAGAGTCAAATTTTGAAGTCAAGGATCTTAACACTTTTTCTACCAGAGTAGTATCAGTTATGGTTTCACCCAAATTTCTCATTCGATTTACAATATCATCCAAACGTAAGAAGAAATGGGCAATGCTCTCATCACTATGCATCTTCAAATTTTCATATTCAATTCTAAGAGTTTGGAGTTTTGCACTTTTTACCTTTGTGTCTCCTTCATAGCTTAGAATTATTTTTTCCCATATTTCTTTTGCTGAATGTAGCTGCATCACTTTTATAAATTCCGGTTCCCGTACATGCTTCCTAATAAGACATTTACCTTGGCATTGATTTCATACTTCTTCCTTCGCCGCATCGCAGGGAATACTTCTGCTTTCGGTATTGATAACCTTCTTCCACGATTGCCCATACATCTGCACCAAGACTTTGCGTATATGCTTTTGTTCGTACCTTCCGGTAATATCGCATTGCTTCCACGTAACAGAGGTGGCTTTATGTACATCACCTTCTTGACTTCCTACTGCGACGCATCTCCTTCAAGCGATCAAGCTTCGTGTATGACCCTCCTTCGGGATGATCAATTGCGGGGGAAAAAATTCCGAGAGGGGGGGGTGAACTGATGATGCACACCTGGGGCAATCTCATTTTTTCACTCTCTAAAACCCATACACTACTTTCCTTTAGTAAACTCGCGTATACACGCGGATATCCTTCATACAACTTGCGTATTAGCAGAGATCTAAATATGCAGATATTTATTAACTTATTTCTTTGCACTATTCATTCATCTGATGTTAAGTTAACAGTAAACATGTGTAGTAACAGCAAAATAAACCATCACACAAAGCATCACACATGAACACCAGGATTTTTAGGTGGAAACCCAAGTCGGGAGAAAACCACCACTGCAGTTGCTCAGCCTTCAATATTTTATTATAGAGAAAACATCTTACAACATATGTGCTGGTGTAGACTCCTACCAAAGACGCGTAGGCATCCACCGCGCTCGTTTACCGTCTTCCCCCGGAAGGGAGCTCCAACCTCTCGACTCGTTTACTGCACTTTCTCCTAGAAGGGAGCGACCCCCCTCGAGCCCCGTTTACCAGCCTTCCCG
Source organism: Pinus albicaulis (assembly GCA_034641835.2). Classification (NCBI taxonomy): domain Eukaryota; kingdom Viridiplantae; phylum Streptophyta; class Pinopsida; order Pinales; family Pinaceae; genus Pinus; species Pinus albicaulis. The sequence continues at coordinate 1,272,024,315 of CM076575.1, read as the reverse complement.
GGAAGGGAGCTACGAACCCCCAGACCGAAGGCTACAACCCTCAACACCTCTATGGACCACGTTTCATCATATTTTTAGACTGGACCCACTCCATACTTTTAAGCACAGTCAAACATGAAAATGATACATATAAATCACTGTCAGATATCAGTAAACCAGCAGAACAGATCAGACATTTCTTACCACAGACTTCAGCAAAACCTAGTTTGCATACGCGCTTTTCTTTCACTGATGTCGCGTATATACGCGCTTCTGTTCACATAAACCAGCGTATACTTCTGTACATATTACAGATCTAATTTCATTGCGCATACACGCTTTCTCTTCAGCGAATCCGCGTATATATGTGCTTCCTCTGCGACAAACAAGCATATGGTTCTTCAGACATTTAGGTCATTGCAATTTCAGGAACATATCGTCACGCATTTAACCTCACACGGTACGTATGTTCGCCCACGCGCATCTAATCATTCCATAAACAGATCTAGAAAATACAAATACATTTCGCATTCAGATATCCCGCTTCACTATTTAAAATTATAGATCTGATTCTGCTCATCAAACCTTTTTTACCTTTCCACATGACATATTTCCGCGCAGAAGTATTCACTCAAGCTCGACATCTTGCACCCACTCCACACCCATGATTTGAAATAATGAATTTCTTCTCCCTATATAGGTTTACCCTTTATCAATACCATGAGCCAAAACCACATTACTTTCGATGGTATTCCTGGACGGGGTCACATAGACGAATCATTACTCAATACAATGGGTCAATACCATGGTGGTTACCCCCGGTTTTACATATTTAGAGCGCTTTTTCCCATACGCGACTTGGCACGTTATTTCCCGCGTGCATACGCTACTTCTCCTAGATGTATCCGTGTATGCTTACATACTTTTCACCATAGATTTAGCACATGCTGAATTCCTTTCTTCATTGCCTTCTGTACACACTGTAGATACATCATATTTAGTTCATCAAGACATATTCTATCAAGCACAACTTCATCAAGTAAGTTGCCATCATCTTCATTAAGTGGGTTGCTATCATCCTCATTAAGTGGGTTGCTATTCAAGGACAACACTCAGCATCAAACATCATTTCATATCAGATTTACATCATTTACCAAGTCCATCAGGTCAAGAATAACTTCATTAGGTGGATTGACATCAAGGACAACACATGTCCACAATCTCATGTCTTCATCATCATTCAGTGGGTTGCCATCAAGGACAACACTCTGCATCATATTGCCAACAAGCAAAGCCATCGATACCATAAAAATGTATTTTGTTCTAAATGTAAAGTTGCAATGTGTACCTTTTGTGTGTTTTACACATTATTGAGATCAAAATATTGCTCCATTTTTAGTATCCACGTTACAGGATCCTTTCCATCAAATTTCCTCATATCCATTTTTGGAATATGGTGGTTCTTCCCTCCAACATTAGAGTTTATGAAATCATGATTAACATTTATTTTGTTATGTATCAAAACTTTCGGTGAAAATCACAATGGAGAAATTTGTGTCGACGCGTTTCGAACCAGCAAGTGTGGTTCATCATCAGGACAAGATACGAAATCTGATCAAGGACTCAACTTAAATAGATAAAGAAGCTCCAAATAGTCGTTGCACAATAACGACTAGTTTGACCATAAAAAATAAAAATAAATAAAAATAAAAGTATAAATAAAAATATAAAAAATAAAAAATAAAATAAAATATAAAAATAAACATTAACAATAACGGCTATTTTGACCAACAAAAAAAATAAATCAATAAAAATAAACAATAAAATAAATTTTTTTTTTTTTTTTAAAACTAACATATAAGAAAAAATATTAAGAAATTAATAAATAAATCGATATCAAAATGAACATTAATGTAAATCAAAATGTTAAAAAATAAATAAATAAATAAAAAATATTAGGAAAAAAAAATAAAAATAAATAAATAAATAAAAATTAAAAAATAAAAAATAAAAAATAAATAAAATAATAATTAAAATAAATAAAAAAATAAAATAATAAAAAATAAAAAATAAAAATAAAAAATAAAAAAAATTAAAAGATAAATAAATAAAATTTATAAAATTTTATTATACAATTTGAAACTAAATTAATTCCTTTATTTTCATTCACAAATATTATTTATTTATTTATTTATTTATTTTATGGCAATTAATTAATAAAAATTAGATTAAAAACAAATAATAAACATAACTATGCTAAAAATATATATATAAAAATAAAAAATAAAAAATAAAAAATTTACACAACAAAGAATAATAGAAAGGAGAAAAGCAAAACAGGACAAGAGGGGAGAAAACAACGATCCTCAGACAAATAGAAGAGCACAAACTCAAAAAGCTACGAATGAAGGGCAGGGATCCAACACCTGCTCACGCTCCACCCATCATCTCTATTAAGGTTCACAGGCCTCTTTTCAATCTCAAGGGCCTCCCTAAACTTTCGGTGGTGAAAATGGTCCACCTTTGCAATGACCTCAGCATCTTCAATGCAAATGTGACGCTTTGTCTTTTCAGCATGCTGTGCTAAGGCAGAGGAGCGAGATCTACTATGCTTTAGGTCAGCGGCATGTTCAAGAATTCTTTGACTGATAGATCGACCAGTTTAACCAATATAAGGGGTCCCACAAGAGCACGGAATCAAGTAAACACCCTTACCCTCCTTAGGGCAAATTGGGTCCTTAACCGATCTGAGAAAATTACGAATCGTGCGGAGGGGCTTGAAATTTGAAGGAACACTATGTTTCCTTAGTATCTTGGCGATCTTATCAGTTGTTCCCTGTATAAAAGGGAGATGAACACCAGCAGACCTATCATAATTATCAGTTTTAACCCTAGGACCTTTTTCTGCTTTTTGGAAAGCTCTACGACATTGAATCTTGCTATAACCATTTTTAAGGAAAACCTTAAAAAGATGAGATTTCTCATCTTCAAGGTGGTGTTCATCAGCGATTCTCAGGGCACGAGTGGCTAAGGTACTGAGAACCCCTAATTTCTAAGTCGGGAAATGATGAGAGTCTGCATGTAAATACTGCTAAGTATGCGTCTTCTTTCTAAAGACTTGATGAAAGAAAGAACCTTCTTCATTCCTAATAATAAGGACATCAAGAAAGGTAAGACTACCATCCACTTCAAATTCTCATCATGAGTTTCCTCTACTATCTTTTCACCATTAGGAAACATTTCTTGTATCAACTTTGTCAAACCTTCCATGTCTGCTTTTAGATCATTCTTCATGTTTTCCATCTTAGCTTCCATGCCATCCATCTTAGATTCTATGTTGGGTTTCATGTCGGCAAGGCTTTGTTGGTTTCAGCCTACCTACTTAGATTTTAATGTTTTTTCTTCAGCAAAACCACATCTACCTGAATTGTTACCTTTTCAAACTTTCAACATGTTGCTTGTTATCACTATGAGAGTTGAATGATGAATTTGCTTCTGTACTTTGATATGCCGTGCCACATTCTTCGTCTTCGTGAGTCATAGTAGAGCCTTCTAAAGGCTTAATGGGTGTTGAATTTTTTTTAGGGGCCATTTGAGAATCCAATACTGATATCTATTATAAAATATGCCCTTGGAATCAATTCAACTTGATTCTTCAAACAAGACTTATGCAATTCGGAATTCGGAGAAAAAAAAAAAAATTTAAAAAAAAAAAAAAAATTTAAAATTTAAAAAATAAAAAAATAAAAAAATACACACCTTTTACTTGTTTTTTAGGAGCTCGATATTGAAATTGACTTATCTCTATACTTTAAAATCCTCAATATCTAAAATTCAGCCCTGTAGTAGTCCTCTGAAGCTTCTTTCAAATTCCATAGGTCTGACTTGATTTGGATTCTTCAAGAAAAAGTTATGTCCAATCTCCCACAATGATCTAATTATGGACTAGTTCAGTATAGCGAACTTGTATGACTTTCCACGTGTAGCTGTTTGCTCCTTTGGCTCTGAAATTTATAGGCAGGAAACTAAAATTCGTGTACTTCCATTCACTTTTCACAGAATTCCAATCCGATGCTCAGAGAGAGAGTTATGAATATTTTCCCAAGATCACCTCGTTGAGATGAAATTCAGGAGCCTGAAAAAGACCTAACTTCCACAAATCATATATCCGAAAATATTGTGAACCAAGCCCTAAAATTTTGCACCGATAATCCTCAGTATTTCAGATTCATGCTCTAAAACTTCCAGCTTCTAAACCTTCGTATAAAAAAAAGTTATAGCGAAAATTCCGCGATGACATTTTTAAGTGAAATTCAAGAGCCTGCAAAAATCCCTAACTTCCACAGATCATATCTCTGAAAATATTGCAAACCAAGATCTAAAATTTTATGATGATGTTCCTCAGGATTTCGGCTTCACACTCTAAAAATTTCAACTTCTGAACCTTCGTAGAAAAATTTTATAGAGAAAATTCCAAGATGACCTTTTTGGAGCAGCGAAACCCTAGAATCCAAAGCTCTGATACCAAATGTTGTGAAACCAGCTCCAACAAGAGAAGAAAAGAGATATCAACGCCTTATAAATAAGCCACTTTGAGGGGGCAACCTCCAATACATTACATGAATGAAAATTTATTGGATTATACAAATTACAAAACCTCCTTTCTATATATAGGAGTCTATGGGGCCACAATGTAATCCTAGCCGACCTAACAATAATAATTTAAGGGCACAATAATAACAATATGGGAGTTACAGGGGTACAATAATAACAATAAGGGGGTTACACTAACAACAGTAAGGGATTATACTAGTAATATAGGGACCTAACATCTTATTTTTAAATACAATGACATAATTTATCTACTTTTATTGTTCTTTAAATACTCTAGAGATAATATCATTATATTTGACATGTACATCCTCTAGATGGAGTTCAAATTCTTCAAGTATCTTCTAGTGACCCTCTTGGACCTTTTCATTTTCATCGTTTGAGTTGCAATATGACCCCATATTTCAGCTTCTTATATTGGTTGTCAATTCTATAATTCAATTTTTGTTTTACCTCATCAATATGTGGGGATTATTCAATCTTCTTGCAATTTTCCTCTCCAAGCCTTTTGGTAGTATCCTCTTCGATTTTCTAGTGATGTCTTAATCCTTTTTCTTAATTGCAACTCTTATAAATGACTTTTCACATTCTTAGTATCATTAAGAAGTTTTTGATTATTTAATTTATCCATATCTAAATGTGGGCCCATTTAAATGTTGTACATTTTATACTACTAGATTATTAACACTTTATTGAAGGCGGGGACTAGCCATTGTGTAACTATCTTACTTGTTTGTTAATAATTTTCCATGGTATTTTTCATGAAATACATGTTTGAATGAAATATGAGTTAAATAATATTCGTATACATGTACTTGCCACATCCAAGCTTGCAAACAATTATTTGGAAGTTTATTTATCTTTAATCAAGTTTAAGAATGTACATGTATATCCATAATAATGAGTTAGATATATTGAATACTTAATATTCATAAATCTTAAGACAGTTTGTAGCTACTTTTTTATTTTATTAATTATTTTTATTTGATTCATTCCAAATATCTATTTGGTTGTAATGTTTGTCATTATGATGACATACATTGACTACTTAATGCCTTATGTTGCATGTAGTATTTACATTAACAAGTTAGAGGATTCTCTAGAGTGAGTTGGTTGTGATGCACAATATTGGTGACAATGGTTGTCATCCTCCTTCTATATGCAATTGATATTGTCCTTTTAACAAGATGCACATCTAACCTTGATAAAATAAATTAAATCTCTTAAAGATTTATATCAACTCGAGATATTTATAAATATAGATAAAACAAAGGTAATGTTCATTTAATAGAAGCAAATCACTAACCCATATTTTTTCTTGTTAATGAAACAAAACATGAAACAAAAGGGTGTATTACATAGTTATGAATTACATAGGGGAGATGGGCATCAGCCCTGGAAAATATTAAGCACCATGCACTAAGCCAATCATTAACTAATTACCTCTTCATCTTGTCCATTGCATGAAAATAAAACTATATTCAATGGATAGGATAAAAAAATATTTAGTCAATCATTGGCTTAGTGCATGGTGCTTAATATTTTCCATTAGCCCCCACCCCTGTGCAGTAGCGTTAAGCTTGTTGGAGCAAGAAGGGGGTGGGGCATCATCTCTACACACTTTGTAATTATGCAGTACACATTTTTTAATGTTTTCTTACATTGTTTAATTTATTTATTTTTAATTTTGAAAATTTTAGTTTCATTCTATATATATATATATATATATATATATATATATATATATTACCTTGATTTACTATCTAGATTTATATTTTTATAAGTTTTATAAATTATTATTTTTTTTTACTTATGTACGTTATATTAGCTTGATTTTTCTTTTATAATTGTTTTTAATTGTATTATTATTTCTTTTAATTTTTTAAGGTTTTTATTTATTTTTAGTTATTATTTTCAATTTTATAGTTTTATTTATTTTTCCAATGGGGTGGGTTCAAAAGTCAAGAGGGGTCTCGAGGGTTGAGCCTACCACCCTACCGACAAGATGAGAATTAATAGTCAAGGAGTGTGGCTCATCCTTGGCATGCAAGATCATGCGATCACCTAGATCGCTATTACATCACAATGTCGGGGGAGTCAGGCAACATGAGTCTAGAGGAGAGCTAGGAAGGTTTGTGTCTGAGTGGGGGGGAGGAGTCGAAACCCTTACAAAAGGCATCTGAGTATGATCCTGGTCCAAATCATAAATATGTTGTCCTAAATTTCGATGGTCTGGCGAGAGAGGTTAATATTTTTTATCAATGGCTGTCATTAATGTCAACCCAAGCAGCACTAGGGGCTACCCCGATCTTACATGGGAATTTTGACCTACTAAATTACTATATTTTGGGTCAGGAATATTTTAAATGGTTTCTACTTGTCGAGATGTTTCTGCTGATATATGGCACGCCATGTAAGTCTTCACGGTTTGAGAGATATTCATGTTTGAAGTTTGTAACCCCAGTTAGTGGGCTAAAACCCTATGGGGTAGTGGTATGGGTCATTGAAAAATCAATAATTAATCATTTTTAAGCTCCTAAAATCCCTCCCACGTTCACTTGTTGAAGTCCCTCTCAACCTAAGCATTTATATAAATTGTGATCCTCATCTCCTCCTCTTGTAGGGATTTTGCTACCTGAAACAGGTCATCGTGGAATTTGCGCTATAATTTTTTTTTACGAAGCTTCAGAAGCTGAAATTTGTATGAGGTGAAGCCGAAATCCTAAGGAAGCTCCCGTAAAAATTTCAAATCAAGGTGTGCAATATTTTCGGAGATATAATTTGTGGAAGTCAGTGTTTTTGCAGGCTCCTGAACTTCATCTCAAAGAAGTGACCTTGGGAAAATCGTCATAACTCTCTCTCTAAGTATCAGATTGGAATTATGTAAAAATTTGTGGATATTTCATGAACTGTAGTTTTCATTGTATCAATTTCAGAGCTGAATGAAGAAACAGTGACACGTGGAACACCATACAAGTTCGCTCTACGAAGTATGGGACACTGTTCAAAATGACTTTACACCAACCATAGATGAACAATGTAAGAAGAATTTGGTAAATTATGCAAAAGCAAAGAATATTGTTATCAGTGGACTTATTGAATATGCTTATCATAAGGTGTTGGGTTGTAAAACTGCCAAAAATGTATGGGACAAGCTTGAGAATATATATGCAAGTGATTCAAATGTCAAAGAAGCAAAGCTTCAAATCTATAGAGAAAAATTTGAGCAACTCATAATGAAAAAAGATGGCAACATTACTGCATACTTCCAATATGTTGATGAAATAACCAACACTCTGGAAGGATTGGGAGAGCCAGTTGATGAGAAGAATATTATACGAAAGATTCATAGAACGTTACCAGGGAGATTCAACCCAAAGGTATCAGTCTTAGAATACATTTCAAATCTGGAAAAACTCAGCAAAGAGGAATTACATGGAGTTATCATAGCATATGAAATGAGACTTGATGAATAAGAGGGTACTTCGCATCTAGAAATTGTGTTCGTTTCATCTAAGAAAACCAATAAGGACAAACAACCTTCAATTGAAAATACATGCACCTGCAAGTGTGAGGAAAAGGGAGATGATGAAGAAGGTCTTTCAGATGAATAATATGCTTACTTTACGAGAAAACTAAAAATTGGTAAGGGAAAATTCAAAGTTAAACTTCCATTGATATGTTTTGGCTGTGGTGAGGTTGGGCATTTCACAGCAAAATGTCCGAACAGAAGTAATGGCAACTCAAAAGGAAAGAAAGGCTTTAAGAAATTCAACAAGCAAGGCAAAGAGAAAGGATCCAAAAGGAACTTTCTCTCTAAAGAAGATACCTCATCATCCAATGAAGACAGTGACAACGAAGAAGAAGCCAATGAGAGAGTATTGTTTATGGCCAAGCACAATAAACAAGAGGTATCAAACAATGAAGAAGAATGGTTGACCATAGAAGAATTTTCTAAGGAGGAAATCAGGATTATAAAAGAGCTCAAGGCTGAAAAGATCTGTTCCAATACTCTTGAAGAACAAGTTCAAGGTCTCAAAATTGAAGTTGAAGAACACAAATGCATTGAAGAGTCACTTCAAAAGAAGTTGGAAGAAAGCAACCAAGAAAGGGAGGCATTAGAAGCCGAAGTAGTCTTGCTCCGTAAGGAAGTGAAGAAGAAAAAAATTGTCCAAAACTATGCCAGCATCTCAAGGGCATTGGAAGAACTCATCAGCAATAAACGATCTTACAACGACAGAACTTGCCTCGATTACAAAGTAGAAGAAGCAGGACCTTCTACAACAAAATACATTGAACCTATGAGATATGACATGCATGTAGAATTCATTGGATAAGATTTGCAAGAACATCCTTGGAAGACAATTCCTCGAAGAAGATTTCCACACAGGTACCAAAAAAAATTTCATGGCTATTGTTTTCATGTGGAAAATTTCGTCATAAAGCTATAGAATGTCTTACGTACCCTAGGAACCAATACAATGCTACAAGATCCTTCAAATATGAACCTCCCAGGGCTCAATGAAACATCAATAGATTTGAACATGTAAGAAATAACATGGAATGTTATAAATGTCAAAAATTTGGACACATAGCTAGAGACTACATACTTGAAAATCCTCCAGAAGAATATTCAAAGCCACAGAACGAACAAACATGGAAGAAGAAGAAGACTAATAATTGTGCTCTCACTCTCAACGCTCAAAACCACAAAGATGTGTGGTATGTTGATAGAGGTTGCTCAATGCATATGATTGGAGATATAAATAAATCTTTATCTCTCAAAGAGAAGAAGGATGGAATCGTATCCTTTGGAAATTATGGATCTTCAAATGTTATAGGATCAGGTACCGTCACTCTCGGAAGCGAAGATGTTCTAGCCAATAATGTTCTATTGGTTGAGAATATGAATCACAATTTGCTCAGCGTTGGACAAATGTGTGATCAAGGACACACAATGCTATTCAACTCCACAAAATGTGAAATCAAGAAAGGCAGGTATGGTAAAATTGTTGCTACAGCAAGTCGAGCTCCAAACGACATATATGTTATGGATGAAGCAACTAAAGCATGTCTACTAGCTAAAGAAAATGAAAGCTGGTTATGGCGTAAACGAATGGGTCACATAAACTTTGAAAATCTTGTCAGGATAAGCAAAAAGGAAGCAGTACGAGAAATGCAGAAAATCTCAAAACCTTCCAACACACTATGTGGGGCTTGTCGGCACGGTAAGCAGACAAAAGTCCAATTTCAAACAAAAGAACACTTTGCATCACATCCATTGGAATTGATACATACTGATCTATGTGGTCCTGTGAGAACAAAAGTCTTAGATGGAGAATTATATTTCATGTTAATAATAGATGACTATACCAGGATGGCAGCCGTTAGTTTCCTAAAGAAAAAATCTAAAGTATTTGAGTGCTTTAAGATCTACAAGGAGTTGGTAAAAAATGAAACTGATTTGAAAATAAAGTGTCTAAGATGAGATAATGGAGGATAATTCACTTCCAAATTATTTCAACAATACTTTGACGAAAATGGAATAAAAAGACAATTTTCAACAACATGGACACCTCAGCAAAATGGAATTGTTGAAAGAAAGAACATAACTGTACAGGTAATGGGTAGAACAATGTTGAAGGACTCAAAATTGGATGAAAAATTCTGGGTTCAGGAAATTGATACGACAGTCTTCATTATCAACCGAAGTCTTCTCAGAAATAACTGCAAGAAGATCCCATATGAATTATGGAAAGGAAAACCAGCTAATGTAAAATATTTTAGAATCTTCAGAAGAAAATGTTGTATCAAAAGAGAAGATCAAAATTTGGGTAAGTTTGAATCACGTGTTGATGAAGGTATCTTTGTTGGTTACTCATGCAAAAGAAAGGCCTATAAATGCTATAATATAAGACGAAAATAGATAGTGGATAGCAAAAACGTTACATTTGATGAAGATGGTGTTCTAATGAATAATGATGAGGATCTAGAATCTTTGAAACTGGAGACGGAGGCTGAAAAATACACAGAGAAAATTCTAGAACAAGAAGCAACTATCAACCATGAAGAAGTAAATAATGATCATTAAGATATACTAGAACAATAACAAGAATCTCCTCCAAAGAGAACAAAAGAATGGGTTCAAAAAAACCATCCATCAAATCAAATCATTGGTGACATAAATGAAGGTTGACAGCTTCGTTCATCACAACAAGCTCACATTGATTTTCTAGCAACCTTTGAGCTTAGTAGTTTTGAGGAAGCCAGCCAGAATGAACATTGAGTAGCATCTACAAATGAATAATTGGTTCAAATCGAAAATAATAACACCTGGGAATTAGTTCCACGACCAAAAGATAAAAATGTGATTGGGAATAAATGGGTGTTCAGGAACAAATTGAATGAATATGGACAGGTTACCAGAAACAAAGCAAGATTGGTTTTCAAAGGCTAAGCATAAGTGGAAGGAATTGATTTCGACAAAATATTTGCACCAGTTGCCAGAAGGAAGCCATCTCAATGTTTCTCGCCTATGCATGTTCAAGAAAAATCAAAGTCTACCAAATGGACGTTAAGTCAACATTTCTGAATGGTGAATTAGAAGAATTTTACATCAAACAACCTGAAGCTTTTCTACTATCAGAAAAAGAAGACTATGCTTGCAGGTTAAAGAAGGCTCTATATGGTATCAAGCAGGCTCCCAGAGCATGGTATGCTCGTCTTGATGGATATCTACGTCAACAAGGGTTCAAGAAAGGTATTGTTGATAGCAATCTTTATGTACAAATAGATAAAGATAATTTAACAATCGTTGAGGTATATGTGGATGATATAATATTTGGTAGCAATGATGATTGACTAAGTGAGAAATTTTCTACAAAGATGCAAAGTGAGTTCGAGATGTCTTTACTTGGTGAGCTGACATACTTCTTAGGGCTTCAAATATCTCAGCAAGAGAAAGGAATATTTATATGTCAAGCCAAGTACATCAAGGAAATTCTCAAGAAATTCAAAATGTAAGATTGCAAACCCATCCTTACTCCGATGGTAACAGGTTGCGAATTGAGCATAGACGACTCATCTAAGGATGTGGATCAGAGGTTGTACAGATCTATGATTGGTAGTATTCTATATGTAACAGCCTCCCGGCTAGATGTTATGCAAGCAATTGGACAAGTAGCAAGATTCCAAGCAGCACCAAAAGAATCACATATTATTGTCGTCAAAGGAATTGTTTGATATCTAAAAGGCACAGAAGAATATGGCTTGTGGTATCCCAAGGGTAACAATCTCATTATTCAAGCCTTTACAGATTCAGATTGGGCATGAATCATTGATGATCGTAAGATTACTAGTGGAGCAACATTCTATATAGGTGGTTGTCTCGTATCATGTTTGAGCAAAAAGAAAACCTCAATCTCGTTATCTACAGCAGAAGCAAAATACATTGCAACAACATGATGTTGTACTCAAGTCATTTGGATGAAACAAACTTTGCAAGGTCTTCAAGTACAATTCAATGAGCCTATTCCCATATTCTGTGACAACACCAGTGCCATCAACATCTCCAAGAATCCTATCATGCCTTCAAAAATAAAACACATTCCGATCAAATATCATTTTGTTAGAGAACAAGTCGCTGAAAAGAATATCAAACTTGAGTATGTTGGTACAAAAGAACAAATCGCTGATATCTTCACTAAAACTTTACCTTGTGAAGCATTTGAATATCTTCGCCAAAAGCTTGGGATACTACCAAGTTATCATTAGATTTTCCTTATTCAGAATATAAAGGGGGAGTGGAAGTGTGTACAGGTCCGCAGGATGGTTGTGTGTCAGGGGGATTTACCCTTTGAAATTGATGTCAAAGGGGGAGAGAATTTTGTAGGAAGAGGTGTCATGATCGTGGGGGGAGTACTTGTGTTTCCATCAATGCCAAAGGGGGAGATTGTTGATCATTGGTTGTCATTGATGTCAACCCACGCATCACCAGGGGCTACCCTGATCTTTCATGGGAATTTTTACCTACCAAATTACTATATTCTGGGCCATGAATATTTTTTATGGTTTCTACTTGTCAATATGTTTCCGTTGATATATGGCACGCCATGTAATTCTTCACGTTTTGAGAGATATTCGTGTTTGAAGTTTGTAACCCCAGTTAGTGGGCTAAAACCCCATGGAGTTGTGGCATGGGTCATTGAAAAGTCAATAATTAATAATTTTTAAGCTCCTAAAATCCCTCCCACGTTCAATTGTTGAAGTCCCTCTCAACCTAAGAATTTATATAAATTGTGATCCTCATCTCCTCCTCTTGTAGGGATTTCGCTACCTGAAACAGGCCATCGTGGAATTTGCGCTATAAATTTTTTTCTATGAAGGTTAAAAAGCTGAAATTTGTATGAGGCGAAGCCGAAATCCTAAGGAAGCTCCTCTAAAATTTTTATATCAAGGTGCGCAATATTTTCAGAGATATGATCTTTGGAAGTTAGTATTTTTGCAGGCTCTTGAACTTCATCTCAAAGAAGTGACCTTGGGAAAATTGTCATAACTCTCTCTCTAAGTATCATATTGGAATAATGTAAAAATTGGCGGATATTGCACGGACTGTAGTTTTCTCTGTATCAATTTCAGAGCCGAATGAAGAAACAGTGACACGTGGCACACCATACAATTTTGCTCTACTGAACTAGTCCATAATTATGGCATTGTGAGAGATTGAACATAACTCTCACTTGAAGAATCCAAATTGGGTCAAACCTGTGGTATTGGAAATAAGACTCAGAGGACTACTACAGGACCGAAAATCACATATTGGGGATCTGAAATAACATAGATACACCAGATTCAATATCGAACTCCTAGAAGGCAATAAAAAGCTAGATCATGTGTTGTTAAGGGCTACAAAGGACCAGACTTTCTAGGGTAGCAAAGCAAAGCAAGGTGTAGCAGAGGGTAGCATGACAAGAGTAGCAATCAAGGTGCAGAACAACATCAAGAATTTCACCACATGAAGTTTCAAGTGGGCAGCACTGCATACAGCCATTGTAAAGGTATCATTGTACTAAGTCATTGTAAATGCATCATTGTAAAAATTGTACAAGTGTATTTCTGCCAAGAGTTGAAGAGGCAGTGTCGGGAGGTCTAGGATCATCATTAGGTGGTTGTGTCATAGTTGGGATTATGGTTTAGTATGTATTTTCTTCTACATCATTCTATATTATTGTAAAGTGGGTCATTTTCCCTGGTACGAGAGTCCATTCTTGTTTTATTCTTCTATAGGGTGGTAGGGTGGTGCTAGGGTGAGTTGTAGCTCATTAGGTGTTGGGGCATCCGTTCAGTTGACTACTGAAGAATCTTGGGCGTTGGAGCATCCATCCAGTGGGAGCTGGAGAAGATTGCTTTTCTAGATTCTAGGAAGTTGGAGCTTTATTTTCAATTGGAGTTGAATATTAAAGGATTATTAGAAAATCATTCAAGTGGTTTTTGTCCCGGAGTGGGTTTCCACCTTAAAAACTATGTGCATTTGTGTTCCTTTTGTTTACTGTTATCATTGTACAAACACTGATAATAATTGAAGATTAACTAATGCTCTGAAAGGAATATTGATTCAGCCCCCCCCCCCCTAGTATTTCCAAAAAATATCAATAAGGTGAATAGGCTAGCTTGGGTTGGTTGGCTCTCATTTGGTTGCATGGACTCACAAGTGGTGGTGGAAAGTCGAGGTTGGGAAAAGTTACAAGTGAGGTTGGATATCAATAACGATATAATGACATTACCTCTCTCAGACATTCCTATCTTGGACTTCCAAGTCACAACATCTTCAGTAACCTTTCTATTGCTTGTTAATTATCCTAGTATCGTCTATTTTCGATCATATGTTTTGGTGTTTAGTGAATTGGAATATATATTAATTCATTTGTTTGCTTGGCTTTGGGTTTATTAAAATGGGTTTTGGTCTTGGTCATCTCTGGGTCATAGGTCTGGCAGTGTTGTTTGGTTTGTTGCTTTGTACAATGATGTTTGGGTACCTCCTGTCAGTGTTTAATAAACTAAGTAATTGTTTAAAAAAGGTTTATTTAATCCTCGTATGTCTTTTTCTGGGTCTGTTGGTGGCTTTATTTTAGTGCTATGAGCATTGAAAGTTATAAGTTTAGAGGTGGGTATTACCCTTGTGATCCTGGTAGTGTGGGTTGTTTCCTCACTTAATATGGTGTCATAAGTTTGAAGTCTGTAGATCGTGTTGTCAAACGGTGTGTTATTAGTGAAATTGTTACAGCTTAAACCGCAGACCCCCAATTGTGGGTTTCTATCTATACATTTTAAGAGGGTTCCTCTCCTGGGTGGCATGCCTCCTAAGCAGTGTATGTGCAATAGGAGGGGTGTTGGCATCGAGGGTTCCCATGGCCAACATAGGGCTCCTTTATTTGCACATCAATCAACCAAGGATTACTTCAATGTTGCCTCCCTTGAGACTCAACGATAAAACTAAAATTTGGAAACCATGGTGGGTGCTAAGATGCAAACATTTTTGAAATATGAGTTTGGAAGAGGTCTCCTATTGGGTTCCCAACCCTGGTCACACCAGGGGATGAAGGAAACAATATCTCAATTCAATTGCATTGCATTGCCAAATGAAGGCTTTAATCGACATGGTACTGAAAGACAAATAGGTGGAAATATGTAATTGTTTTCATCATTAGAAGACATCAAGAGAATGTTGAGAAATCAATGTTTCTTCATGGACATATTGGATGCAAGGTTGGCCCACATAGAAGGTCATCTTCAATGTGATTATGATCCTTCTGCACCTCCTGGTTCAAGTGGAAAGGACCTAATTCCTATTTCCTCCTCGAATTCTAATGGTCTGCAAGTATACTAACATTTTTGGTTTTATGTTATGTTGATTTCAGGATATAACCAAGATGGTTTTTTTTTTTTAAGTTTCTATGTAATGAGTAAGGGGGTGAATTCCCTGGTCTCCTTTGAGATAGCGAGAAACCTCCTACATAGAATGAATAATGAGCACTGCATAGATGGATAATGTATTCTTATTTTGAAGACTTTCTTAGGTTAATAAAAAATTTAATTTACAAAAAAATGCAGTTTTTTGGGGTATGTTTTGGGTTTTTCAAGGTAAAAATTAATTCTGTAAGATGATTTTTTTTGTAAAAAAACTGTGTTTTCGAATTTAGTTTTGTCTAAATGTTTAGGGTGGACACTCTACTCATCATTAGGAACATAAAAGCTTTGAAATGATGTGAATGGGTATTGTGAGGAGAATAAATAGAATGGGGAGGAAATTAACCATTACTAAAAAAATTGAATAAATTATTAAAATTTAATAAAATAGTCAAATTTATTGAAAAAAATGAAAACAAAATTCATGAATGAGATTGATCATAATTATACGAGAATAAAATAGTAAAAATATGATTGAGTAAGATAGAAAGTCCTAAAATAAATATTTTTAAAATGCTTATATTGAAATGTGATTATCATTATTGTCCATCCAAACAACATCAAAAGAAGGGAGTTGTCTTTAGTGCGATTGAGTAAGATAGAAAGTCCTAAAATAAATATTTTTAAAATGCTTATATTGAAATGTGATTATCATTATTGTCCATCCAAACAACATCAAAAGAAGGGAGTTGTCTTTAGTGCGACTTTTTGAAGTTTTAGGTGCTAGAATCCGATGAAAATTTTTGAGGTAAAATCTTGGTTTTTGTTATTCAAACTGGTTTTTTGACTCTATATATGGATTCAACACCCTCAAAAACCTCTAGGGCACTTCGATTGTGCAAAGTTAGCAATCAAACTTCTCTTTTCAATAAATTCCTGCCAGAATTTAGAGAAATTACACCGTAAAAAATCATCGTAAAAACCTTCTAAAAATCGCACTAAAAACTACTTGCAAAAAAAACGAAAAATAAAGATACTTGGATCAATATCACCCTCGTAACAACATCAAAAGAAGACAGGGAAAATAAAGATACTTGGGTCAATATCACCCTCATTGGATGTTCCTTGTCGTACCGATTCCAGATTCCAACGATATATCCCAGAGTATATGGTATGTCTGGTGTTTCATCTTTCATAGCGTGGAGTTATGCTTGATCAAAGGTTAAAGCTCCCTTCTCATAGTCAAAGCCCCAAAAAATAAGATGATGTGGCAACTCATAATTGGCCTAGAAATATTTCCATGAGAAGTGTTAATAAATTAACTGTTTTTGAATTTTTTTAATTAAAAGAATATTCAACAAACGTCCATTATCAATTTTTTATAAATTAAGTTGGCCCTAAAGGTGTTTTTGCTCCCAAAATGAAGTTTAAAATTAAATTTAAAAATTTCGTTTTTCCCTCAAAAAATAATAGGTCGACTTCCCTCTCAAAAGATCTCCTCAAATAGTATACATTCAAGGCACTTTAGCCTTCCGGGCATGGATCCTTTCTACGGCCTCGAGGTGTAACATTTTATCTTGGGAAGAGGTCTGAAATTGCAGTTTGGTTTGGGGTATTTTATTTGTTTTGATCATGGATATTCATTAGTAAACAGGGTGTCTCTCTGAAAGAATTCGGCATCTCTTCTAAGGCAGATTTGGGATCAATATTATGCATATACTTGAGGCATTTCTTCAGCCCCTTTAGGCCACAAACCCGAGCACATCGAGTCCAATTTCGATCCAGGTGGCAGAGACATTTTCATTGGTCAACTCGGCCCTTCTTTGGGAGAAAGTTGTGCTAATGTTGAGGCACCATCTGAGGATTTATCCATGCATTCTGATATGGAAACGTCCAGAGATTTTCGGCCCTGTTGAAGGTAAAACTCTGAGGTGCTATTCGAGGGTTTAAGGTTAGATGTATGGCTTTTATTGTACAGTGTTGATAAACTTTGATTCTCTCACAGCTCCAACAAACTGATATTTATGACGTCCCAAACCCATAATTCGAGAAGTGATTTTCTAGAGAAGTCTCATCATATTCTTGAAAAATGTGAGGTGAATTTTTTGGCATAATTTCTGAGGTTTTAAGCTACATTAATTGAGCATACTTGTGCACATCTAATCTACTATTCTGAAGTATATTTCGTGATTTCAGCCTAACTCACTAGCGCATCAATCCTCGATTGAGTCATTCTTGTTTGCTATTTGGATCGTAAGCAAGAGGTAGTTTGACAAGACACTTTTAGAACTTATGGCTATCGAGGGTTTAATTTTGAAGTATGATTTTGATGTGGGGTTTCAGTCTCTGGCACACCTGAGCATTTTTTTCCAGTATTTGTTGGTAATCTTTTATTAATGCTCAAACTTTTTTCAGCATGAAAAAATACAACTGGTTTATATAATGTACCAGAGCAAAACCGTTTTCAATCTTCAGATGATCAACATCAATTTAGGGCTACAATTTGTGAGGGCTAACCTCATACTTGTTCAGTAAACAAAATTGGAAAAACATGGAGACTTCCAATGAAGAATTACCACAAACAGAAAGTAGCTACATAGCAGATAAAGCGGGACAGTAATCACTGATATCTTTTTTCCATGGGACAGCTGGTAGGCTCCACACAGAATCAGCTGCACACAATAACAACTGAAAAGCTCCAGCTGTGTAAACTAAGTCTCTTTTTTCAGCATGTGATTGAGCAGTTCTGCAAGATTGATCACTCCTTCAGCTATTGTTCCCTGCGAAATGATGAACTCATAATTCATGTATCCAAAAATACTCTCCAGTCCCTTCTTTGAAAGCCGGTCTGCTTCTTTGTTTTTATCCCTGTACACATGACAAAAGGAGATAAAAGTGAACTTTTCCCTCAGTATATGAATACGTTCAATCCAGTGAGTTATCAGTCCAGGGTTTAGATTAGATTTGTTGTTCATATGATCGATTAATATTTTAGAATCTCCAAAGATCCATAAGTTTTCCACACATAGAAGTGACGCCACCCATAGAAGTCCCCAAAGAGCCATGCATTCTGCTCTCGTGTTAGTACCTATACCACCATTCCAGAAGAATTTGTATTGGCAATTTGGAGAAAGCATTAGCCAAACACCACAACCGCAATTATTATTTTGTGCAGCCCCATCAAAATATCCTGCCGGGAAATGTAAATCATGAGGTCTATTCCTCCTGGAAAAATCCACAGGCTGCTTCTCAGAAGTCCTTTGCCTCTCCCAGCAAATTAAGATTTGGTTATAGGTTTTATCCGGCCAGCAAGGTCTCCCTTCAAAAATCATTCTGTTTCTGTTTATCCAAATATTCCAGTGGAAAAGTATGGGTATGGCTCTAAAAGTTTTTCCCCTACGGAACCACCATCTTATACAATCCACAGTGTTTGAGTACTCTGGGATTGGGAAATTCCATTTATAACACAGCATTTCCAAGACTTTCTTAGCAAAGGGGCACAGATAGAAAAGGTGCTGGTTATCTTCGCCATCTGTACTGCATAACAAACAATAACTCTGACCCTGCCAACCCCTTTTTTGCAAGTTATTCCAAGTATTGTTTTTATCTCTCCAAACGAGCCATAGAAAAATAATCTTTTTTATTTCGACCTTGACCTTCCATATGATCTTAAACCAGCTGTCTGCACCCAAAAGAAGCTTCGATTCTATGAGGGTCTGATAAATATCTTTTACCTTCGGGCCACTCTCAATTGTTTTATCTCTCCAAATAAGCCTATCACCCCCAGGGATTTTACACAGTCCCAAATGTCTGAGAGAAATAGAAAGCTTTGCCCAAGATTGTTCCCATCTATGATTCATACCTGTGTCCTTGAAAGACTTCCAAATCGGGGTCCCATTCTCCCAGTTAGCAATAATCTGTTTTAAGTAAAAAAAGCCACCTTGGTTTAGTGCCAGGATTAATGCTCCATCAATGTCATGAAAATTATCAAATCCCAACATGTTGGTGCTGCCAATTAGGACTTTTGAGCCATCCCCAAAGAACCAATTTAAGTTTCCTTGTACAGTGGGCCAGATTGAACTGAAGCCCTTCCAAATATTTGATTGCTTCTTTTGTGCCTTCCATCCCTTAGTGGCTATTGATTCCATAGACTCCTGTCCCAAATATTTCCCTCTAATGATATCTTGCCATTTTCCCTTGTAATTTAGGCCCCTCCATAATGATTTGATGAGCAAGGATTTACCAAAGATCTCCAAATCCTTTATGCCCCATCCACCTTTATCTTTCGGAATTGCAATTGTATCCCATCTAGCTAAGTGCATGCATCTCTTATCTCCTCTTCCTCCCCAGATAAACTGAGACATAATCTTTCTAATGTCATTTAAAATCTGTTTTGGGATCACATATAGATGTGCCCAGAAAACAGTTTGTTGTTGAAAAACTGCTTGTGTTAATATCAATCTACCCCCCTTTGATAGCCATTTTGCTGACCACATGCTGAATTTCTTTTTGTACTTTCCAATAATCCATCTCCAATCGTCGACTGTGTATTTCAATGGTTTCAACCTAAATCCCAAGTATACCAGTCCTCCGGAAAGATCAGCTCTTCCACATTTAAAAAAGGAAATTATATCGTTTATTACCCCTTCCTCTCCACCTGTACAATATAAGCAAGACTTACCTTCGTTGATCAACATACCTGTAGCCTCACAGAAAACCAGAAAGATGTTTTGAAGTATATGCCAGCAATTTCTCCGTAACATTCCAAAGATTAAAATGTCGTCTACAAACAGGCTATGGGAGGCGTTCATATTAGTGCCAACATTAATCCCACAGAAAGAGCCATCAATAACTGCCTTTCTCAATTTCAGACTCATAGCATCCATCATTAGAATAAACAAAAGCGGTGATAAAGCGCACCCCTGGCGGAGCCCCCTACTAGGAAAGAAGAAATCTGAGGCTGTACCATTGATGATTACCGCCATGGATAAATTGGTGGAGCAGCCCATCACCCACTCCACAGCCTCTCTGTCTAGACCAATCCTGTAAAGAACAAGTCTCATATATACCCAATCCATTCGATCGAAAGCCTTATTAAGATCGATCTTTAATACCGCAGAATCCTTCTTCTCGGATTGAATGGAGTGTATGATCTCTTGTGTGGTCGCCACAGCATCATGAATACTTCGTTGTTTCAAGAAACCTGATTGTTCAGGCGTAATAAATTTGGACACGACACCCTTCATTCTTTCAGCTATAACCTTGGAGATGATTTTATATAAAGTATTGCATAAAGATATAGGTCTGTAATCGTTGAAGGAGATAGGTCCTTTTTTCTTGGGTATTAAGGCTAGAAAAGTGGAATTAATGGCACCTTTTATCTTGCCACTTATCCGAGCTTCCTCCACCATTTCAGTGAGTAGCGCTATGAAATCTTCCAAAAAGTGTATGAAAAAATCTGGTGTCCAACCATCCGGACCCGGACTTTTGTCAGTACCAAATGATTTTAGCACTGCAGTTACCTCTTCCGGCGTGACCTTTTTCTTGAAACACCTCAAATCCTGTTGATCGAACATTACTGGGTACTGCTGTATCATTTCCATCTGTGCATCCGAGACCTGCACCTCCCTTCTATTATATAGAGCGCCAAAATATTTCACCGCTGCCCTCTTAATTTCTTCAGTAGTGTGAACAGTTTTATCGCCGTCTTCAATGCACCAAATGGTATTTGCCCGTCTCCTCCCGGATGCATATTTATGAAAAAACTTGGTATTTTGGTCTCCGGCATCCAACCATATGGCTTGGCTTTTCAAACGCCAAGTCATCTCCTTCCTGAAAAGATATGTTTTTAATTCTTCCTCTAATACTTTCAGCCTTTCCCAATAATCTCCAGCTTGTCTACCTTCTTCAATGTCAAAGAGTATTCGAGCTTTCTCCACCTGTATATTCTGAATTCTGTCATTTGTTTCTCGGATTTTTCCTTTTTCCCACAGTCGAACAGCCTTCTTAATTTCTTTCATGGAATCTGTTAAATGATCCATCGCAGATACACCAGCTTGCCTCTGATATAAATTAAGCTGGTTTTTAATAAGGGTGTTAAAACTCTCGTCTTCAAGCCAAGATCTGTTAAATTTGAAGGGATACCCCTTAGGTTTCCTCTCAAATTCCCAGGTAA
Organism: Pinus albicaulis; assembly: GCA_034641835.2. Taxonomy (NCBI): domain Eukaryota; kingdom Viridiplantae; phylum Streptophyta; class Pinopsida; order Pinales; family Pinaceae; genus Pinus; species Pinus albicaulis. The sequence goes on along the minus strand of CM076575.1, from coordinate 1,272,002,645 downwards.
GAGAAATCGGCCTGTGGTCTGACAGAGTCAGATCATCTACAGAGGCCAAAACCCCCCCCATAACAGTTTTCATATCAAAACTGATCATAAATCTATCGAGCCTCTTTCCAATAAACTCAATCCCGCTTCTGCCATTTAGCCATGTAGGAGAGTTTTTCTCCATTTTAATATCAATCAAATCAGCCTAAACAAAAATGTCTCTAATGGCGTTGGCAGCAGGGTCAATTCTCTTCTTCACACCCCAGCTATCATCTGCATTCAGTGCCACATTGAAATCACCTGCAATGATGACATTGCGCAGTTCCAATAGTCCACACCGTTCCATTTTTACCCAGAAAGAGAGCTTGTCGCGGTATGGAGCATATAAGTTTACCACATGGATTCTCTGACCATATCCCCTACCAAAACCTGTAAGCAGCATTCCACCAAAAAAACCGAAGGCTTTTAGAGAGAGCCACCTTGGATCCCACATTGCTGCGAGTCCCCTGGATAGTCTATTTGCACTTTTAGCAGCAATGTGCCATTCTGGTAACATTTTCCGGAAGTAATCATAGGTGCATTCTGCAGAATTCATGGTTTCTTGAAAAAGAAGTAAGTAAGGCTTAGAAATAAAAATGTAATCCTTCAATAATAAAAATTTCCCAAAGTCCCCCAGCCCCCTGACATTTAAAGCAATGATCTTCATGGGGGAACCTCGGAAGTCTGGGTCAACGCTCCAAGGACCCTTTCTATAGCTAAAGATACAGGGATGTCCCGAAAAGAGCTTTCCGACGGAATATCCTTTAGATCTGACACAAGTGCCAGTTTTTTCTTCCTCTTAGATTTATCTCTGCCTCTCCTAACAGTAACATTAGATCTTGAGGAGGGGCTGATAATAATGGAGGGGGAATGTGAACCCGTTTTCACAATGAGAGGTTCCAGGGCGACCTCTTGATTTAGTAATAAACATTCAATATCAGATCCGACAGAATTGTGTGGGGACAAAGGTTCACAAGGGTTAACAATAAGGTCTGGAGATCCCACCTTGGGGGAGAGAGTAGGGTTCACTTCAAGCAGATGTCTAGCGCCCATAGGATTCGATGCAACCCCCAATGTCGAGATTGACGGAATATGCAATGAAAGGCGAGTATTTTTATCAGGTGAAAGAGATTGGGGCACATTGCCCAGGTCCCTGTGACAAAGTTTTGGGGGAAACATGGCGAGCATAGAGTCATCCATTTTAGTTGAGCCTGAATCTTTATCACAGAGTTCCAAGGACCCCCCTGTCCCACTCTTAGTGCTATCCTCTCCCAGTCCTAAAGCCTCCTCCTCGTTATACTGACCATTACTCAAAAAATCTAGATCTGCCACAGGTGTCTTGGGAGGCAGCAAACCATATTGTGAATCCCTAGAAAAAAGGCCAGAACAAGTTCTATTCTCAACATCCATTTCAAAGGAGGTTGCCACGGATATAGAAGTAGACTTACCCGGGAGAGTCGCCACACTGGCAGAGGGCTTATAAAGGGTCGTTCCATCCTTAGAGAGCTTTGGCCGCGTCATCAAGTTCTGCCCATAATTTCCTTTATCCCTCTCGCGAACACACTGTTTTCGCAAATGTCCAGTCTCATGACAAATGTGGCAGCGGAATGGCATTTTCCAAAAATCAATGGTCTGTCTGTGAGTTCTGCTATCCCAATGCAGATCAACGTGGGCCGGTAAACCCCCTGAAAATGATGCCTCCACCAAAACCCATGCGATTCTTTTGTCGTAAGCCTCACTGCATCGTGGATCGACGAATCTGCATACACCAATGCTATCACCGATGGCACACAGTACTTTGTAGTTCCAAAAGTGGAGAGGTAGACCATATAATTTCATCCACATAATATGATTTACAGGTGCATTTGTGCGTGGATGAAAGGCCGCATCCCATCGGAGCAAAGCCAAAAAGCACCGCCCTTTGACCCAGGTTCGACGCAGGACATCAATAACATCCTCATCCTTCTGTAAATGAAAACAGTGCCAACCCACTTCTAACTTGCTAACCCGGGGAACGTATCCTAACAGCTTCTCCCACTCCTGTAATAGCCACTCCATCAATTTGCTGCTCTGTTGTCCATCGAACTTCCAACGCCCAACAACTGCTCTCTTTGATAACCCCTCAACTTCCTCCCACAAAACATCAGACCCAAAGCTGGGGAGGCGAACTTCTGGGTTAGTTTTGAAGGATTTAAACTTCTGAGCAGCCTTTCTTTTTGGAGAAGACAGACCGGTAGCCTGCAAAGAGGGGTGTAAGTTACCTGTGATAGTGTCCCGGTCAATTTGGTCGAAGGGTGGTTTTGGCCGGTCCTTATCAATCGCGCCCGAAGTATGGCCTTTCTCTGCCACCCTGATGGCATGCAGGAAGGACGAGTCAAGCAGCGCCAAGTCACATTCATTTATATATTGGGAGAGTTCTGCCATCTAGACTATCCACCAGACCAGTCCACGTAATCTCTTGTATCTCCAATATACTTACAACCATCTATAATCCCCCTTCCACGTAGGAAAACGAACACCACATCATGGCGGAGGCAAGATATCAAATTGAGGTTGACAGGGTAGCAGCGACTCCTATGACGTGCCAGAAATAACCAATTTACCACTCCTGTCCCATAACATAAACGGCTATGAGCCGCCCAAGTACAGGGGAAAGGGAGAGGGCGAGTCACCTCCAGAGGTGCACCATTACGGCTTGATCTTCCACTCCCGCAAAAAAGATATGCCTGCCCAAATCAAAAGCTCCGTAGGAATGCGGAAGGACGTTCGGGAAGATGAATTTGAAAAAACCGGTAGGTTATTGGAAGAAATAACCGCCGGAAAAGCCGAATGGTCGATGTCCACACAGAGATAGGCAGAAGCAAATCATGGAGGGAATTCTGCTGCTGGTTGAAAATCCGCTCAAAGCCAACACTCTCTTTTGCCGGATTTCTTGACGCAGGTGATAGCACCTTTGCTTGGCATGCAGTTCAACCCATGCATTTCACTCGTCTCCTTGCAAACTCAGCGCATCCCCAACAAGACCTGCATCACGGGTTACCTTGTGTAACAAAATTCTATAAGTAACTTTTAGTCAAACTGGCGCGGCCACTACACTGTAAGAGCCGCGACTATTAGAAACGACTATTAGAAATCGATGCAAGGCAAAAAAATGGCGCGGATATGGTCTTCGTTCTCGCGCCTATCCTTTGATTTGGCGCGTTGGCGCGAGTTTAGCTTTGCAGGCTCGACTTGGGCGAAAATCGTAGCGTCATGGAGCACTCTGCAGATTTCCGCTTCCGAAGTCTCTCGCTCACATCTTGGTTGTAAACCCAGGAGCCTCTGTCCAAGCCTGATAAATCCGCCAGATTCTTCTGGGTCCCGGGACTCACAGTAGCAGACTTTCTTACTGATCTGCGTACTTTTAACTTGCAGTCCGCCAGATACTTCCGCGTCCGCAGGGTCCGTTTATAGCTCGCTTTCTTAGGGTAGTAAGTTGCATCAGCTTCTAACACTTGCAGCGGCTTCCCTCTCGACCTTGAGCTTCTATCAGTACCGCGTTGATAACCAATAACTCACCTATCAACAACGAAACAACACAGCGCGGCGAAAAGATTTACAGAGACTCCCTCGCGAAAGTGTGGCAGGAGTGGCTTATAAGCTGCTACTCTACAGTACTGGCCTCTATTACAGTACTGCTCTCATGGCGTGCAAGATTTCAGAGATTTCAGAGATTAACATGGAAAAAGCTTTCTAAACTGTCCAAAACATAACTCTATGTAACAAGTCTTCCACTTCTCACTGTCCATCCTCATGCGCTCTAATTTCTGGAACACTCTCTCCAGGTTCCATCAAATCTTCTCATCCCAGATTTTTACTCCGAAAGCAGAAGATTGTGAACGCATTGAAAAATTCACACCCGAAACTAGTTGCACAAATAAACAGGGTGATAGCCGCAGACCCTCAGCATTCACAATTACAACTAGTTGGCGTTGGAGGGATGGAGCGTGAACCCCGGTGCCCAACTTGAGGAGTAATTTTACAGTGTTCAGAAGCTATACTTGGTCTATTTGAAATTTGGACTAACACATTCGTGAAGCCTCCTTTTGATGGCACAAATTCGGCGTGTAAGTGGGAATTTATTGGCACGTCATTCAGTAGCACATCAATCCTTGATTGAATCGTTCTTGTTTACTATTTGGATCCTAAACAAGAGGTAGCTTGACAAGGCACTTTTAGAACTTATATCCATCGAGGGTTTGATTCTGAAGTATGATTTTGATGTAGGGTTTCAGTCTCTGGCACACCTGAGCATTTTTTTTTTCATTATTCGTTGGTAGTCTATTATTAACGCTCAAACTTGAGGAGTAATTTTACAGTGTTCTGAAGCTATGCTTGGTCTCTTTGAGACTTGGACTAACACATTCGTGAAGTCATCCTTTTGATGGCACAAATTCGGTGTGTGGAAATCGGAATTTATTGGCACGTCATTATCTAGTTAGCGTCTAATGTTTTCCAGATTCTGAAGCAACATATATGGTCGAGAATTTTTCTTGTTGAGATGAGGGTTCGGACATCCAAGTCATGAAGTAGCAGATGTACAGCTTGTCTTGTGAACAGAGTAGTAAAGTTTTGTAAACTGATAGTGGACATGTCAGAGTTGCATCCTCACCCTCAGGCATACTGCTGGCAGCATCTTCAGGTACATCAGTGGCATAATACATGAGTTACATGAATTGTTTTGAAGTGAAGTCGTAATATAAGTTAGAAGCAATCCCAAGTTTTGAAGAAGGCTGGTTTTTATTGTTCAAAGAATATATATATATATATATATATATATATATGTTTTTATTTATTTATTTATTTTTTATTATTTGTGGTGCAGGTCAGAATGAAATCTTTTTTAAGTTGTAACATGAAAATATTTCTGGGTGTTCCTAAGATTCACATGTAATTATTTTAGTTTGAAAACATATATTTTATATGTTTTCAAACATATATTATTTATAATTATTCTAGTTTGAAAATAATTATATATTATTTATATAGAATTTGGGAGAATATTACATAAAAACATGTAATTCACTATTCAAATTAGTAAATTTTTGGTGAATATTATCTATTTAATCTCTCACACATATATAATGAGTGAATTTTTAACCAAATGAGTTAATGTTTTTTTTGGCAAAAACTTACAAAAAATAACCAATTAGCAAAAATTTGCCCAGAAAGTTTTGTTTGGTGCTAGGGAAAATTGAAGCTTACAAGGTGTTGGAGGATCTTATCAATTGTAGTTGATAAAACCAAGGTGTTGGAGCGTCCCTCTAGTTAGAGTTGGTGAAACCAAGGTGTAGAAGCTTCCTTTCAAGAGTTGGAAATAGCTCATAAATTTAAACACTTTTCTAGAGTATTAGAGAGTTGGGGCTTTTCTTTTAGTTGAAGTAGAAGCATATTTTTGTACTCTTAAAAATTTTAGAAAAATGTTTGGCGATTTTCCTCTTTGAAAGGTTTCCAACAAGTGATTCACTCCCTTCAGGTATTTCCAACAACTTAATAAATATTAAAAATTAAAATTTTTATATTTAATTTACAAATTTTGGACAAACAAAATTAAAAGAACACAATCCATTTCCTAAAAAAAATAAAAATTCATCATACAATATGAATAACAATGAAAATATGCATAAAATTATATAAAAATAGTTTTTGTTGTTTTGTTGTTTTTTTTTCAAAAACAAACTTTAATTAAAAAAAAAAATAGAAAGATGCTTGTTTAGTTTGTTTGGAACAAAAATGTAGTTTTTTTTTTTTTTTTTTTAAACAAATATTTATAATTTTTTTCTCAATTTATTTTTTTCATGTAAATTATTAAAAAGTAATTTTAAAAAAATCATGTAATGCCTTATTTATTTATTTAATTTTCCTTGTACCATTGGTTAATGCCATATGTTAATTAATTCATAATTTTAATTTCAAAAATTTAATAATAATAATAAATTATAAATTATAAAAACAAACAAACAAACAAATTTGGAAAACATTTAAAAAACCAAGCATTCAAAAAAAAATTTAAAAAGAAAAGAAAAATATACAATTTTTTGGTGCTAATTTGTAAGGTTTAATATAATAATAATATTTGACCTTTAGTGCCACAATTGAAAAATGTTTGAATTTTAAACCTAAAAGGGGAATGTTGTTCCATCACCACTTTTGCATTTCAACATGTTTTCAATTTCTTTCTAGTCATGATATTTGCACTTTAATACAATGATTGAAAAATGTTTGAATTTTAACCCTTAAAAAATGTTATGTTACATCACCATCTTTGAGTTTTTCATGTATTTTGTAATCATAATATGTGGTTTTTAATTCCATGGTTGAAAAATGTTGGAATTTTAATTTTGAAATGAAAAAAAGAGTGATTTTGCATTATCACTTTCCAAACTTAGCATGAAAATCATGGTTGATGGGACCTATAAAAAAATATAGACTCTATAAAGTTATTTTTAATTTGGTAACATTGTTGGTGATCAAATAGGATATGTGTTGAAAATGACATAAAGAAGGATTTTAATTTAATTTTCCCTTGAATTAAATTATAATAAAATTGTAATTCCACATGACATGACAACTTGTGCGAGTTAACTAAGTTAGGATTACTTAGTTGGTTCAGTTAATTCAAGTTGGGGGTAAAACTAGAGGCATGTAGAGTGTCTTTTACATTATAGGAGCCTTGGTTGAGTTTTTTTTGAGTTGCAACTAATTAACTTAATTTATTTGAGTTAAAATAAGTTTAACTAGTTCTAATTGATGGAGGAACTAGTGAGAGGTCAAGTGGATTAAATTAGATTTAATTCACATGTAGTGATCAATCAAATAATTGATAATTCACTCAAATAACTCATGCATGTCAGTTCTGAGAAAGACCCAGTTGATATTGGAGTTAAAGGGAAGTGTACTATTAATTGAATAATCATTAATTGTATAGGTGGTGCATGGAGTCAAAGGAAAAGGCTTGATGTATTGCACAACCATTATTACTAGGATTGGCCTTCATGTTGACTATGTAATTATGTAAAAAAGACAATGATAATACTAGCAATTGCATTGGGAGGTGCAAGGGAACGTCGAAAGGAGGTGTGAATTATGTTGTGCTATCAATCAGAGAAAAATGGCCTTGATAATTTGTTGAGCAAACATTACTTGAGCTCGCATTAGTGAGGCTCATTGACTTATTTGACATTGATATTGCTATACTTTAACCCAACTCATTCCAAATATGCAGTGAATATCTCTCTCCTTTGTCAAGCACTTAATCAATTTTGAATTAATGAATATGTTTTTTGAAAGAAAGAATCTTCAATTTCCTCGTGGAAAAACTTGTCAATGATTAGAAGACAGAGTCTATATCAAAAAATTCTTGAAGTTGTCAAATGTTGCTAATAAGTGTGTGTTACAGCAAGAATTTGTAATGGTTTTATCTAGTAGTCTAAATTGACTTAATATCTAAAGACAACTCAATCCATTAGGGTTATTTTGTCATATACCCAAATGTTTTGACACTAGACCCTTATGGCTCTAAGTGCGATTTTTGGTTAATAATTGACAATTTATTGGTATATGAAAAAGTAGCATTACACTATATTAACTCGGCAATTTGATTTCAAAATGTTTCTTGTGAATCTCCCCTTAAACTTACAAACAAATATTTCCAAGTTAAGTATTAGTTGATTAACCATATCAATCACCTTTTGTTCTTAGGTGTTTAGCTTAGAAAAACCATTTTAAATATGTGTTACACTTGTAGATCTCGAGCCATGTTAAGGAGCAAATCCCTACCAATTTTACTAGCTATAGATTTGCAAGATTGTTGATCATTTGGATTCCAAAGGTTAATAAACACTTTAATGATGTTTAACAAAGGACAACCCACTTTCGTTATAATGAAATTGATGAACATCTCCTTGGGACTAGAAAATATCAAACATCACCTTTATCACAATTCAATAATGGGCAAGATAATTAACAAAATCCAAGAGGTTTCTCAATTTTAATAAAAATCTATGAACCTGATCACTGTGCCTTCCTCTTCCAAGCCAGATTTGAGGGGCAATGACTCTGACATGATTGCCACAGACTTGCACCCAATCTAGTCCATTTGAGAATCATGTCAATTGGGTACGACAGACCACATCGATAATAGAACCTTGGTGTACGACTTAATACTCCGCTAACCTCACCAGTGAGCCAAGGCTCATGAGCAAGTTCCAGTTGGATTTAAATTAAGTTAATTGGAAAGCATTTATTTTTTTAGCAAGTCAGCACCAACATTTCTTAGAAACTAGAAAAATTCCATTTAAATTAAACTAAATGCTTCGACATTTACATGTCCTCAAAGCACTTTGCGAATTTTTTAAAGAAATTACGGTCATAGGATCTAATTAAATGCAACAGATTATTTTTTACACAGTAATTAATTTGTAGTAACAATGGGAGACTTGGCAGATTTAAGATAATGTAGGTACCTTTTTTCTTCTCCTTCTCGAGATTGACTTCTCCCTGTGACCATTCGCCATGAGCATCACGCTGCAAATGCTCAGTATTTGACCAGGACTTGCAGGTAATCGTTCCATTATGGCCCCCAATGCCGGGCCTCCCAACCGTGTTAGGGTTCCATTTCCCAGCAATGCGATCAGTGGAAACAAGCCGAACCCCTTGCCCTAGAATGCACCTTTTATCTAATAGGATAGGCACCTGCAATGTATAAGCCGTCAAATAAAACCTCGGATTTAACCTTCTACGGTTAAGAACGGTATGTGTTCCTCCTACAATGACAGAATAAAATCCTTGAACTTGCGCAGGGTAGAGTGGCGTGTGAGGGCACCATGATTAGGATCTCCTCTGGGAAACTGGGCTTGATCACTGTAAAAGATAGGGCCTTCATCCCACCTAGACATGGCTCGCTACAATAGTCTGGACGTCAATGGGGTAGATCTGTTCTGTTCACGCGCTCGATTTCAAACAAACACCTGCTTAGACAGGTTCGACATAGCAGCAAAATCGCTGTTTTAAGCTTGCGAATGTGAGAAATGATGTGGGCAACATGGGAAGGAAACGAACGATGGATGGGTATCAAACCTCGAAACGTACTTTTCAAACTACATTTGGTAACATGGCCAAATGGAAGATTTTCATTGGTTGGAAGAGGTGCCACGTGTTTAAATTTGACTGTCTGGAAGGGCGATAAGAAAGGCTTCTCATTGGATGGGGTGAACACTGTTTGCTCACCCCAAGCCAGCGAAAAGAACGTTTTTTGGCATAAAAATGTATTTTTGTTGTACTTGTTTCATGGGTTTCATGAACAAGATTTTATTATAGGTTATAGGCTTCTTCTTGATGTCTTCTAGGTTTCTGTCTTCTATAATTAAGTGTCATATACATGAATGATTTAGTTTTAGATGTTTATGCTCCAAAGACCTTGTGAAGAAACTCACAAACAACCCTTAAACAAGTTGGAAGAAAATCTCAAAAAGTGTTGGAAGTCAAGCTCCAATACAGTGAAGACAACCCTCTAACAATGCTACAATAAATGTGAAGAAATACCTCACGAAATGCTCTTCACGTCGGCCTAAATATGAGTGATAAAGTTGGCCTAATTCACAGAGGTCAAGTTGGCCTAATACACAACTGATAGGTTGGCCTAAAGTAAAAAATAACACTACTATATATACACACTACTGAGGCCATTTTGAAAGGATAATGATGTGGATCTCTCTGAATTAGAAGTGTGGATAAAGGACAGTATACAGTGCGTATTTAAGAGTAATATACGTGCAAATAAAAGACAACATTGAGTGCAGATCAAATTGGGATTGAAGTGCGGATTATCTAAGGTGCAGAATTGCAGATAGAATGCAGGAAAGTTATAGGAAGAAAGGTACATGATTGTGTATTGGTACAAGAAGGGTACAATGATATCTTTGTGTCGAAATGCAGATCTAAGGGCAGTTTGAAGTACAGACATACAAACCATAAGGCAAAGAAAAGTTGTAGATACATTATTGTTAAAGGCAGTTGATTTGAAGACAGAATTTGCAAAGGTCGAGATAGTGATCATAAGGAGAAGAGGTAGTAATAGTGAAGAAGGTAAATCTATGATTTACCTTCCTACAGTTCAAGCAATTCAACTGCAATCATATGCAAGGTGAAGATCAAGGTCTCTAGTGCTGATGCAGAACTAAGGAAATTGGTGAAAAGAAGAATCAAGGTTGAAGAAGATGGATCAAGGTCTTGGAAGCATATCTAGGTCAAGGGTTTGCGTCTTGGGCATGGTACTTGTCATTTGAAGAGCTATAAGAAGAATCCTTTGCGGGTTTTCCTCTCCAAGAGGGAGAGGTTTTGCCCTGGCTCTAGGAGCCTAATTTGTGTGTCTTTGTTTATTTTGATAATTGACTTGATGAAAGATTAACTAAGCTAAACAAAGAAAAGGAATAAGTAACTCAAGTAAGTTCACAAGTAATTATCAAGAAGAGAATTTGTAATAATCTTGAGCCCTCCAAATTATCAACATGGAATTAGAGCTAAGGTGATGAACTCAAGGGCTGCTTGACAAAGGAGACACTCCAGGAAGCAAAAATCAAAAGGTTGGTTGGAAAATCAAATCAGTCTAAAAGGAGGACCTCAACTTCTGAAGATATCCTTCATCAAGGATTCAAGATCTCCTACATTGAAGATTCCTATCTTAAGGACTTCATCTTCAAACATCATCAAAAAGGCTGCAAGCCACTGTACTCAAGTAATTATCTATGACCCTACTTAAATTTGTCAAGATGCCTTATTGTAAAGAAAGCGACAAGCTGGTTAGGTCATCAAAATTTGGTGCATGGAAGAAGAGGACAAATTTGAATTTAATTGAAGATGAAGTTATGGACTACATTGAACGATCTACAGGTCAACCCCAAAAGAAGATGCTCCGGCTCATGCCAAGTACATGAAGGGAGAAATTAGAGCCCAAAGTATTCTCATAGAATCCATTAAGGACTCTCTCATTCCCTATGTATCAAAACTAAACACTGCAAAACAAATATATGAGAAATTGGTGGATCTATTCTCTATGAGTGGTGCAGAAGAAGCAATATCTCTGAGACAAGAACTATACAAAATGAAATTATCAAGGGAAATAGGAATCACTCCATAATTTATGAGGATTTTTGAAATAAGAGATCAACTGCAGGAACTGGGAGAAGTAATGTCTGACACTGAGATGACTACAATGGTGTTGAATGATCTACCAGAGGAATGGGGAAACTTCACTTCTTGTTTATACGAGAAGAAAGAAGCCACCCCATTCCATGATTTATGGTCTCTATGTAAAATAGAGGAAAAAAGACTAAAGGCCAAAGTTGATATAGGACCAAGTGAAGAGAATCATGCCTTTGCAGCCTCATACAGAAAGAAAGGAAGATTCAGAAAATTTGGTCGTCAGAATAAAAGAAGGAATATGGACAACATAAGATGCTTTGGATGTAATGAACTTGGGCATTATAAAAGGGATTGTCCTAAATCTGGCAAGGACAAGAGGAAAAGGGAAGAAGCCCATATCTCAAATATGAGGGAAGAACCTGATGGAAAGAAATCTAAGAAAGAAGAAGCAAAGGATCTCTACTATGATTGAGATCATCTTCTCCTTTAAGAGATTTCTATTAGTTGTAAAATAGTACGATAGGAAGCAATTTATATTAAAGCGTCATGATAAAAGGCATGTTAGGAGCTCTTGGTACATCAGCTTTGGGAAAACCTCTCCGATAAAATTACTAATGGAAAGTAGTCATCAAGATCAAGGGTCATCATGGAAACATAATTCTGGGATGTGATGACATATTGATGGAGCGGGCCAAGGGAATGAAGCTCTTCATTCTAGAGAAGTTGCTATCGGATGACTGAAGGGAAAAATATATGAGCTATGTATATATTTATATGTTGAGACTGAATGTTGTGAAGTCATGTCATATGGTTGCAGGTAATAAAACTTCCATATTTAGAAGTATGATCTATGAAGAAGAATCTCTCAGTGCACTGGAAGATGAAATCAGCATAATATGTCCTCATGGAAAATGAGGTGGTTGTATATGAACGAGAAAATAGAAAATTTATAAGTTCCTGGGAATGGAGAATGTGCAGAAAGGAAGCGATCATGAAATGCATCCATGTCAAGAGGCAGTTATCATCTGGAAGCCAAGAAGATGTGACTAGGAATATCCTGGGAGGATATGTAGACTTTGACAGAAGTCTGGTAAATAAGAAGACCCTTGGCAAAGCATATCATTAGGAGATGTGTCAATCTAAATAAGGGATGTCGATGCCTACAGGAAGATGTCATGGTGAAAGATCATCATTGAGGTAACTTTTGTTTTAAAAGTTCATACGTGTATGTTTATCTGAATGAATTTGTGCAAGGCTGCTAATCATGAGAAAGGATGTAAGATCCTTGGAGATGATTCGAAAGGAAGTAGCATGGCATAAAAGGTGGACTAGATAATAAATACAGATGAATCATTCTGGTAAATGACATGACTCATGAATGAAAGTGATGGATGATCTGTCCCCTATGGAGTTAAAGTTGAAGATTCCTCAGTATCAAAATCCATGACATCGAGGGGAGGAGTTCTTCATGAGCAGCTGGGTGTCTCACCATTGCTGCTACAGGTCCCTGATTGAGAGGGAGACTGGTGATCAATTTATTACTTGGAAGAAACTGGGTAATTCTTAAGAATGAGCTTAGGTACATTCCTTATATAGGAATGAGTACATTCCCTTGTGGAATGGGTCCTCCCTGGTTGAGAGGGAGGGATATACACATCATTCTGGTCTTCACTTGGGAAGACATAATGGAGGATTGGGTAATCATCTGGCATTCGATACTCTTTGAGAATGTGTTAGGGCATTCAAGATAAGAGTAGTCGAGGACTGATATTATTTGAGGGCTAGCTATCCAAGAGAAAAATAGTCCAAGAAGGTCATACTTTGGGAACACCCGTGTGGAGTATGTACCTTGGACAGAAAATGACTATAGTGTCTATAAGTCATGTGTCTCGCCAGCATTTTAGCCCATTGTCTCATTGAGAGATGGCGCTGTTAGTCAAGGCCATGCATTAGGAAAATGCCGGTTGATATGATGCTATATAGATGCGATTACCAATCCGATTATTCTTATGAGATTCTTCAGTTTGAAAGTGACCATGTACATGTATGAATACCTCCCTAGTTAAGAGGGAGTGCTGAAATGTGTAACTAGGATTGGTCTTCATGTTGACTATGTAATTATGTAAAGAAGACAATGATAATAAAATGTATTTTTGTTGTACTTGTTTCATGGGTTTCATGAACAAGTTTTTATTATAGGTTATAGACTTCATCTTGATGTCTTCTAGGTTTTTGTCTTCTTCTATAATTAAGTGTCATATACAAGAAGGATTTAGTTTTAGATGTTTATGCTCCATAGACCTTGTGAAGAAGCTCACAAACAACCCTCAAACAAGCTAGAAGATAAGCTCAAAAAGAGTTGGAAGTCAAGCTCCAATACAATGAAGACAACCCTCTAACAATGCTAGAATAGACGTGAATAAATGCCTCATGAAATGCTCTTCATGTCGGCCTAAATATTAGTGATAAAGTTAGCCTAATTCACAGAGGTCAAGTCGGCTTTATACAAAGCTGATAGGTCAGCCTAAAGTCAGAAATAGAACTACTATATATACACAATACTGCAGCCATTTTGGAAGGATAATGATGCAGATCTCTCTGAATTAGAAGTGTAGATAAAGGGAAATATATAGTATGGATTTAAGAGTAATATAAGTGCAAATAAAAGACAGTATTCAGTGCAGATCAAATTGGGACTGAAGTGCGGATTATCTAAGGTGAATAATTGCATATTGATGCAGGAAAGGTACATGAATCAAGGTACAAGATTGTGTATTGGTGTAGGAAGGGTACAGTGATATCTATGTGTTGAAATGCAGATCTAAGGGCAGTTGATTTGAAGACATAATTTGCAGAGGTTGAGACAACGATCATAAGGAGAAGAGGCAGTAATAGTGAGGAAGGTAAATCAAAAGAAGAATCAAGGTTGAAGAAGCCAGATCAAGGCCTTGGAAGCATATCTAGGTCAAGGGTATGAGTCTTGGTCATGGTACTTGTCATTTGAATAGCTATAAGAATAATTATTTGCGGGTTTTCCTCTCCAAGAGGGAGAGGTTTTTCCCTGGCTCTAGGAATCTAAGTTGTGTGTCTTGTGTATTTTGATAATTGACTTGATGAAAGATTAACTAAGCTAAACAAAGAAAAGTAATAAGTAACTCAAGTAAGCTCACAAGTAATTATCAAGAAGCGAATTTGTAATAATCTCAAGCCCTCCAAATTCTCAACACTAATTCCCAAGGAAAATGTGTAAGGAAATAAAGATCCCCAAGGCCAAGAATTTGGTTAAGTATGAAGCCAAGTTTTCCTAGGAATCATTGAGATAAACAAAGATAGTGCAGAGAGCTCTCAAGCCTGAGAGAACCATTGTATTGTTCTAATATTTTTTGACTTATGCAATTTGCAGATAGCGAGGTTTTTAGTTGAGATTTTCCTTAGATAAATCTTTGTGTTGTGTGATTGGAATTCTTTCTCTTTCTTGTTCATGTGATTGTGCGATCTTAATTGGTTTCTGCAATTTGTAGAGTAGATTCAAGTATTTTGTTTTAGTATATTACAAATATCAGTTTGAATCTACATGGATTTTCTACAATATGGATAATGGTTTTGATCATGAAATGCATTCTTTTCTCATCAAAGTTCTCAGGAAGTTTTGTTTTGGGTCAAATTGCATTCGGTGGATTGAGGCATGCATCTCTTCCCCTTGGATGGCTACCTTGGTCAATGGGAGACTTCCTTTTTTCAATATAGCAGTGTTCTTCATCGAATGTTGCACCTTGTCTCCACTTTTGTTTATATTGATGATGGATTCTCTCATGAGAAAGCTTGAAGTGGAAACATTATCATGTACCCTCCTTAGAGTCTAGATCATAAGAGAATCTATAGGTTTTTATCACTCTTAATTCGTGGATAATACTCTTTTTATTTGGAGTGATTCTATAATTATTTCAACAAGATTTAAACATGTATTATAATATTTTTTAAATGTTCCAAGGGTGCTATAAATTAGGAAAATTCCAAATATATGGGTAATTTTGACTTTTGGGTTATGCATGCTATAAGAAACATCTTCAAATTCCCATTAGCGAGTATCTAGACTTCTTTCAAATATCTTGGCCTTTTAATCTTCTTAAGAAAAACCTTTACTAGTGCTTGGAAAGAAATCTTGGACAAAATAAACAACAAATTTGATTATTGGGGCTTGAAATGGCTCAATTTGGATGGACATGGTTTTAATAAATGTAGCATTGTCAAATCTTGCAACCTAACAATGCTTAGTAATTTTGGCTCCTAATTTCAGCATGAGAAAAATCTCAATGAAAATCAAGGAATTTTTTTGGTTGGGGGTAAACCCAATGAACAAAAATACAACCTAATAAATTGCAAAAAAATTATATGTTCAAAATATGGGTGGATTGGGCATCCAAGATCCAATATTAATGAATGTTTCTCTAGGAGCTAAATTATAGTATAGACAGATAACTGGGAAATCATCATGGTGGGAAAGAGTAATTTGGATAAAATACTTAGACACTCGAGAAAAATAAGAATAAAGTTTTCGTCCAAAGAGATTATGTGACAACCCACTCGAGGTTCTTATTCAAGTGGCATCGTAAACACATCGTAAACATTATATGACGAATTGAAATTAAAAAGGGGGACTGAGTCAGGGGACACGAATTCCAGTGCTGGGGAGGAGGTTGCTTGATTGGGACGTCAAGGTTTTTGATGCAAGAAGAAAACCTGAAATGCATGACAACAATTAAAGTTTGGCTAGTGGAGGAATTAAAATAAAGAGCCCTTGAAATTAAATTAGGAGGAAAAAGAGGTGTGTAAGACCATGTTGCTTGGGAAGCAACCACAAGAAAGAACTGAAAGAATTTATGAAGGGACGATGTGCTGCAGACTAGGAAGGACACAACAGTTATGGTGGCTGAGGGGAGACAAAGAAAAATGATCAACATGAGTTCTTCGTAGGTATCGTAGAGAGGGAGAAGAGGAGGATTAGCATGAGTTCTTTGTAGGTAGAATAAAGAGGGAGAAGAGGAGGATCAACACTAGTTCTCCGCATGGAGCATACAGAGGGAGAAGAGGAGGATCAACATGAGTTCTTTGCAGGAAACATAGAATAGAAGAGAAGGGGATTGGCTCTTGATCCCTGGAGGCTATTGGTTGAGTTGCTAGTCTTTGGAGTTCTATAATAGCTTGGGGTCCTTGGAGGTTGTGCGTTGAGATAGAATCCCTGGAGCCCTGTAACAAATTGGGTTCCTATAGGTTGTGGGTTGAGATAAATGTCTATGGGGTCCTGTAACTTGGGTCTCTTGAGGTTGTTGGTTGGGATAGAATCTTTGGATCCCTATAATAAATTGGGTCCCTTGGAGGTTGTGGGTTGAGATAGAAAAAATTGGAGTCCCTATAATAACTTGGATAGAGTCCATCCTAAAGGAGAAATTGAGGAAGAACAGAACAAAGAATAAAGGTTAACATTCAGACGACACAGTGGATTTTGGACTCCCAGGAAGGGGGTGAATCTCTATGTGAGAAATTGCGGGTGAAGTTGGGCACCTCTGGACTCCTTGTGTCAACTAAGCAAGAAGTTGTGAATTGTTGGGATTGAGGAAGGAAGTCCTTTGTATTCCCAGAATTCAATGACTGATTGGTGTGTTAGTCCCTGATGCAAGCACTCCCCCCAGACTCTGAAATCTAGCTCGGGGTTGACAACTGCAAGTAGATGTGGTTGCAGCTGTTTACGGTTGGGTGGAGAGTCCTTGTCCTTGACTCAGCTGCTTTTCTTATTCCAAGATAAGTAACTGTATATTTTTTTTAATGAATGATGAATGATGCTATCGTGTTATGGGTAACAACTTGAATGTAGCGACTACTTTGTTTGATGAACACTCACTCATGTATTATGTTCCTTGTGTGTTGTGTAATGCATTAAATGATTACATTTATGTATGCATCTATGTGAATCATATGTACAAATTTTAAAGAAGCCCCAAAGCGATATATGTGTGTGTGTGTGTGTGTGTGTGTAACAATTGCTAACGACATACATGAAATATTTGGTACATGATAGTGTAATAATTGCATGATAACTGAGACATTGTTACAATATAGCATTGAGCCATGAAAGCTTGGATTAATAGTGGGCTATGTGATTCTTTAGTAACATAATATTACAAAGAGGAATATTTTCTACTTAACAGGGTTTGTATTCACTCGTGAGCCATTTGTGGTCGTGTTACAAGTTTTGTCGCTTGACGAGCACGACCTTAATGTCTAAGGGAATTTTCCCTGGTAACATTTGAGCCACCAGCCTTACCCAAATGTCCTTTAGCCTTGCATTTTAAGCAGGTTGTATATCTGTTTTTGGCATTGTAAGGTGACGACCGAGGGGCATGAAGGCTCAAAGCATCACCGTAGAGTTGTGTGCAGGATGACATAAGGTCTGACATTGTCGACGAGTGGCAGGAGAGGCTTGGCCCCTATTTGGAGTCTATGCCAAGCTTGTGGTAGATAATCCATGTAGGGAGTGGGTAGACTTGCAGGCCAAGAACTCGCTAGAGAACCAATCACTCAAGCTTGAGAGGGATGACGTCGTAAATTTCTCAGGAAACTAAGAGTATCACGGTGAACCCGTAAAACACCTATGGAGGTCTACCAAACTCCTAAGGAAGAACTAAGGCTGGTAAGGGCAGATTAGAGAAGTTTGAGCAATTGTAGAGCTAGTAGCACGGAATACTGCCAAGTTCTCCATCTAAGGCCTTTATCAAGGCTGGATCGAAAGCTAATGACTGCTCCATGGCGAGAAAGAGCAAGAAGACCTTGATGTAGCTCAAGGAAGGAAGCCCTATACTTATAGGAGAGGCAAGAAAACCTTATCCACAACACAGTCAGAAACCCTAATTACGAGAAGTTCTGATTGGTGGAGCTGGATTCCCTTCATGGGATGAGTCAGAGTAGTAGGGCAGAAAGTCTTAGAGTGGAATCCTGGAAGACAAATTTACGAGTAAGGGACTTAGAAGTTGAGGGCGTCAGAGATCTGTTGAGAGATGGTAACAAGTGGTTCTCTGTTACTCAGGTTTTTACATCAGGGAAGGTTTCCGTAGGGGCCACCCCGGAATCCCAGAAGGTCGGAACCCCAACAATATTTCACGAATGACCCTGTATTAACATCTAGATTGAGGGGCCTGAGTATGTCATAAGGTGTGGCCCAGTACGAATCATGTGGCCAAATTAATTTACCTTTCACGAGGAGATAACATGGGTACATCATCTTGAGGACACATGGACAACAACTCAGAGCCTGGTTGCCAGTGAGCCACCTATGGGATCACTCATGGAACCTCCTTAGGGTGACACAAGGCAGGGTCGACGTCACTTCTCCAATGGATCAAGTTCCGGGGAAGACCCGATAGAGAAATTGGGTGCATCTAGAGGGCCCTGAAGACGTGACATGTCATCCACATGAGTTGATTCCGGGGGGAAGCCTTTCACTTGGAGGAGCGGCATCAAGTAGGCCTTGAAGCTAATGTGTGTATATATATAAAAAATAAAGAAAGAAATAAATGAATAAAATGTATAGGATAAAATCATGGACTTAAGGGAAGTGTGTAGGTGATCGTTTGACCCCTCTCTTCCGATGAAGGATGGGATTGGGTATGTCACAAAATGGTATTAGAGCATTCGATTTCAATACTTGGGCTAGAGGGGCTTCGTCACGAGCAAGAGAGGAAGATTTTTTACGTAATTTTAGGAGACGAAATCAGTTTGGACTACACTTACTCATTAGTTATTGAAGATATGCTAGGATATGTTATTTGATGGTTAAAATCTTTATGGGACAGGAATTGTGATTGTGGATGCATTTTGTCGTTTGTTATGTACCAATTGCATGATTGAATGGTTGTTGCATGTGCTCTATGAATGTTTTGTATGATAAAAAGGTTGTTGCGTTATCACAAGAACACCATGATGTTCTGTAAATGCAAACTAATGATCCTGATTTGTGTTTGAATGTTGTTTTAAAATGTATAACAATGTGCGTGATTGAAAGCACGTCCAAAAAAACATATAAAATATACTATGATGAGAACCAGAATGGTTGAATAGTTCCGACCAGTCCCAACATGGAGGTGATAGAGTCCGAAACAATGATGAAGAGAGGTCAGTTGGGTAACGGTTAGGAAATCAATCTCTAGATTGGATGGATACTCTCAGGAGCCTTCGAGATGAGGTGAGAGGTTTGAAGGGCGATAATGATAGGCTGGTAAGAGCCCAATAGAGGTAGGCTGGGATTAATGTGGTCATCCTACAAAGTATCTAAGATTGGAAAAGGAAAATACAATCTGAGATAAAGACCATTCGTAGAGACAGGAAGATTTTTTGAGAGTCATAAGAGAATATCAATTGAGAAGATCCTGAAAGAAGCCCATGAAATGCAGTGAGGACACTGTGTCAGGGGTAGAACTTTTGAGTACTCCAAGAGGAAGGGATAGAATGCAGGTTCCTTACTCATGTAGACCATCTAATTCTTTCACTTGGAGACATCATCACTCTCACCATCACTGTTTCTCAGGGAGCTCATGCCAGAAAAATTTAAAAAGGAAAATCCACCCACATTCGTCGGAGATATGAAGAGGGCATAGGATGCAGAAGCATGGTTGTTATGGATGAATAAAATCTATAGAATAGATGACTACTTTAAGAATATGAAGGCCTAAGTTGCCTCTTAAAATTTGAAAGGAAAGGTCAATGTTTGGTGGGAGGACTTGAAGAATAATAGAGCTATCACCGAGACAAAGCTAACATGGGAAGAGTTTAAGAAGCTTTTCAGGGAGAAGTGCATGTTAGAACGCTACTACGAAAACAAGACAAAGGAATTTTATGAACTTAGAATGGGACAGATGAATAGTGATGAATATGTCACCAAGTTTTGGGGGCTACTGAGATATGTCCCATATCTCAAGGATGAGAAGGTAAAAATTCATAGGTTCCTCAACGGGTTGCATATGATATTCATAAATAGGATTTAATTGTTGGAACCCCAGAATCTGAAGGATGTGATTATGAAGCTAGAGCATTGCTATGAGAAAGTTAAGTGTAGGCATAAAACTAAGAGAAATTGGGTATCCAAAGGCACCACCAGTCGAAACATGAGTTGGTGTAGAAAGAACCTAGAAGGAAAAGAGAGGAAACACCCAATTCAGATAAGATGATCTCAACAGAAGGCCAACAATGTCATTAAGGGTAATGTACAATAAACAAAATTGAAACGACCTAAGATCTAAGTTCAGGAGCCACTCAAGTGTTGTACTTGCGATGGGAACGATAGAAGAAGTGACTGCCCACATTAACAGGAGGTCGGGCCCAAAATCTACAGTGATCAGGAGGCAAGCATGGTGAGAAAAGTAGCCCTAAGTGTGCCAAGGATTTACACATAATTGGAAAACCACCAAGAATATCACTAGACATCCACCATTGAGATGGAGGGTAAGCTAAGAGGGCAACTTGTTTATATTTTTATTGATCCAGGTTTTAATTATATCTATGTCAACTTGGAGCTTCTTGAGAACTGCAAATTGGAAAAGGAACTACATAGAAAACCATGGTTGGTTCAGTTGGAAACAGGGAAAAGGAGAAGGATCAGCTAATGGGTGAATTCATGCACATTGGAACTTAGTGGCATGACCACAGAAACTCACCTAAATGTGTTGCCACTGGGTAGGTACGACATATTGTTGGGAGTGGACTGGTTGTACGCACACCGAACTAACACTACTACATTTGGCGGAAATTCCGACACTTGGTTCCGACGCTTTTGACCAAATGTCGGAAATTTCCCCAAATTTTTTCCATCCCGCCCGAAACCGTCGCTATACCAACGTTTATAGAAAAGTGTCGCAATACCGACACTTAGAAAAGTGTCACAATTGCGACGTTTGGAGGAAGACGTCGCAATTGCGACACTATGGCCCAAAGCGTCACTATTGAGACGACTCCAATCGTCACAAGTGCGACACAATGTCTAGGTGTCGCCATTGCGACGTTTAGGTACCCGTCGCAATAGCGACGCTTTTTCCGCTGTCGGTATAACGACACTTATATGCGCGCCACATAAAAATACGAAACTTATATGCGCGCTACATAAAAATTTGAAACTTATATGCGCGCTACATAAAAATGATTTTATTGTTTCGTATGCGTCGCAATAGCTACATTAACGTCTGATATGACGCGCGCATTCGCCCTCCGCTCTTGCAGAACATCATTCGCCCTCAGCTCTTGCAGAACAACATTTTCCCTCAGCATTCGCGCTCAGCTCTTGCAGAACAGCATTTGCCCTCAGCATTCGCCCTCAGCGTTCACCCTCAGCGTTCGCCCTCAGCTCTGGCAGAACAACATTCACCCTCAGCTCTTGCAAAATGGTAAGTTCTTACTGCAGGCCCTTCCTCCTATAGTAGGGTTGACTCTATTTGGGTTTTTTTGGTCAATTCCATTGGATTGTGTTAGGTTGTAGGGTTCTCTCTAGATGTTAAGAATCAAGATTCAATACCCTCTATTATCTTCATCACCCAATACAAGATTTAAATTTTTCCCAAAGAAACGCTTATTAATTTGGCGGCCATTATTTCTCCCTGCTTTAAAAACCCTACATTTAAATGAAAACAAGCATTGCATTTCAACTACAAAAATATATTAGTGTTCAAATGTACATGTGTGCTACATTAACGTCTGATATCACGCGCGCATTTTCCCTCCGCTCCCCGTACAACATTCGCCTACGACATTCGCCCTCGGCATTCTTTCAGCTCTTGTCGGAACACTTATTACTTCTCAGCCGTCGCCACGAGCTCTTGCGAACAACATTCATACCGGATTAGCCCTCGGCTTTCTTTCGAGAACAACATTCGCCAGACATTCTCCCTATAGGCTCTTTGAGAACATCTGTTCTTCTCTGTGTCGCCCTCGGTGCTTCAGCTCTTGCAAAATGGTAAGTTCTTACTGCAGGCCCTTCCTCCTATAGTAGGGTTGACTCTATTTGGGTTTTTTTGGTCAATTCCATTGGATTGTGTTAGGCTATAGGGTTCTCTCTAGATGTCAAGAATCCAGATTCAATACCCTCTATTATCTTCATCACCCAATACAAGATTTAAATTTTTCCCAAAGAAACGCTTATTAATTTGGCAGCCATTATTTCTCCCTGCTTTAAAAACCCTACATTTAAATGAAAACAAGCATTGCATTTCAACTACAAAAATCTATTAGTGTTCAAATGAACATGTGTGCATCACTTGTGTAGGGTATTCCTTTTCCACTTTCACATTATCCAAGAATGTGTGCAGTATAGTTCATATTTTTTGTGATTTAGATTGTCTTGAAAAAGGAAAGGTAAATTATTTCCCATGGAAAAAGAAGGTTTTCCCTTAGCATTCGCCCTCAGCGCTTGCAAAATGGTAAGTTCTTACTGCAGGCCCTTCCTCCTATAGTAGGGTTGACTCTATTTGGGGTTTTTTGGTCAATTCCATTAGATTGTGTTAGGCTGTAGGGTTCTCTCTAGATGTCAAGAATCAAGATTCAATACCCTCTATTATCTTCATCACCCAATACAAGATTTAAATTTTTCCCAAAGAAACGCTTATTAATTTGGCAGCCATTATTTCTCCCTGCTTTAAAAAACCCTACATTTAAATGAAAACAAGCATTGCATTTCAACTACAAAAATCTATTAGTGTTCAAATGTACATGTGTGCATCACTTGTGTAGGGTATTCCTTTTTCACTTTCACATTATCCAAGAATGTGTGCAGTATAGTTCATATTTTTTGTGATTTAGATTGTCTTGAAAAAGGAAAGGTAAATTATTTCCCATGGAAAAAGAAGGTTTTCCTTTTTTATAGGTTGTTTGGACTTACGTGGAAAAATTTATGGTATGCCTTTCATATTATGTAGTTTAAATTTGAATTAACAGATTATTCTACATGAAAATATAATTACCTATGTGATGTCCTTCATCACTAATTAAAATGATAGGGTTTCAATTTCCTAGACTCTAACTCATATGATGCTAAATTATAGGTTCTCATTGGTGGATCACTCTTCCATTGATTTCCTTTCCCTTTGGATCTTGTCATACTTTAAAAGTCATCAATGATACATATATTATTTCAGGTATCCCAAAAGGCTTTATAGTAGAACATATTGTGAAGTTTTTTTGACACTTGAGGATTCTTTTTAGAACTGCAACGTGGTCTATGCTATCGAGTTATATATCAAGCAACTCGTCCTTAATAACCACACTATGAGGTAGGTTCAACCAGTTTGAACTTGTTGGGACATAGCATATGAAGTTGTGTGATGAGTCCATATCACAGGTCTATTATGGTGAAAAAAGTGAAGACACGTAATGATAGTTATTATGTTAACATTACTAGAAACATTTTCGAAATTATCCATGCTATTAAGATGTCAAAATTCCAGGCATTAGGTGTCAATACTCGTAGCTAATAGATAATAATAATAATATAAAAAAAATCACATCTTTATTCTTGAAATATGATTGTTACACATTGGTAACCTAGTTCATGAGTTACTATCACCCAAAGATTGCAAAACAAACTTAAAATATAAATTAAACCAACATGAGAATCCAACTAAGGGTTTCTCGACAAAATCATGCCATAACCCGGCATTTTGAAACCCAAATTTGAATCCATCATAAGTAATACAATGCAAACTCAGATGGATTTTCAATGCATGTTTGCATGCTACACTTATTCTCTGTCTATATATCATTTTTTAAATGGAACCATTAGTCAAGCCCACAATCCTTTTTATGTGAAAAATTTCAGCTCTATTTGAGCTCTTTTTTGCTCCACCACCTCCATAAACCAGTGTTACACGGGGTCTCGCCCCCCCACCTAGGGGTCTAGATTCCTCGCCCCCTCACACTCTGGGGTCTTGGGGACTTCTAGGGGATGTTTCCCTCACGCCCCCTCACGTCCCCTCACCGCCCCTTTTAGTTTATGGTTTCGTGTTAAAAGTTGATGTGCCACTTAGCATATTTGAGAATCCAAGTGATTCTAATTCAGATGGTGACATGGTTGATCTTGATATATTCGTGCAGAAGTTGGATGCAGAGACTAGTGGGGCATTAACTTGAGCATTTATGCTCATTTATCATTATGATGATATCTTTTGATATTCATATGTTATGTTTTATGTTTTATGTTTCAGACATAACTTATTTGCGTTTAAGTTTTATGTTTCAGACTTGAGTTGTAAACTTCAGTTTAAACTCTATTTTGAATCTTGACATAATATGTCATATGATATCTTAAACTTTATTTTCATTGTACATTGTTAGTAGTTACATTAATGATTATATAGTTACAAACTTACAAACTTACATGCATGATTGTAAGATGTATGTTTTAACTTTTAACTTTTAAATTTGTTTCAATTATATGATTCATCATTCATCGATTTGTAATTTTATCATTTATGATTTATCTTTCATGATGCAAGTGTATGATGATTGTATATACATTCCTTGCAAAAATATAGTTACATTTTAAATATTAAATTTTATAATTTTTATGACCCCGACGTCCCCCCACGTTTCCTGAAAATTGGTAGGGAGTTTTTGCATAGGCCGCTCCCGCGCTCCCTCGTCCCCTCGCTCCCACCTCCAGGGGACTTGGTGGAACATTGCCATAAACATATGCAAACATATATCATGATCTTGGAATTCCATTACATATTTATGTGCCAATGTTCCATAATCTTGCCCCATCATCAATTTAAGAAATTTCCATTGACTATCAAATTATGGAGGGGGGGGACTTTTTGCTGCAACATTTGGCTCAAAATCAGGGACCATCTTCGTATGAGGTGAATGAGAACTATAGATATTTGAAGAAGTAGATTAGTGCCTTTTCCTCTGGCCATGGATTCATATACAGTCATCCATCACAAAAATTTGTCTTTGTTCATTCTCACCTTGAAAGTTGCAAAAAATCATGCCCTAATTGAAACGACACTAAATTTTAAAGATATAATAAAAATGCAAGCTAGAAGTGCCCTATTAATACAAAGGGAAAACCTTCCTACCTACCCTAACTGAGATAAATTTTGATTGAATAGGAAACATGATATTTCCAATGGAGTTGATCCAACAACTTGTTAAATGTATGGGACTAAATCATGCATTTAATTTCCAGGGAAACATGCGCATGAAGAGAAAAAGTGCAGAATTAATGGAAAATCCATACATGCCACTTATAAAAACTACACCGAAAGGTCAAAAAATACTTAAGGCTTTAACTTAATTTGAATCCAAAAATGACAAAACAGGATTAGTGAAAACACGAGAGTGGTGTGGGTGAACAACATAAATAAAAAGTGAAGATACCTTTCCCAAAGATGCCTTTGTCACCGTTGTATGAAAACATGTTTTCCTTTCCCTTTATACATGCAAGTGAATGCATTATAGGTATGGTGTTTTCCCATAATAGGAGAAGCCTACTTAAATATATCATTCATGGAGTGAATGTTTGGGTGCCTTAATGTGCAATGACATGTTTCCAGGACTGAATTCAATGCAAGGCATATTTGAAACTCTAACTCTGTCTTCCGGTGTCTTATTAGAAATTATTTCAGTTTTGATTTTGTGTTTTCAAGTTAGATATTGTTTTCAAGTTTTTACATTTATAATTTTATTGCAATGTGGCAGACTGATCAGGGCAGTACAGGAACAACCCCGAGACGGGATGATTGCGGAAAGAGGCCAGCGGAAGAACATGTAAAGTGCCAGCATTGCTCTATCTTCAGGTATTTTAGTTATTTACATAATTGAAATAATATTAATTTTGTTCAAATATGCAGACACCTAGCCATGGTACGCCTGATGATTCCCTCTTTGAGGAAGAGCTTTCTTCATCCTTATCTCCAGTGTTCTTGTTGCAAAAAAAGGCACGAGATGCAAGGTCGGAATTTAATACTTTGATAGACGCGCCTCAAACACCTGAAACAGAAGAGAGGATACAACATCTTATGAGGCAGCTAGAAAGATATCATGTAATAATAAAAATTCAAAAGGATATTTTTTTTGTTCTGCATGAGATGAATTGTGATAGTTTGATTTTTAATTTTTACATTGACTAAACTAACAAAAAGTTCTTTTGTATGTAGCGTCTTCTGGCATTTGCCGAACCCGGTGTTGGTGGTAGTGGGACACAAGGGCAAGAGATTGCCCAACAACCCTCTCGTACACCTTCTACTCCTTTAGGTGCTAGCCAAGAAACACACCCTGCCCAAGCTGACACCCAGCCAACTGCTGAACGTGTTGGCAATGATGAGGCTGATATGGCCAACTACATTATTGCGTTTCCTGGAGCTACACGTGTCACCTCCACAGGGACCATTAATGGCACGTTGTTGGTGAACGATGAGGGTGTCCCTATAAAGCATGTACAAATCCCAGGTAAATTTTAATATTTTAACTATTTCATGTACTTTATCTAAAACATATTTATCATGATTTTTATTTTTAAATTAATGATAATATCTTCTTTTTTTTTGGTTTTATTCTGTGTAGGAAACAATGAGTTCTACAGGATTCTGGAGAGCCATGTGTTGGTAATTTTTGGCCCAATCATACGTACAGGGTGGAATTCCCAGAATTCCAACCTGAAAAAAGAACTTCTAGATTATATAGAAGCCCTTTTTGGGGTCAGCACATTTGACAGAATAGCAGTGGCTCGGGTAGCTGGAAAATATTTGAAATATACCAGTGACACCTATAGGACGCAATTGCAATTTAACCCTAGATATGAGAATCCTCTCGCATTTTTCAGAGAGTGAGTGGAGAGCACTCATCCATGACGGAAAAGAGAAAATGGCAAAGAAAGAAGGAAAAATGCCAACTGGACCCGCAAGGTAAATTACAACTTTAATTCAATAGCTTTAATTTTCTTTATGTCTAAAATAAAAGTGTGCTACGTCATATCTGACTTCAATCTTTTGATGCTAGGTTGTCTGACACCTCAAAGGCAACCAAAGCTAGGATTGAAAAAAAGGGCCATCACAAGCTAGGCCAGGGCGGCTACTTGAAATTAGCTGCAAGAATTGTAATTAAGTAGCTAAACATTTTATAATTAATTGTATCGCCTTCCAACGTTTTTGTAATCCTATCAAATATGATTAAAAATACACAATCATATGTAATGTAGGGTGATGACTTCGGAACAGAAACTACAGAGGAAGATAAAAATATCGCTTTCCATTTCAGCTATCAAGCTGTAGTTGAACGTCGCAGAAGCTTGGGGCAGGTCCCAAGATCCAGAATGCCCGATAAGGTAAAACATTAACCTTTCAATATGTTTGTTTTCGTCCATAAATTTAATGTCTAACAACTTTGTTTAAATCAGGGGAGCAGCACTACCGACGAGGCAAATAACCCAGTTTTAGAGCCATATGTAGATGATCCTCTCGTGCAACCTGATCATTGTAGTGGGGACCAGGCCGACAATGCTGCTATCAGTGAGGGCCGTGACGGTAATTAATTTCCACTTATAATTTTTTCTAATTATACCTTGATGGTTGTCCTTATAACGTTTTTTGCTTAAATGACAGAGAATGTTTCCTTTGAGGATCTTACCACCAGAGAGGAAGACAGGGCAACAGTCCCAACGGCGACAACTGGTGCACCAGGTAAATAATCTCATTGCAATTTTTTTTATTAATATTACCGAACTAGTTCAATGATATTTAAAAACTGAAAATTAAAATTTAATATTATCTATTTTTGTAGGCGATGCCCCGTCACTGGATGAGACCGTACATCGTGAATATGCAACTAGGTCAGCGGCGACAACTGGTGCACCAGGTAAATAATCTCATTGCAATTTTTTTTATTAATATTACCGAACTAGTTCAATGATATTTAAAAAACTGACAATTAAAATTTAATATTATCTGTTTTTGTAGGCGATGCCCCGTCACTGGATGAGACCAGACATCGTGACAACGCAACTAGGTCAGCGGCGACAACTGGTGCACCAGGTAAATAATCTCATTGTAATTTTTTTTATTAATATTACTGAACTAGTTCAATGATATTTAAAAACTGACAATTAAAATTTAATATTATCTGTTTTTGTAGGCGATGCCCCGTCACTGGATGAGCCCAGACATCGTGAATACGCAACTAGGTCAGCAGTGCTGGTTGAAAGGCACGAAACAGGAGCAGAGCACGATGATATTGATGATGTAATTAGGAGCTTTAAAAATAGGAAGAAGAAAAAGAAAAATTGACAATGTAAAATATTGTATTATTATAAGACAAACGTTACCATACTTGGAACGTTTTTTTGCGTTATATAAAAAACTCATTTATCATACTATTTTTATGTCAAGCATTAATTGCAATGTTTCCTTGCGTACTTTTTGTTGAATTGTTTTTTTATTAATTATTGAATATTTTTTTTTATGCTCATGAAAGTAAAAAATGAAATATAGATTGGGTATTGGGGAATTGAGAGTGATGTGAGGGGGGAGGGGCCATAAGAGCTTCCACCTTCACGTGGTTGGCCCTGTTTAGTAGAGAATAATTTATTGGAGCGATTTAATCTTGGAGCAAACCTCCCTCGATCCAGTGTAGCAACAAAAAAGTCACCGTTGACTTAGTTGCTACTCTTTCAGATCGTGGGAGGCTTGTTCCAAGTTCATGCGACTCCAATAAATTGTTCTTGAAACGAAGAGGAGCTTATTCAGGTATGTTTTGACATTTTCAACATATGTTCTAACATTATCATAAGAATGCATATTAGAGTAAAAAATACTACATCAATTACTTGTATTTATCGTATAGATAATGATGGATTTTGATTGACTTGGCAGTGCAGGTACAAATCCTCTTGCATCATGAGCAATACAACTTGTCAACCAGGGTCATGTCCAGGATATTTTTGCTTGTGCGCTTGACCATGTTCGTAATGTCACATTTTGTAAGTTCCTTTACAGTTCATAATTCAATATTAAGCTTGTTCATGATTATTATCTAGGTTTTTTGTATGTGTTTTTTCATTTATTTGATTGTAAGAAACTCTGCATGTTTCCTGTTGTTCACTATGATTTCTCCCATTACCACTCCCAGGATGAATCCGACTTTATTGTTACATAGGTTACTTTATTGTTACTATGATTTCTCCATTTACGATTTCATAGGTTACATCATGTAAAGTTGTCAATCTCGTGTTGGTGATGAGCTTTAGTTCTCCAGATTTGGGGCTTTTCTGATATTTTCTCCCTCATGTCATTCCTGCATCACCTCGTTGTTTGAGCATGCCAATTGTCTACCACTTGTACCAATTGGCACATGTCAATCTCCGAGTGGTGCCACATTTCACCTATTTTCAGTGAGAGTTTAGGGTTTCTCTAACATAGCTTCAGAAATCCGATTCAGTGCCTGCTTGAATATTGTCACATAATACTCATGGTTTGGATTGATGAGCATGTTCCGAATGGTTGGTTGATTCATAAGAACCACCCATATAGTCATCTTGAGATATTTCAGAAGTTTTCTCGGGTTTCCTTTTTCACCGTTTCTAGTGGGTGGGATGGTGTGGGGTGAACCATCAATACTGGTGCTCTTGTAGTAGGGAATTTGTTTTTGGGGATATAAAGGAGCATTTGATGTAGATATCCCATTGGATGCATTCATAGATGGGCACGAGAGGTCAAGAATTTAAATTAAAAATATGCAACCTCTAGCATGGCAACCTGAAGGCCGCGAGAGACACTGGTTAAAGATTGTTTTGTGCTGGTCTTAATATAGTCGTGATTTCTTTCTATTATCTTAATGCAAATATATAGTCCGGTCTCATTAAAATGAGGATTGTGGTTGTATTTCTCTTTGGTTGTTTCTCTCTTAATGCTCCAGAAGTTGCCAAAAGTTGCGATAGTTGTTTAGTTTGCCTGTTACAACTTAAAAGTGGTTTTTAGCAATGGGAGTCATGTTTTTTTAAGGTTCATACTAATATGAAGATCTTGTAATTCTATATTCAGCATAAGAGAAGATGGCCTCTGCTTTGGGCGGTATGACAACAATTGCCACATCTACCTCATTGGGTAACACTGGAAAGGGGAAGAAGTTGGGTGCAATGTTTGATAATTATGGCAGACAATTGTCTTCTCTTTCAGTTTTTTCACCCATTTCCTTTAATCGCTCAAGCAGAAGAGGGACTATGAGATTACGTGACAGAGAGAAGGTAGTTAATACAAGAGCTATGGAAAAGGAGTTGTACTTCAACAAGGATGGCTCGGTGACAAAAAAATTGCAGGTCAGAGAAAAAATTATGTTTAAAGGAAGGTCACCTGCACGTGAAACTTCACTGCGGTGGATCTTTCCTTGTCCACTTATATTCGATTTTAATGTGTTATTTAAATTTTTCATGGAGGGTTGTTTTGGCATATGGTCTGGCATTCAATTGCACACTTACTGAAATCATTTTCAATTTGTCTTGCAGGCGGTGTGAACAAACTTGCTGATCTTGTTGGAGTCACCCTTGGGGCGAAGGGCAAAATGTTGTCTTGGAGAGCAAGCATGGTTTTCCGAAAATAGTTAATGATGGTGTGACAGTAGCTAAGGAGGTAATTTGTAGATGTGTGCTCTAGTTTTCTTTTTAACGTTGTATTAGTTCCCCCTCTTAAATGTCTTAGATTTGGTAGGCATAATTTGAAAACTCAAAGGTGAAAGGAAACATATTTGTTACCTAGTGGTCTACTTGGCCTATGGACTAGCCACATTAGAGTAATGCATAAAGCTTTTCACAACAATAAAAGGAAAGGGTTATGGCCGAGTCAAATTTTATTGTTATTGACAGTGTAATGAAATGTATCTCAATGCTATGGTTTTGGCCTTTTTATTGGTTGAATTAGAGGACCCAGTTGAAAATATTGGGGCCAAGTTGGTAAGGCAAGCTGCGGCAAAGACAAATGATTTAGCTGGGGATGGAACCACAACATCCGTTGTTCTTGCACATGTTGGAATATTGAAAAATTCCAGAACAATGAATGGAGAATAAATCTCCCTTCCTCTAACACAGAGAAAATAAAAATTTCTTTGACAGGAGACAGAGTTTCAATACTTTGAAAACAAATTTCTATTCCCTTCAATAACTCAAAAAAAAACTATTACACTACTTCCTCACTGAGAGGGATTACAAAATTATGACTGCTACAAAATGCAGTGCATAAAACCAACTCACTGTCTGTTCAAAACAAACATACTCTGTCTCTAAAACACTCTGCTGTGTTTTTCCCTTTCGCACTGCTGTGAATACACACTTAAAAAGTTAAACTCAGTCTTTCACTTTTTACACACTGCTGTGTAATAAAAAATTTACGTACTGTCTATAAAAAAAACTACCAAGCTTTTTCGACCTTTTTTATTTTTATATGCCATAACATATAAAACATATTATAATAAACCCTCCTTTAAAAAAAATAAAATTAAAACTAAATTCTATGGCCCACCTTTCATTTCGCATATGATATATATATAACATATGTTTAAAACATATGTATATATTAAACTATAAAAACATTAAAGAACCCTTTCCGTCGGACTTCAAAAGTCCGAATAGATTGAATTTCAAACCAAATTCGCGTTCCAAAATGGGATGCTGACGTCTGCCTAATTTTAACTCGAATTCTCAATCCAATGTGCCCTATAAAAAATTCGGGTCCGGTTTTCAGGTTTTCAGATTCCCTTCAATTTCATGCAATCCAATATTAATGCTCCACGTGTCCTCCTTTTGAATTTACAAAACTGTCAGGTAAATTTCTGTTTGTTTAATTTCTGGTTGGTGAATTGCGTTAATGCTGGTTGTTGTGTTTAAATACAATCTTGTACAGAAATATGGCTGCGGCCGTCTACAAAAAAAACTTGCAGGAAATTTAAATGTTGAATTAAATTTTTGGATGGCATGCAAGCAACCTCCAAAAAAAAATGTTGCTGCTGCATCCATCCTTCTGCTGCAGCAGTTGAAGTTAAAATTCAACAGCACAGGGTTTAATAAGTGAGGGTGTAAAGGTAACTTTTTGTCGATGGTACTGGATTAAGATCATCTATTAATTTTTGTAGGGTCTTATGGTGTTTGGTTTTTTAGTTTTGGGTTGGGTTTATTGAGTCTAAGATAGTTTTGAGTGAAAAAATTGCTATCAAGTATTAAAAAATTTTGGTTCTTTTGTCAAAATTTATGAGCTTGTTAGGAAATACAAAACTGACAATGGTTGTATCTTAAATTTGTGGAAAATAATTTGAAATGAAACCTTTTGTTTAGGTTGTTGCAGCAGGTGCAAACCCCATTCAAATTACTAGGGGCATTGACAAGACAATAAAGGCCCTTGTTTCGGAACTCAAAATTTTGTCAAAGGAGGTAAATGCTTGCCTTTTGAGTAGGCTGGTTTTCCTTTTTGCTGATGGTTTGGTGTATCTAATTGAATTAGTTGCCTAAGGTATTTTTGGTTGCAAACTCCTTTTCATTTTTCATACAATATTGGCCTTGTGGAATAAATTTGATTGTGTGGTCTTGTTAGATCTACAACATTTGTAGTTGTTTAGTCTTATGGCCGAGGTGCACTTTTATTATGGAAATAGTTGATGCAATATTGTCATTTAATCCTTACCGCAGGGTAGCATGTTGAGAAGTTTCTTGTGAAACATTTGGTATTCAAAATGACACTTGATCCTATACAGCATCATGCACTTGACTTCAAAATTCATATTCAAAGTGTGCCAGACAATTCTTGCGAAATTTCAAATATTTATGTTGTTTTAAACCATTATCTTTTTCATGTATTGGATGCTGAAAATGTGAAAAAGACTTTGGTATGAAACCAACTGGTGAATAATTTCCAGCACAACAACCACTTCCATGACATGATTTAGAAGTAGAACAAATGTGCTTATGAAGCATAGAAAGATATCCTTGATGCATTGTCAATGTTTGGCTAGGGTTATTTTTGGAGAAAATAACTCCTTATTCCTAGAATAGTGATCTTCAATACAAGTAAATGCCAAAGAAGAGAGATCATCGTGTGACGCAACAAAACTGAAATTGGACCCCCAAGGAGAGTTGGTGTGTCTACAATCGCTGTGTCAGCATTTTCCCTTGGTGTACCCCGTTCTTTTCCTCCAACCTGAGTCTTAATTGACTTCTTCTTTCTTCGGGTTTATTTATCAAATTCGTAGAATTTGATAAATAAATACTATCCACAATGGTTGGAATTTAATTTATATTCCCGACTTTATATTATCTCCAATCCTTATAACCAATGTTTAACTTTCAACACTTTGTATTTATATTCCACGTTTCTTTTTAAATAAATAACTTGTAATGAACTTTCGGCTCTATATTTCACCACCCAGCCTTACAACAATCACGCTCCAGACTTATGCTAATTATCCGCCAATCGTTTAATTAAACAATTTAATTATACTCCGGCCCCACCTATATATATCAATAACCAATCAAACATTCGTATCGTACCTAGCTATCCTCCGCACACCTTAGTTAACCTCCGGGCATGTTCAACTTGCAACCACCGTCCGATGGCCCTTCTCCAAATCAACGACTCTTGGAAATTTCGCTCGGCTTCCAACGTCGGGCTTTAACGTGCGATGGCGTGGGTTAAACGGTTGTTTTCCGGGGTCACTTCGCCACGTGTCTCATTCCCTATGGAATCGCTCGCGAATAGGAAATACCGCCTACTCCGCAAAAGCGGTGCGATATGGGCAACCCGCTTTTGTGATTCGGCTCGTGGTTTTGGTAGAGGGCTTGACCACGGGTGCATGTCTGGTTCCGCTATCCTTTTGTTTGTTAACTCATGTCCAATCCTCGGGTCAGGTTCCGAAAGCACAACAATTTTGTCTCTTTATTAAGCGAGATTTTTATATTTGAACAGTTTTCACGACCTCGGTTCTCTACACAGACCTCGCCTTCGGGTGGGGTGAGTTCACAGGGTTATCCAACAATTTACGGGAATTCAAAGACATAAGAATGGAATTATCAGTACCCAATCGCCTCACAGTTAAACAATTCTTCACAATTAGCAGTTCGAGATAATTCAATGGAAACTAAGCTTGGAAATCATTTAACTGGAAACAATTGTTCACACACAAAGGTTTATTGCAGAAATTCCCTCTCTACTCTCCTCTTCCCTCTCTACTTTTATTCATCCGAGGAATTACAATTTATATACATAACATATGGCTCTTCGGTTCCTCTGAGAGGACCGTTCTAGAAATAAAAAGGTCTAATTATAATAATTCAACTAACTGAAACAGTTCGACTCCTACAACTCTAACTAGTCTAAGTAATACAGTCAGCTGAGGTATTGACACCTAGCTGTTACACACCTAGCTGTTACAACTCAAATGTTTTCGAACCCTCCTAGCCACAACATGTGGACAAAACCTCCTACATTGCTGGCTAGTGCCTAATGCCCCTGCATCATTGTGTGACATAAACCTATTAACAAAAGTGAATTCCTTGAATTTCACCAAATATTTTCTTTGAATTCCTTGCTTTTAAAAGCCAATGATATCCTTTATTGTGTTAATGTTACGTAAATTCCTTGTCCTAGTGCCTCACACTCTACTATGAATGTTTTACCAAAAGTAGGTGCAACCGATGTTGGTGTAGAAGACATGGCATCCATTAAAAGAGAGAATGCCAAAGTAGCCTCATCATTCCATATAAATGATATTTTATTCAAGAGATTGTGAGTGGACTTGAAATGCATGCATAATTCTTAAAAAATGATCAATAATATCATGTAAGTCTAAAAATCTTCTAAGAACCTTGATTTTCTTAGGAATAGGTCATTTTGTAATAGCTTGCATCTTTTGAGGCTCCAACTTCACTCCTTCCTTTAAAACAATATGAACCAAATACTCGAATTCCTATTTCCCAAAAGCACAATTGGATATTTTACATAAAAATGATTGTTCTCAATAATTTATATAACTTTTCCACATGTTTACTAGTGTGGTATTCCCATGATTTATTATAAATATGTGTATTATCAAAGAAAACCAACACAAATTTTATAAGATGGGATCAAACAAAATTTTTCTTAAGTCGAGCCCGCCGGACTTCAAACGACGATAAACCATAATTCAAACCAAATTCGTGTTCCAAAATAGCCTGCTGACGTTGGCCAATTTTGTGACGCGAAAACCAAATGAATTCCGCCCTAATCTTTTTCGGGTCCGAAGTTGGGTTGGCGTACGGAGGGAGAGTTGTGACGTGAATTTCTTATCAAATTCGCCCTAATATTTTTCGGGTCTAGATTTCCACTGCGCGAGCGGCCCAAACAAAGATCCGCTCCAATCAATTTCTGCCACGTGTCCTCAATAAAAATTTGCCCTGCTCCCGGCTGCGGGTGCATTCGATGGCGTTTAAGGTGATGGGACATGGATATGGCGATTTCATATCAATCGCATTAACATTTAACGTTGTTCAATTAAGTTTTCACATCAAATCCGCATTAATTAATTTTTAACACTGTTCAAGATCGGCCTCCACTCCTCTTAGCGATTCCGCACGCTCCAATATGATCCGGCCTTCGGCTCTCATTATTAATGATCAGAGATTAATTATGACGGGCGCCCTTTGATTGCATTGCAGTCGGGTCAAGAAAATGGCTTTTAGCTATGGTTTTTCAGACGAGCCGGTTGCTGGATTACACTGCTTGCTAACTGTGACGATAAGGAGAAGTGGCCAGCTGAACTACTGCCTAGACCTTTCAGCATATCTGCATTTCTCTTGGTTCTGTCTCTGTCTGTCTTCCTCTGTTAATTGGAATTATGCTTCTCCATCTCCTCTTGTGCCCACTGCGCCTGAGACTGCACCCATACCTCGCGTGCTTCATAGGATGCGTTGCCGCAGGGGGAGCACTAGAGGTCAACCCCTGCGGGCTCCCTCCAACCCCTCAACAGAGTCGACTTCCAGCTAATCCAGTGATTATTACGTAGGTCGATATCCAAATACTAGGAGTGGGCGGGGTCAGGTTGTAGGATCTGGCCACCGTATGGATTCTCTCGCTCGATCTCCCACCGCTAGTTCACCTTCTCGCACGACGCGCACTGCGCAATTTTCCTTTAATTTCTCTCTCAACCGCCTACGAATCACGGCTTTAGTCACTATGGTCTTTCGCGAGGAGGCCCAAATGGAGGAAGAATGCACCCGTCCGGCGGGTCTGACCTCAGAAAAAGCCGGCCAACATTCGGGCCTTCAGGAGGGGAGCCGTGGCATGCATGTGGAGGTAGCACCTAGCGATCCTGGACCTTCCGAAGGATGGTGCTGAATCGTGGAGGAACCACCGGAGGAGTAGTTTGGTTAATTTTTTTTTCTTGCTTAGCAGGCCCACTTAATTGGGCTGCTTTTAGATTATTTTACTGTGCTGGACCTTTGTAATATTTTTGAATTTTGTAAATTAAACGTTCAAGACTGGTTTCCCCGTATGAGGGCAGTCTTCTTAATTTTTTGATTTTTTGATGACAAATTTGCCATGAGTATGGCCAGGCAATGTTTTTGACTTCGGTGTAATTTTATTCGCAATGTTAATAGATTAACTTTACTTATAATTCTCACATGATTAGCGTTTTTCTTGATCTATTCAAGGATTTTTGTTTTTCTTGCTTAGCGGGCCCACTTAATTGGGCTGCTTTTACTTTATTTTACTGTGATGGACCTTTGTAATATTTTTGAATTCTGTAAATTAAACGTTCAAGACTGGTTTCCCCGTATGAGGGCAGTCTTCTTAATTTTTTGATTTTTTGATGACAAATTTGCCACGAGTCTGGCCAGGCAATGTTTTTGACTTCGGTGTGATTTTATTCACAATGTTAATAGATTAAATTTACTTATAATTCTCACATGATTAGCGTTTTTCTTGATCTGTTCAAGGATTTTGGGTACTTCAATTTGTATTTGGAACAATGGACGTCGGTACTCTATCTATTGCTTTACTGTTCTACATACTGCTATTTCACTTTCTTATAGATGCCTCGGGCATATTTGGATGCTTTCTCAGATTGTCGATAATCTCCATGTGGACTGTTTTACTTCATATAATATATTCAAAACAACGTTTTTTCTCTTGTGAAAAAAAAATGATTAATGTTTATCACTCTGCGTTCAAAACTAGCAATGCTGGTCTATGTTGTTGGTTTATTGATATGGTCTGATGGTCTTTTTATATTTTGGACATATCACACTCCTCATATGATTAGCATTTTTCTCTGTTCAAGGATTTTGGGTACTTTAATTTGTATTTGGAACAATGGACGTCGATACATACTCTATCTGTTGCTTTACTATTCTGCATACTGCTATTTCACTTTCTTATAGATGCCTCGGGCATATTTGGATGCTTTCTCAGATTGTCGATAATCTCCATGTGGACCGTTACTGGGTTTTATATCAAGTCGATGTATGTGACATGGGGTATTTTTCTATCATTGTCTGGGGTGGGACTTCCACTTTTCTGGATGGATATTTGGGTTCCAATCTTCATATGTGAAAATGTAATAACTTCATGGACTGTTTTACTTCATATAATATATTCAAAACAACGTTTTTTTCTCTTGTGAAAAAAAATGATTAATGTTTATCACTCTGCCTTCAAAACTAGCGATGCTGGTCTATGTTGCTGGTTTATTGATATGGTCTGATGGTCTTTTTATATTTTGGACATATCACACTCCTCACATGATTAACGTTTTTCTCTGTTGCGGGATTTTGGGTACTTTAATTTGTATTTGGAACAATGGACGTCGGTACTCTATCTGTTGCTTTACTATTCTACATACTGCTATTTCACTTTCTTATAGATGCCTCGGGCATATTTGGATACTTTCTCAGATTGTCGATAATCTCCATGTGGACCGTTACTGGGTTTTATATCATGTCCCTGTATGTGACATGGGGTATTTTTCTATCATTGTCTGGGGTGGGACTTCCACTTTTCTGGATGGATATTTGGGTTCCAATATTCAGATGTGAAAATGTAATGACTTCATGGACTGTTTTACTTCATATAATATATTCAAAACAACATTTTTTCTCTTGTGAAAAAAAAATGATTAATGTTTATCACTCTGCCTTCAAAACTAGTGATGCTAGTCTATGTTGCTGGTTTATTGATATGGTCTGATGGTCTTTTTATATTTTGGACATATCACACTCCTCACATGATTAACGTTTTTCTCTGTTCAAGGATTTTGGGTACTTTAATTTGTATTTGGAACAATGGACGTCAGTACTCTATCTGTTGCTTTACTATTCTACATACTGCTATTTCATTTTCTTATAGATGCCTCGGGCATATTTGGATGCTTTCTCAGATTGTCGATAATCTCCATGTGGAACGTTACTGGGTTTTATATCAAGTCCCTGTATGTGACATGGGGTATTTTTCTATCACTGTCTGGGGTGGGACTTCCACTTTTCTGGATGGATATTTGGGTTCCAATCTTCAGATGTGAAAATGTAATAACTTCATGGACTGTTTACTTCATATAATATATTCAAAACAATGTTTTTTCTCTTGTGAAAAAAAAATGATTAATGTTTATCACTCTGCCTTCAAAACTAGCGATGCTAGTCTATGTTGCTAGTTTATTGATATGGTCTGATGGTCTTTTTATATTTTGGACATATCACACTCCTCACATGATTAGCGTTTTTCTCTGTTCAAGGATTTTGGGTACTTTAATTTGTATTTGGAACAATGGACGTTGGTACTCTATCTGTTGTTTTAGTATTCTACATACTGCTATTTCACTTTCTTATAGATGCCTCGGGCATATTTGGATGCTATCTCAGATTTGTCGATAATCTCCATGTGGACCGTTACTGGGTTTTATATCAAGTCCCTATATGTGACATGGGGTATTTTTCTATCACTATTTGTGGTGGGACTTCCACTTTTCTGGATGGATATTTGGGTTCCAATCTTCAGATGTGAAAATTTAATAACTTCATGGACTGTTTTAATTCATATAATATATTCAAAACAACGTTTTTTCTCTTGTGAAAAAAAAAATGACTAATGTTTATCACTCTGCCTTCAAAACTAGAGATGTTGGTCTATGTTGCTGGTTTATTGATATGGTCTGATGGTATTTTTATATTTTGGACATATCACACTCCTCACATGATTAGCGTTTTTCTCTGTTGCAGGATTTTGGGTACTTTAATTTGTATTTGGAACAATGGACGTCGATACTCTATCTGTTGTTTTACTATTCTACATACTGCTATTTCACTTTCTTATAGATGCCTAGGGCATATTTGGATGCTTTCTCAGATTTGTTGATAATCTCCATGTGGACCGTTACTGGGTTTTATATCAAGTCCCTGTATGTGACATGGGGTATTTTTCTATCACTGTCTGGGGTGGGACTTCCACTTTTCTGGATGGATATTTGGGTTCCAATATTCGGATGTGAAAATGTAATGACTTCATGGACTGTTTTACTTCATATAATATATTCAAAACAACGTTTTTTCTCTTGTGAAAAAAAAAATGATTAATGTTTATCACTCTGCCTTCAAAACTAGCGATCCTGGTCTATGTTGCTGGTTTATTGATATGGTCTGATGGTCTTTTTATATTTTGGACATATCACACTCCTCACATGATTAGCGTTTTTCTCTGTTGCAAGGTTTTGGGTACTTTAATTTGTATTTGGAACAATGGACGTCGGTACTCTATCTGTTGCTTTACTATTCTACATACTGCTATTTCACTTTCTTATAGATGCCTCGGGCATATTTGGATGCTTTCTCGGATTTGTAGATAATCTCCATGTGGACCGTTACTGGGTTTTATATCATGTCCCTGTATGTGACATGGGGTATTTTTCTATCATTGTCTGGGGTGGGACTTCCACTTTTCTGGATGGATATTTGGGTTCCAATCTTCAGATGTGAAAATTTAATGACTTCATGGACTGTTTTACTTCGTATAATATATTCAAAATAGCGTTTCTCATCTTTTAAAGTTTCATTTTTTTTTTTAAAAATTGAACCCGCCTTCGGTATACCGACACATTGTAGACGTTGGAATTGCGAAAAATCAGAAACGTCGGAAGAGCGACAGTATAAAAACGTCGGACCAAATTTCGTCGGAATTACGATAGTTTACAAACGTCGGATGAGCAACATCCAAAACGTCGGAAGAGCGACGTTAAAAACGTCGGACCACATTTCGTCGGAATTGTGACATCTTACAAATGTCGGAAGAGAGACGTCCAAAACGTCGGACCACACTGCGTCGGAATTGCGACCGTTGACAAACGTCGGAAGAGCGACGTTCAAAACGTCAGACCACATTTCGTCGGAAGTGCGACTGTTTAGGAACGTCAGAAGCGCGACAGTTCGTAAGACGTCGGAAGAGTGACGCTTGTTTGGAAGCGACGGAAGAAGTGTCGATAGTGCAACACTTTTTAGGTGCGTCGGAACTGCGACGGCATGACAAACCACATTTTTTCTGCCCTCGAACTGTCGCTCTTGCGATGACTATGTGTCGGAATAGCGACGAATTGGCCGTCGGAATTTCCGCCAAATTTTCTAGTGAGTGTGCCTAGCATGCCCCTTTTCAAAAAGATAAAGTCCTGAATTATTAACCCTCTTATTGGTTCTTCCTTTTGTTGCCTTGACACATATTTATATACCCTAGAACCCTACGCCAAATCCTTAGACCTAGCATGCATTGGCATATCTTGGCACTATTAATTGGCACATGATATAATTAGCACACCCTATAACTCCCAAGCACACTTTGGGAATTCTTAACATGCCTTGATATTCCCTAGCATGCCTTACCAATTCTTAGCATACTTTTTCACTCCCTCCTTGGCATGACAACTAACATTGATCATTAACACTAGTCTCTGGCAGTACACGTTCCTCATATTCATTGAATTTTTACCTAGTGCTCCCTTAATGTTTTTTCCTAGTACTCCTTAACACTCATCAACATGCATTATCACTCTCTAGCACTCTTCAACATTCCCTTCCACTTCATAACATGCATAACACAAGTCCCTGACACATATTGGCGCTTGGCACGTGTTGGCGCTTGGAAAGTCTTAGCATGTATGGAATACGTTGAAATGCCTTGGTATGATTTAGCATGGTTTAATATTAAATTTATTTGTGATGATCAATTGTTGGAAAGTAGATGAGAAGCAAGAAAGGAATACTTGGCACTTAGAATGCACTAAGACTTTGCACTTGGCACCTATTGCCACCTAGTGTTAGTGTGCCTGGCATGCCCCTCTTGGAAAAGGTAAATTGATGACTTATTAACCCTCTTATGTGTTCATTTCCTTGTAGTTTAACTTTTTTCTCCCTTTTGTTGTCTTGAAAGTCCCTGACACGCATTGACACACCCTTTCACATCTTGGCATGCCTTATCACTTGGCACATCTTAGCATGTTTCACATGTATTCCCACTATCTGGCACATCAAGGGGGTGAAGAGAGATGTAGTCCTAAAGTAGGTCGAGTACGAGGGCCGAGTAAGGGTTGCTAAAGGGAGGTCATGATCATCCTCCAAGAGCAAGATCATCATGTGAGGGTTCAGAAGAATGTTTCATACCTTAATGGTTGGTTTGCGCTAGGAAGTAGGATGGAATATTGTTGGTTCTCTTTTGGCAGATCAAGCTTAAGAGAGGTTTCTCATGAGAATCTGGGCATGTGATTTCAATGGTGTCTTTGTGTGAAGGCCGCACCAAATTATGAAATATTGAAATTTGCAACAAGAAACAGTGAGATTGGAAACCAGAAAGGACAAAAAAAAATGCACCCACATTGGTGAGGAATTTTGATGCACCAGGAGTGAGGAATGTGGGGCGTCTAATTTATTTTCCCCTTAAATAAATTGGAAAATAAACTGTAATTTCATCTCATAACAACTTGTGTCAGTCAATTAAGTCATGATGACCGAGTTAGCTCAAGAAATTCTAGTTGAGGGTCTAATATGAGGCCTCTAGAGGGATTCTAATATTTTTGGGGTCCAGTTGAAGTTGATGCATTAGTGGGTTGTGTTAGCCCCCCTATGGAATTCTTGACAAGAAAGCTGGGCGCTAGATTGTTCTGGAGCCTCCAAGGATTGCCTTTCCCCTGAAAATCCATCCTCCTTGGAGACTCTTGGTGCTGCACCCAATTATAATCCTCTCAGATGATCCATTCTCC
Source organism: Pinus albicaulis (assembly GCA_034641835.2). NCBI lineage: Eukaryota > Viridiplantae > Streptophyta > Pinopsida > Pinales > Pinaceae > Pinus > Pinus albicaulis. The sequence continues at coordinate 1,271,960,171 of CM076575.1, read as the reverse complement.
AAAGGGAATATTTTACACCTCATATCCCTGCAAAATACCACTTTTCCCCTCTCCCCCTTGAAATCCCATTCCTGCCCCTGTTCTGGCCTCTCCTACCCCTCATTTCCCTATCATTACCTTGGCTGGCCTCAAATTGCATTAAAAAACGAATAAAACCCATGTATTTCATTATAAAAGGCCTAGCACCTTTGGCCAGAGCCCCGTGCCCCTTTCCCCCCATAAGACCCGGTGCCGTGACCAAGGTTTTTCCCTGCGGGGGCTCCTCTTCGTCCGTAGAGTCAAACCACGGAACCCCCATAGTTGACTCCTCGGGATGTGGGACAACCCGATCGAACGGTTGTGATCGACTACGGGGGGTCGCTCCCAATTTTCGTGCCCGTACGCCTTGGCCCCTCCGTAGATAATCTCCGCCGTCCGTTAAAGACCAGATCCAACGGTGCGGAGCACGCCCGAAATGGTGGACCCCCCTTCCTTTCGTGGTTTTAAAATCCACACGGTTTATTCCGCACCGCCGTTGGGCGCTGAGTGGTTTTCCCTGGACACCCAGTGATTCCACTCAGCTCCTGCCACGCGTCCTCCTGTACTATTCTGAAAACCGCCATTTCGCGCATTAACTTCCGGTACAGGTCGTCCGGCGGAATTGACGTCAGTCGTTGGATCTCTGGTCGCCCATCCGACGATCATCATTTGCCAAAGTTGCACATTGTTTTAACCATGCGCATCACGTCCGGAGGCCCACCGTCTGTCGTTTCCAGTCATCGATTTCTCTCGCGATCGACGGCCCGCGTCCGTCCTCCGTTGACCATTCCTTATCGTCCCGCCTTGCCACGTCACCTCCACGTGCACGTCCCGTACACCCCCCATACAGTCTCTCATTCTCTTGCGTATATATGTCCAAGGTTCGTGTTTTTTGTGTTTCTCATGCATTTGTCACTCCGCAGACCATCAACCACCTACCAGAGAAAAATTTCACTGTTTCCTCCGTAATTTCTTCCGCCTTGTCACCATATGCATTCGTTACCTCCATCCACCTCATCCGTCGGTCACGTCCATGGATTTTCTTCACAATATTCGTGTTCTTGCAGGGATATAAAGAAAAATGGCCACCATGATAAACCTCTATGCTATCAAGACAACTAAATCCGAGGAAGATTATCCACAGCGGCTGGATTTATGAATGAAGGCCCCGGAAGGTGGAGACGAGATGTTCATTAAAGGAACAGAGTGCGAACTCTGCAGCAAATCTCCCATCACCATTAAACCCGAGCTAACCTGTCAGAGATGGAATTGAAGCAATAGAGCATTCCAGTATAGAGAAAAAGGAAGGTTAAGGCACACTAACGAAGATCCAGAGCCTCAAATCAGTGTTTTAAAAGGAAGAACAGCAGATCACAGACCCCGAGGATCGATCAAAGGATCCTGAGCGCAGGCAAAAGGTAATATCAGGGTTTTGTCAGCAGAATGTTTTTCCCCATTAAGGACAGGGTGCCCATATAGTCTTTATTATGCACCGTATCCCTAAAGGAGTTTCCCACCCTAACAGCAGTTCGAAGAAACCAAAACATTTATGAGACAGAGCTTTCAGTAGTTTATTTTATTTTTGTTCAAATCACCAGAGGTACTTCAGCCAAAAGATGTCAAGATCATATCCAAAGCAGATCATTCTTTCACAAGGGAGGTGACAGAGATTAAATATACAACATGTCAAGCAGAATGGGTTTCGGCCCTGCATTCATTGTTGTGTTTAAAGAAACATTTAATTTCCACCTACTCCTTCAGTCGATCTTAGGGTCACCCTTTGCTATAAAGCATAGAAGGAAACATTGTAATGGTTGTTGATGAGATATCAGTGAAACGCAAGCATTGTTCCTCTTGAGACAAGTTCTTTGTGTAATATTGTAAGATAGACTGAGACTAGATGTATTCAGGTTGAATGTTCAAGCTATGGGCTATGATGTACCTTATTGGTGTTGTTTTTAATATGACAAGCATGTTTCTTGGATCCTGATCTAAAGCAGCTAGTGATGTTTTCCTTTCTCTGTATTTGTGATTGACTTGCTTTCATTTCATCATGTTTCTTCAGGCTCGCATCAGAAGTTTGGCATAAGATTTACCCTTGATAGGTACCTTATGTTGCTGCTCTCCCAACCTTTTATGTTTTCTGCTTATATGTGTTTCTAAATATTGATTTCAATTGATTTAACCAGTGTAGTGGATGTCATTGCCTGCTCTCTGATGTATGAATTGATGAAATCTGTATTTAGATGTTCTTGTTAGGATTTAGTTGAATGTGTTGAGAATCCTGGAGGTCTAGAACCTCATCTCTATCTCTCTAGGATCTTTCCATCCCAATTAAACCTTTCCAAGATCCCTTGTTTCACCCCTAATTCTGTCCAAGCAGGCCTGGAGTTAAATGATCTCTGGTCTGATCTATAGACATAGTTGGTTGGTGCTCCTCCTTTCATTTTCTGTCCTTAATGTCCCATTCCAAATATCTTCCTTAAGATCCAATGCTCTAGATGACTAGCCCAACTGAAAGCTTGCACATTGAACACAAATAAATCCTTTCTTGACTCCATAGCCCAATGGCTTTGATGTTCTTTGAGTTATCTGTCTTTGCCTAAGCTTCCTCTTTGCTCATCCTTGTCACACATTGGTCCTTCTTTTCCTGATTCCCTCCAACCAAACACAAACAATCAAACAAACAACCTCAAGCCTATAACTAGCCTGAAATCTTATACTTTGAGCCTTAAAGACATAAACCTTTGGCTATCATAGAGAGATCTCTCTCTGGACCTAGGAGGGCTAGATCCTAAGGTCTGAAAGTGGTTCTATGTTGTCTCATCTTTTGGTCTCTGTCAACCTGGCTAAAACATGGGAACACCAACATAATGGCGACTCCGCTAGGGAAAATCTGAGTGCATTTCACCTTAAACATTCGTAAAAACCTCAGAAACTTAGAACTCTGGTTAGGTTGACAGTAAGTCACTCCTTTCTTGAATTTACCTCCATTATTGAATATCCACCATACTCTTAGATAGAGCCTGGAAAGGGCCAGGTAGCCTCCAGATCTCATCCTCTTTTCAGAGGTGACATATCTGGTAAATGCCCTCCCAGTCAATCTCTGGTTGGAGCTTGCTGATTTAGAGGAGATTCTTGAAAGATGATAGTGCCTAAGCACTGTGGTGGATAGTGTACTCCCTAGAAACATCCTAAACCCTCCACCTGGCGACTCCACATCTCCTAAACGTTAAAAGACTCCACTGGTGATCAGTAGGCCTGCTGATCATTTTGGTTTCACATCAGACCCGAAACATAATGAAGACTCCACTGGGAGGCCAGCCCTGAGACAAAATCAACCACAGTAGAAATGACAAATAGGGTTAAGCTGCTTGGCTTATAAACAACATTCTGGCTTTCAGAACTATCCACACAAGAGCTTATCCCAACCCTGACCCACCGAAAATAGTTGAAAATCCAGAGAGTATCCTCAAAAGAGCTCCTACACCTAAAATACCAACCATTTCCAGCCACATTCTTAGAGCTAATTCTGCACCAGAAGATCTTGTAGCTCTATTAGACCCTTTCTTCGACCTAGACTTACCAAATAGATTACCTAAAACTAGGTCATTCAGTGTTTCAGACTAGCCAAACACTAGGGAAAGTGAAACCCCTCCTTCCACACCACCTGATTTTCACTTCCTTCAAAACTTGGGGCTCTCTCACCCTAGATCTGCTCAACAGACTTCTGCTGGTCCAAACATCCCTTTCATCCAAATACCAGCTGCTCAAGCCAATCCTATACTTCACCAGAACATTAACATGGCAGCTTGATATGCACCTTTAGTCCTACCCCAACCTTTGTTACCCTTACCAAACGATTATCAGTCAAAAATCCCACACTTCACTGCTAAAGAGTCCATAACAGCTCAGCAACATGTAGATAAAATGGAGGAATCTTTTGATTATATGGAAATTGATGATGAAACAATCAAAATGAGGATCTTTCCCCAAAGCTTAGGGGGTGAGGTGAAAAAGTGGTTTAAAAATCTGCCTCCTAGCAGTATTCAAGATCTCCCTGCATTATACCAGACCTTCATAAACAAATGGGAGGTTAGAGCAAACCCTCGCCAGCTCCTAGCAGAATACATGTCCCTTAAGAGGAATGTAGGAGAGAGTGTTGATGATTACACCACTAGATTCAACAGCATTTACAATGCTCTCCCTCCACACATGAAGCCTCCTCAAGGTATGGCCCTGGCTAAGTATCCTGATGGATTTGATGTTGACCTGGCCTATGAGCTTAGAGATAAAGAGTACACCACACTGGAAGACATGTAGAAAGGATCCATAACCATAGAGGCAAACCTAATGGAAAAAAAGGGCAATATTAAAAGCTGAGAAGAGGGTAACATATAGGGATGACAACGTAGCTTCCACCTCTGATCCAAACTATGATAGATTATCTAAAAACGTGGACAAGCTACAAAAAATGATGGAGAGAATGGTTGTCACAATTAGTAACCAAAAAAGAAATCAAAACCAGAACCAGAACTTTAGAAGAAACAACAATGCCACTCCCAACAGACAGAAAGAATCAGATCAACAAGTTATTCCCCCTTTCCAAAACTTCCTAGATGAAGACGAGGGAATCATAGAAGAGTCTGAAGGGAATTCAATAAACATGTTTGAAACATAAGACTCAATCCTAAATTATGATTCAGAAGAAGACCAGCCTTCCACCATCGGTTGTGATGAGGAGTAGTTTGAGTCTGAGGATTATAGATTAGGATTTGAAAACGCCATGTTGCAAGTCAGGGAACGATATGAAATTAGGAGAAAGAAAAGCCAAGACACTTCCAAAGCCAAGACTCCTGAGGTAACCATAAAGAAGAGACCTGACAAAACTCCCAAAAAAACCGCTGCAAATGGCAAAACAGTAGCTGAAAGTTCTGGTAAACACAAGGAAAAAGACAACCAAGACACCAAAAAACAAAGCCAACCAACCAGCAACATTAGCACCGCAGTTAGTGCTCCTGATACAACGGTTCCCAACCTTGTACATATTGAGAAAACAAAAAATGACTCAGCCACCAAGGCAGCAAATAAAACAGAGTCAAGTGTTCCCAAAACACAGTCCACTTTCAATTTAGAGAGTGAACTTGCAAAAATTAAAATCTCTGTACCATTATCTGAGCTGGCCACTCAGGATGTATATAAAGGCCAAATTTTGAAAGCATTAAATCTGGGAGAAATGAATGATTCTGTAAATTTGAATGATGATCAACCAGCCCTACTCTTTGGTCCCAAAATTGAAGGAAAGTTTCAGGAAGGGGTAGTTCCACCCTTTTATATCAGTCTCAACATTCATGACAAAATACTCCACAATGCCATGCATGATTCCGGAGCATCACACAACTTAATGCCTAAGGTAGTGATGGAAAGGCTAGGCCTAGAAATCACCAGACCCTACAAAGACTTATATTCATTTGACTCTAGCAGAGTAAAATGCCTAGGCCTAATCAAAGACTTATGTGTGAGCTTGATTCAGATTCCTGCGAAGTGTATGGTCATGGATGTTGTGGTGGCAGATGTGCCACCTAAGTATGGCATGCTATTGTCAAGGTCATGGGGAGCCAAACTGCAGGGAACAATGCAGATGGATGGCTCATATGCCACTATCCCTATATTTGACCGACTTAGAAGACTGTATAGAGAGTCTCAGATGAAATTTTTAGTCAGTAGCCCCGAGAAACCTGAAAACTCACCATTATACTCTGTACATACAGATCTAGACTCTTTCATTCTCTACAATGATCAGTCCTCAGAAGAGCCAAGACCAGATAATGGAAATACAAACATACAACCCATGGAATTCAACATAATGGCTACTCTGGAAGAATGCGAAGAAGAAGACCATGGGCAAACTGCTGAAAATATAACTCTGGAGGAAACAGAAACAGAACAAAAAAAGCAAGCTAGCCACCTCCCTGATCTCCATGCCCATAATGAACCACGAAATGAACCCCCTCCTAGCACAAACCTCACAACTCAACATAATGGCGAATCCAGTTGTAGGGGAGGGGATGAGAACGAATTAAACAAAGAACCCCTGTGGGAAATGAACTTTGATGGGTCCTATACGAGGCAGAGTGCTGGAGCAGGAGTTTGGCTGCGTAACACTGAAAATGATCACGCAGAGAGCCACGCTGTCAATCTGCATTTCAAGTGCATGAATAACATTGCATAATATGAGGCTCTGATCTTGGGCTTAAATCTGTTGAAAAAACTAGGAGCCCGTAGGATAGCTATGAGAGGAGACTCAGAGTTAGTGATCAAACAGGTGAATGGCGAGTATTCAGCAAAACACCCCAGGCTTAGGGCATACAAGAATGACACTCTAGATTTGCTGAAAATGTTTGTTGAATTCGAGTTAGTGTTCATTCCTAGGGGGCAAAACGCAATAGCAAATGGATTAGCTTGTCTAGCTAGCTCATATCCTAAGGCCCCAGTTGACCAGAAAATTATCATTCAGACCAAATTCAGGCCTGTAGTGCCAGAAAATGAAAAATATTGGCAGGTCTTTGAGGGAGACAAACAGATCAAAGACTTCCTGGTGGGCAGGAATGAGTTTGAATTTTCTGATTTAGACTCAATTTCTAATGATAGCTGCCCAAGCGAGGATCCCCCAGATGAACAAAAAACACCCTGTAACATAGAAATAAATTCTTTTTCTGAGCAAACTGGAAATTTCAACGAAAATAGTGAAAACGCAGAAAATGAAGAGGTCGAGGTGCTACAGGCCAAAGACAAGAATATACCTAGAGGCCTGGCACCCTTAGAGGACCTCTTTGATTTTGATGACGTAGCAAAAAATCCCACAATTGAACATGTTGATTCTGATGTGGAAGAATGCAACATTGCCACTGAAGAAAAACCCAGAATGATAAAACTGGCTAAGTATATACCTGCAAACATGAAGAAAAAATACATTGACTTGTTTAAGTAATTCATTGATGTGTTTGCATGGAGCTATGAAGACTTAAAGGCCTATGACACCAACATCATACAACATAAGATACCACTAAAGGAAAATCAGAAGCCTTTCAGACAAAAACTTCGAAGAATAAATCCAAAACAATTTCCTATAGTAGAGAAAGAGATCAGGAAGATGTATGATGCAGGCATAATAGTCCCTGTAAGGTTTTCTGATTGGGTGTCAAACTTAGTGGCTGTAAGAAAGAAGACATGGGAGATCAGGCTATGCATAGACTTCAGAAACCTCAATAGAGCCTCCCTGAAAGACAACTACCCTTTGCCTAGAATGGAGCATATCCTACAGAAGGTAGTAGGCTCTAAAAGGATCTCCCTGCTTGATGGATTTTCGGGATATAATCAAGTTCTAGTACTCCCAGAAGATCAACTCAAAAAATCTTTCACCACTCCATGGGGCACCTTCATGTATGTGAAAATGCCCTTTGGACTGATGAATGCTGGAGCTACCTTCCAGAGAGCGATGGACATAGCTTTCTTAGAGGAGATAGGACACTTCATAGTTATCTACTTGGATGACTTGACTGTCTTTTCTAAAACTGAATAAGAACACTTGAAACATCTGAGGAAAGTCTTTGAAAAATGTAGAAGGTATGGTCTGTCCCTAAATCCTAAGAAAAATGTTTTTGGGTTGCAAGAAGGTAAACTTCTGGGCCACATTATATCTGAGAAAGGGATCAGGATAGACCCACAGCGAGTTGAGGGAATACTTCGAATCTCACATCCAAGAAACATCAAGGAATTGCAATCCTTTATAGGGAAGATAAATTTCCTCAGGAGATTCATTCCTAATCTGGCAGAGCATCTTAGAAAAATGACTGAAATGCTAAAGAAAGATGCAGGAATTAAGTGGACTGTTGAAGCCAAGAAATCTTTTGAGCCAGTAAAACTTGCGCTCACTCAGGCCCCTGTACTTATCAGCCCTGACTTCTCAAAAGATTTTATGATCTTTTCATTTGCTTCCCAACGCACAATAGCTGCAGTTTTGCTGCAGAAAAATTCAGAAGGTAATGAACAGCCTATAGATTTCTTTAGCAAAGCCTTAAGAGATGCACCCTTAAAGTACAACATCATGGAAAAGCAGGCCTATGCCTTGATCAAGGCCTTAAAAGACTTTAGGTTGTACATTATGCATTCTCACACCATTGCCTATGTGCCAAATATAGTGGTCAAGGATATCTTGTCCCAAGACCCTGATGGGAAAAGGGGCAAATGGATTGCTACAATCTTAGAATACGACCTTGAAATAAAACCCACTAAACTGATTAAAGGTCAAGGCCTGGCCCAATTAATGGCTGAAACAAATTTGCAGGCCTTGGATATTAACATGATGAATTCCTTAGATGAGCAGGAAGGATTGCCCCATCCAACTACGGAGGAGCAGTTTCAAAACTCTCCTTGGTATACTGATATCCTTTACGTGCTCACAAACCTCAAAGCCCCTCCAGAACTGTCCAAAACAAAGGCCAGATTCATAAAACTCAAAGCTAGGAATTACTGCATTATGAATGAGAATCTATATTGGAAAAATCCAAATGGCCTTTTACTGAAATGTTTGTCTGAAACTGAAGCTGAAAGAATCAAACAGGAATTCCATGCTGGAGAATGTGGAGGCCACCTGAGTTGGAAAGCCACTGCAAATAAGATACTCAGGGTTGGTTACTATTGGCCTACACTCTTTAGTGATGTCCATAAAATGATACTTGCCTGCCATAAATGTCAAATCTTTAAGGGCAAAAGAAAGCTCCTGCCCCTCCCTCTGCAACCGATCACCATAGAAGGTCCTTTCATGCAATGGGGCCTAGACTTTATAGGAGAAATTCGTCCTGCCTCCTCTGGACAACATAAATGGATCCTAACTGCTACAGATTACTTCACTAAATGGATAGAAGCTATACCCACTAGGAATGCCACTGACTCTGTCATCATTAGGTTCCTAGAAGACTTCATCTTATCCCGTTTTGGTTGTCCAAGGAAAATAATCACTGACAATGCTGCTGCTTTCGGATCCAAAAGAATGATTGATTTCTGTCACAGGTACGGAATAGCACTTGGACATTCAACTGCCTATTACCCCCAGGGTAATGGTCTAGCTGAATCATCAAATAAAAGCCTGGTTACAATCATTAAGAAGCTGATGGAAGAGAACAAAAGGTCATGGCATAAAAAGTTGATACATGCCTTGTGGGCAGACAGGCTCACTACAAAGAAATCCATTGGCATGGCACCCTTCCAGCTGGTTTATGGGATTGAAGCAGTGTTTCCTACTAGTCTTGGAGTTCCAGTAATCAAGCTTGTTCAGGAGATCCAATCAGAAGAGGACAACATGATAAGGAGAATCAATGAAACAATCCATCTTCAGCAAACAAGAGAGCAGGTTTATAGCAGAGTTGTCAAAGTACAGGAAGGCATAAAGAGACAGTTTGACAAAAGAACCAAAGCTTCAGATTTCAAAGTTGGGGATAAGGTTCTGAGATGGGATTCGAGAAGAGAGGACAAAGGAAAACAGGGCAAGTTTGTTAGTTTGTGGCAAGGTCCATATATCATACAAGCCACTGTGGGTCCCAATGCATTTTTTTTGCAAGAACTTGATGGCACCGAGTTGTTTGGGGGTCCTGTCAATGGCAGGATGCTCAAACATTACTTCCATTGATTTTCCATTTCCAGTTTCATCTCCATTGTACATACCATTGCAAGTTTTCATTTTTAGAAAAAGAGAAAATGTTCCAAAAAACAGAATGAAAAGAGAGGTTCAGACATGCTCAAAACATGAACCTCTGAAATAAAAAGCATGGTTCAAACCTGATCAAAATCCGAGCCAAAGGAAGCAGAATAGCTGGTCCTAATAAGCTCAAAATCTGGATCAGCAGTGAAAGAGAAACCAGCTCTAATATGCCCAAAACCAGAGCTGAAGCAACGAAAAGAGGTGACTCAAATATGCTCAAAACCTGAGTCACAAGAAAGAAAGAAGGATGTTTCAAAGTTGCAGAATTCCATGTCTTCACAGTTTTGTTTTCCACAATTTTCTACCCAGCAAGTCAGACAGTCTAATCCTGGCTTGGCTGTGTTTAAATTTCCTGTCTTAAAATGTAGGTGAAGAAACCTGTTGGACAGTTTAATCCCAACAGGTAGTAGATTAGGTAGAGAAATAGATGAGGTCAACAGTATAATCTGGCCTCATGGAGCAATAAGGGTAGAATTAGAATAGGTTTTTTTTGCCTGCAAAAAAAAATCAAAAGGGTCTGCAAGCTCAAATGCACCCAAGGTAAAATGTAGAACTGTAGTTCGGGTAGGTAGTTTGGTTGGGAAAATGTTTCTACTGATATATCATGCTTGTGGCAGCTGAAAATCAACAAAGAAAGATGGCTTATGACAGCAGGCATCTGGCCTACTCCAAATATCATATCTGGTTTCTTGACTCCTTCAAGGAGCAGCCATCCCCATGTGGAGCCACTGTTAGCCCCCCTATGGAATTCTTGACAAGCAAGCTGGGGGCTAGATTGTCCTGGAGCCTCCAAGGATTGCCTTTCCCCTGAAAATCCATCCTCCTTGGAGACTCTTGGTGTTGCGCCCAATTCTAATCCTCTCAGATGATCCATTATCCAAAAGGCATATTTTACACCTCATATCCCTGCAAAATACCACTTTTCCCCTCTCCCCCTTGAAATCCCATTCCTGCCCCTATTCTAGCCTCTCCTACCCCTCATTGCCCTATCGTTACCCTGGCTGGCCTCAATTTGCATTAGAAAACAAATAAAACCCATGTATTTCATTATAAAAGGCCTAACAACTTTGGCCAGAGCCCCGCGCCCCTTTCCCCCCATAAGACCCGGCACCGTGACCAAGGTTTTTCCCTGCGGGGGCTCCTCTCCGTCCGTAGAGTCAAACCACGGAACCCCTATAGTTGACTCCTTGGGATGTGGGACAACCCGATCGAACGGTTGTGATCGACTACGGGGGGTCGCTCCCAATTTCTGTGCCCGTACGCCTTGGCCCCCCTGCAGATAATCTCCGCCGTCCGTTAAAGACCAGATCCAACGGCGCGGAGCGTGCCCGAAATGGTGGACCCCCGTTCCTTTCGCGGTTTTAAAATCCACACGGTTTATTCCGCACCTCCGTTGGGCGCTGAGTGGTTTTCCCTGGACAACCAAAAATTCCACTCAGCTCCTGCCACGCATCCTCCTGTACTATTCTGAAAACCGCCATTTCACGCATTAACTTCTGGTGCAGGTCGTCCGGCGGAATTGACGTCAGTCATTGGATCTATGGTCGCCCATCCGACGATCATCATTTGCCAAAGTTGCACATTGTTTTAACCACGCGCATCGCGTCCGGAGGCCCACCGTCTGTCGTTTCCAGTCGTCGATTTCTCTCGCGATCGACGGCCCACGTCCGTCCTCCTCCATTGACCATTCCTTATCGTCCCGCCTCGCCACATCACCTCCACGTGCACGTCCCGTACACCCCCCGTACAGTCTCTCATTCTCTTGCGTATATACGTCCAAGGTTCGTGTTTTTTGTGTTTCTCATGCATTTGTCACTCCGCAGACCATCAACCACCTACCAGAGCGAAATTTCACTGTTTCCTCCGAAATTTCTTCTGCCTTGTCACCGTATGCATTCGTTACCTCCATCCACCTCATCCGTCGATCACGTCCATGGATTTTCTTCATAGTTTTCGTGTTCTTGCAGGGATATCAAGAAAAATGGCCACCATGATAAACCTCTATGCTATCAAGACAACTAAATCCGAGGAAGATCATCCACAGCGGCTGGATTTATGAATGAAGGCCTGGGAAGGTGGAGACGAGATGTTCATTAAGGGAACAGAGTGCGAACTCTGCAGCAAATCTCCCATCACCATTAAACCCGAGCTAACCTGTCAGAGATGGAATTGAAGCAGCAGAGCGTTCCAGTACAGAGCAAAAGGATGGGTAAGGCACGCTAACGAAGATCCAGAGCCTCAAATCAGTGTTTTCAAAGGAAGAACAACAAATCACAGACCCCGAGGATCGATCAAAGGATCCTGAGCGCAGGCAAAAGGTAATATCACGGTTTTGTCAGCAGAATGTTTTTCCCCATTAAGGACAGGGCGCCCATACAGTCTTTATTATGCACCGTATCCCTGAAGGAGTTTCCCACCCTAACAGCAGTTCGAAGAAACCAAAACATTTATGAGATCGAGCTTTCATTAGTTTATTTTATTTTTGTTCAAATCACCAGAGGTACTTCAGCCAAAAGATGTCAAGATCATATCCAAAGCAGATCATTCTTTCACAAGGGAGGTGACAGAGATTAAATATATAGCATGTCAAGCAGAATGGGTTTCGGCCCTGCATTCATTGTTGTGTTTAAAGAAACATTTAATTTCCACCTACTCCTTCAGTCGATCTTAGGGTCACCCTTTGCTATAAAGCACAGAAGGAAACATTGTAATGGTTGTTGATGAGATATCAGTGAAACGCAAGCATTGTTCCTCTTGAGACAAGTTCTTTGTGTAATATTGTAAGATAGACTGAGACTAGATGTATTCAGGCTGAATGTTCAAGCTATGGGCTATGATGTACCTGATTGGTGTTGTTTTTAATATGACAAGCATGTTTCTTAGATCCTGATCTAAAGTAGCTGGTGATGTTTTCCTTTCTCTGTATTTGTGATTGACTTGCTTTCATTTCATCATGTTTCTTCAGGCTCGCATCATAAGTTTGGCATAATATTTACCCTTGATAGGTACCTTATGTTGCTGCTCTCCCAGCCTTTTATGTTTTCTGCTTATATGTGTATCTAAATATTGATTTCAATTGATTAAACCAGTGTAGTGGATGTCATTTCTTGCTCTCTGATGTATGAATTGATGAAATCTGTATTTAGATGTTCTTGTTAGGATTTAGTTGAATGTGTTGAGAATCCTGGAGGTCTAGAACCTGATCTCTATCTCTCTAGGATCTTTCCATCCCAATTAAACCTTTCCAAGATCCCTTGTTTCACCCCTAATTCTGTCCAAGCAGGCCTGGAGTTAAATGACCTCTGGTCTGATCTACAGACAGAGTTGGTTGGTGCTCCTCCTTACATTTTCTGTCCTTAATGTCCCATTCCAAATATATCCCTTAAGATCCAATGCTCTAGATGACTAGCCCAACTGAAAGCTTGCACATTAAACACAAATAAATCCTTTCTTGACTCCATAGCCCAATGGCTTTGATGTTCTTTGAGTTATCTGTCTTTGCCTAAGCTTCCTCTTTTCTCATCCTTGTCACACATTGGTCCTTCTTTTCCTGATTCCCTCCAACCAAACACAAACAATCAAACAAACAACCTCAAGCCTATAACTAGCCTAAAATCTTATACTTTGAGCCTTAAAGACATAAACCTTTGGCTATCATAGAGAGATCCCTCTCTGGACCTAGGAGGGCTAGATCCTAAGGTCTGAAAGTGGTTCTATGTTGTCTCATATTTTGGTCTCTGTCAACCTGGCTAAAACATGGGAACACCAACAGGTTGCAAGTGTAATTAACTCAATTAAATGAGTTAAAATTAGTTTAACTAGTTCTAACTGAGTGATGAGCTAGTGAGAGGTCCAGTGAAATAATTCACAATGAGTGATCAATCAAATAACTGATAATTCACTATTAATAGTTGCATGCATGTCAATTTCGAGGAATACCCAGTTGAGATAGAGGTTAAAGGGAACATAACTATCAGTTTTATTCAGAGAAAATTTCCCATGTGCAATTATAAAGTCATTGGGATGCCATGATGGATTGCGCAATCAAGGAAGACTGATTTTCCTAATTAATAAGGAGTTAATTCCCTAGGAATTGCATGATCAAGGCAGGTTGAAGTAAGGATGAGAATTGGCTAAGTACTAGACCAAGTATGCCTAGATCAATGAGAGACAATTGACAGAGTGTTGGAGAAACTCATGAGAGATTAAGCATTGTATTGTTTCATGATTCCTTGACTTAATACACAATAGAGATAGAGGATTTTTGATTAGTTGCTTTCCCCAAATACATCATGTTGTTGTGCGATTGATAATTTATTTCTCTTACTTATATATGATTGTGCGATCGTGGTTTGTTTCCATAAATTGTAGGAAGGATTCAGTATCTTGTTTTAGTAGATTACAAGATCAGATTGAATCTCGTTGGTTAGATTTTCTACATGGCATCAGAGCAGGAATTTTTTGGGCGGCGAGTTTGTAGAGAATATTTGAAGATTTTGGTGTAAAATTTTCGAAAACAAATAGAATATTTGGATTCCTTGTGAAAATCTACCCAAATGGAAAAAAAAGCAGTCAAATCGGAGCTTGGATGAGGGAGATATCATCGATTTAAAATCAACTCTTTTTTAGAAACTTTTTGTAACTTTGGGACAATTAAACTGTGCGCGAGTCAAGAACCTATATGCACTTGAGGTACCAGATGCATGCAAAGATTTGAGGAGAAAAGTAGAAGTTAGAGACTTGGTGGTTTAGAGGGAGCATAAATTACCTCTCAATATGCATCCTCATGAGAAGCAGTCTCAGAAGGTTGTGGAGTAGCTGCCACAATTGGAGAAGCAGAGAGGAGACCGAGTGGAAGCGTCCACTCAAGCAAAGACCTCCATGAGGGGGAAAATTCGAGCCAGATGGGAAGAGGCAGCAGCCATACCTCGAGGTGTAAGGTGGGGTTATGCATAGACATAATCCCAAGATAATAAATTTGGGCAAGGTCCATTGAGATGGCGTGTCTCATGGATCGAAGCTAGCTACGAGGAGCCCACAATACAACAGCAGTAGTAAGGATCAGTTAGATTGATGTAGTTGTAGAAATTTGAATAACTGATATATTATTCACGTATATTATCCTTATCACACACTATTTGACTTCATGCACAATACAGAATCTCTTCTACCATTGATCATTACATGCGGAAATAAAATCAATTTCATGCACACATTAAAGCCATAAAAATTCACACATATGAACACAGTATGTAATGGGAAAGCTTAAAGCTGAAAATGCCCAACTATCTGTATATTATATATGTCATAGAGATCATGTAACAATCATTGTACAAAGCTCCTCACAAGCTCTCGGTACAATCTCTAATTGCTACACACTAATCAAGCTAGATCTAGCAAAACACATGCTCCAATCTCTGCCACTTGATAGCCTGCCTCTACTGCGCAATCCTTGCTGAAGAATGCCTCTTGATGAGTTCTGATTACCCCAGCCTTTCTCATGAAGTCTTTATAGGCATCTCTACTGAGTGTTGGATGCAAACCATACATCACTTATAGTCACAACTGATAGTCACACTTTCCCTTTCACCTATCTTTGCACTGGTCTCCACTGAAACTGTCCATGCACTGAAGTTAACTGATGTATTATTTAGTTGATTAATGATTTTATAATTAGTGAATTAATTAATAATTAATTCACACCACTCTCACTAATTGTATTAATCAGTTAAACTAGATACAAATAGCTCAACTATGTTTAGATTAGTTAAATTGAACACAACTCCATTAACTTCCTCAATCAACTCCACCAAACACTGTCACATGAATTCTAACTGAAGTATCCATGCAATAGCTCCACTTAACCCTCAGGAATAGCGTAATTCCTTCTGTCAGCTCCTGTGTCACATCTGTGCACTTAACTGAAGTGCTCCAAGAGAAGAAGATACTGTTTAGAGTCCAAATATTATTGAGAGCTAATAATATTCGTCATATCTATTTTTAGACTGGCAATCTAAAAATAGATTCTACCCAATATGTCTAAAAATAGAAATCCATCTATTTTTCCAAATTGACCAACCATCCACAAATAGCATCCTGCAACTCATAGAATATGATCGACATGTCTAAAAATAGACATAGTCTAAAAATAGACTTTGCGACAAAAATCACCTATGTGGCCCCCACCTAGCTTTGGTGATCACTTTCCAACTAGGATCAGGAATGATGTTTCAGGATGCCTCCTTCACTGTTTCTTGTTGCAATCTTCAACAGTAGTCAGATGTCAGCAAGACATAAATCAGAGTGATAGATGTCAAATACTGGAGCACAAATAGAGTTAGCAATAGTTCAAAGGGCACGGATGCAGATGTCAGCAGCAGTGCAGAGAATCCAGTACTAGACAGGTGCAGTAGCTAGCAGTAGTCAGAAGACTCTGATGACAGATGCATTGTACTGATTTAGTTGTTCAGAGGCTATTTAGTTTCAAGATTTGCAGGTGCAAACAGCACTAGAGAAGTGTAGCATGCAGAACATTCCAAAGGTACCGGATGGGGATAGATTGAATTCCTTTCTTGTTGAGAGGGAGTGTTGAAATTTGCAACAAGAAACAGTGAAATTGGCGACTAGAAAGGACCAAAAAAAAATGCACCCACACTGGTGAGGAATTTTGATGTACCAAGAGTGAGGAATGTGAGGCGTCTCATTTATTTTTCCTTAAATAAATTGGACAATAAATTGTAATTTCGTCTCATAACAACTTGTGTCAATTAACTAAGTCATGATGATTGAGTTAGCTCAAGAAATTTGATTTAAGGTGATCGAGGTGGATATTGGTGACCACCTGCCTATTCCACTTGGGCCCTAGCCATTGTCTCTTTCAGTTTTTTAGTTTCCTTAATTATAGCACAATTTACTATTTTTGTCAGTTTTTCGGGTCCTGAACTTTCGAAGCCGTTTTGAGGCCCCAAACGATGTTTTTTGGGCATGAAAGGTTTGGCAATTTCATAGAAATCATATTAGTGGTTGTATTCCTCGAAGAGATATTTCTAACGAGGTATCATGTGCGTCAAACGAAGATCATATGACCAAGTTACGACCCCGGGAAGTTGGCTGCCCAACTAACCCCAACAGGGCCCATAAAATCTTGGTGTTACATCTCCTCGGGATAGGGTTTTGGTTTTTTAGGGTTTTATCTTATTTTAAATAATAAAAACACCCTTGACCCTTGGTTTTTTAGGGTTTTATCAATGAATAGGTGGGAAGTGACCCTCGAAACCCTTTCCCTAAGATAAAATAAAGAATGGGACTTGCTTTCCTTTTAAGCAAGGGAATTACCTTCTAGGGAGAGAGGAGGGGGATTGAAGGGTTGAGGGAGAAGAATAAGACTTATGAAGGAAGTTCTCAATCCCTAAAATCCTTTGGGAACTTGGATTCCCAAATGGTCCTTGATGAAAGGCCTTTGACACCAAATGGGACCACACGGGGCCAAGTGGACCCAGCCCAGGTTCAAGGATGGAATTTAGTAACCAGTGATGTTCCTATCCTGGACAAGGTGATGGGAAAGGATCAGACAAGTTTTTTTACTTTGATAGGTCAAATTGATCCTACTAGGTTCTATCCTTGGGAACACCTAGGCAAAACTTGATCCTAGAGCTAGGGCTTGAGGTATCCGGAGAGTCCACCGTCGGAATTGGCCCAAGTTCTGAGGAGAGTGAGGGCACCCAGCAACACAGCTGCCTCTAGGAGATAGAAGTTTTCCTCTAGCTATATTCCTGGGAAATTGTTGCCCTAGGTGACCTAATGGGGCTAGACCTAGGGAATGTGAAAATTTCTTAATCAAAGAAACCCTATTGCAGTATCTTGATTTGCTTCTCCTACTTGAATTAGGTTACAAGTTAATTTCTGAAATATTCAATAAATTAGCGAAGTAAATAGTAAATACAACTAGCAACCTACACATACAGATCAAATAATGAATAACATGCTCATAGACAAAGTGACACACTGATTTTCTGGACAACTATCCCCGTAAAAAAACCCAATGTGGGAAAATCGGTGCAGCTAGCTCTGGAGGGTTTTAATTATTATGCATAATCTAAGTACAACAATCCTGGGCACCAAAACTGGTTCACCCAATAGAGAAATAAAAACAGTAGTAATACGCTGCTCTGAATCCCTCTACATCAGCCTAACTGGCCTGCGTCGGCCTCTGCACTGCTCAGTAAGGGCCTGTGTCACACCTGAAGGGCTTACACTGCCCCTGCGCTGCCCTGACTGGGCCTGCGTCAGCCCTGCGTGGCTCCTGCTGCCCCTGCTGGGCTCTGGTTGGACTGCGTGGCTTCTGCTGCCCCTGCTGGGCTCTGGCTGGACTGCGTGGCTTCTGCTGCCCCTGTTGCTCTGGCTAGCTGGAATGCTTAAGCAGAAAAATCATAGGTAAGAAAGAAGGCACTGGCGAAAGGCAATGCATAACAGTCAGAAAAATTGAAGAAATGAAATGAAAATAGATCAATATTGTCCACAAATAACTGAAATAGCTCAATGGGACTAGAGAGTAAAAGCTTTGACAACAACAATAAGTGCTTATAGAATCAGGTAAGAGAACAAAGGAGACTAATTCATCAGGTTAAAATGTTGTATAATTGTTGGCACAGGAAAACTGTAGAATTTTTAGAGTAAATACCTGCAAGTACCATTAGTTGGTGATCATTGATAATCATTTCATTTCATCAAATACCCTGATGAATGGGCCTTACAAGCTATTTGTGTAGACAAACCCCACAAAATTTGTGCGATGGAAAAATATTCACACTATATTGAAGAAAACACCTACCAAATAAGGATGACATTTCAAATGGGGCAAGAAACAATAGAGAGATAGACATCGAAAAATTTAAAATGCTACGGAAATAGGAAAGCAACTAGGTAGCATGGTAGAAAGCACAACAAAGAAAATTATAAAAATGGAAAACCCTACAAATTAGCACCCATCCAAACATCACCACAAATTTTTTCTTTAACTCTAAACCTCCAAATTCATCAAATTATATCCTGTATTCAAACCTGATCCTCTCTGTTAGCCATTCTGAATATAAGGCTGAGAACTTACTACAGAACCATCACCTACATGTAGTGATCTTATTCTGTGACCAGACAACCTACTTTCGTGAAGACACGGAAAGGTAAACACTCTCTGCCAAGATTTTCCATACAGCCCAGGTTGAGCAACCACATATACATCACCAGTTTTTTCTCTTCAGATTTGTAACTTAGAAGAGCTTTGTCTGACCACCTTCGGGTTGCTCCCAGAGTCACCCAGGCAAGCCCTCTCAACATCATCCTCTTTCTGTAGTACCTAATTAGTAATTTAATTAACCATAACAGTTTCTTGATCATGCAGGTATTTCAAATATCTTGCCAATAAGCATAAAGCTTTCATATTAAACAATCAGGTCAAAATACTTTAGACTATGATGCAAAAAATACAAAGAAACCTCACCAACACTCAAAGGAAAAACAAATTCAAACCTCTACAAAGTATAAATAGATATCTGATAATCTTCATTCCACCACAAAAATGTGCTTAACTAAAGAAAATTCTAATTATTGTGCTTTCAAGATAAAGCTTTCAAGGGTAGTGATGTTATAAACATACCCCTACACCTCGTGAACAATCAATGTGTATAAATAGACCATCACAAGGCTCATTTTAAACATCATTATTATCATTTTATAAATCAACAAGAAGAAAGCAACACTTGCATTCAGTCCCACTGAAGCAAAGTATATGGCAGTTTCATATACTTATTATGAAGCTATCTAGATTTGCAACTTGATTGTAGTTTCAACCAATCAGTTGTTGAAGCCCAATATTTTCTCTTGTGAGAAACAAAGTTACATCAAGCTCTATGAAAATCAAATGTGTCATGACCATTTCAAACACATTGATATTCAATACAATTTCCTAAGATTCCAAGTTCATTAGGGAGTTAGTAGTGTTGGACCACGTTCTGAAAAAGTTGCATATGGTTAATAGTTTGACAAAGCTCCTAACAAAGGGGAAGTTTGACAAGTTGGGGGAGAATCTTGGGTTATTGGGAAAAAAAAAATTCTCAAGAGTGTTAGATTACCTAGTTGGTCCGAGTTGGTCTCACCTCAGCCTTGAGAAGTTGAGCAGCACCAGGATTGCAGAGCTAGATTGTGATACACCAGTCAGAAAGATTCTTAAATACAGCTAGAAGCTTATAACGACACCTTCGAGGATAGATGAATTATTTTTTGGGTCACACCCACCAAGTATGGCACACTAGTTGAGGAGATTAACACCATCATCTCAGGTGCATTCATGAGTGCACACTTATGGAATGAGGCACCTTCAGGAGAGGAGTTATATCTACTATGATAATGCACTACTCTAAAAGAAAAGCCTTGCATACAAGGAAAAGTTATGAGGGAGTTGCTCATGCTCAAGGGAGACGCACCACTAACGCTGTCATTGGCCTGTTTTCTAACAACACCTTCTCTTAACTTATAAATGAAAAGGATGGGCACAATAGTTAGACATTTGTAGAAATAGATAATAAGAGTGAGTATTGTTAGCTTGTAGGTTGTAGTAGGAGCTTTTGTGAGATGACAAATTGCTGTGACATTCTTCTATTTGAGTAATAAAGACTTCTATGCAATTGTTGTTGGAGCCTGCTATTTTTATCCCGAATTCTCAGATTGCATATTTGTGTAGAGTGGGCCTAATATATTTGTTCTTTTAATCCATTGTACTTCTTCTCTCTCCCTTTCTCTCCTACCTTTCTCTCTCTTACCCTCTCTCTCTCTCTCTACCCTCCAATCCTCTCACTATATCCCTCCCTCTATCCTTCTTTCTACCCCCCTTCCATCTTTGTGTCACTATCTCCCTCTCTTACCCTTCTCTACCTCTCTCACTCCTCTCCCTCTCTTACCTTTCTCTACCTCTCTCACTCCTCTCCCTCTCTTACCTTTCTCTACCTCTCTCACTCCTCTCCCTCTCTTTCTCTCTCCATTCCTTCTCTCCCCTCTCCTTCAGTTTATCTCCACCTTTCCCTTGTGACTCCCCTTGTCTCTCCACCTCTATCAATCTATGTCTTTATTATTCCTTCTCATATATATCTAGATTTAATATATATCACGACATATTGGGACCTACGATTGGGTTAATTCCGCCTTGTTGGCAAGGTTAAAATGGTTAATCTTCGATAGACAAAATGTAGATCAAATATTTCATGAAAAAGAGGGAACCATACCCTATCTTCTAGGCTATGCCTATCATTCGCTTGGCCTCTTCTTGCTTTCACATGAATGTATCCTTGCTTGACTAGTACAGAAGAAGGTTTCGCATTATCAACTATTTGTTTGGGACAACTTTTAGTTGTTTCAACACTGCTACATTCTTCAAGCTTGTCCTTTAAACCATCTTAGTCTTTTTTACTCTCTTCAACTTTCTAGTGCTTTCCAATCCTCTCAGTCACATATGTTTCCTTGGTCTGTTAAGGGACAAGGTTGACAACATTAGGATGTTTTTGAAATAAACAAGGGTATTTCCAGGACACATTCGGGTGGAGTAAGAGTGTAAGAGCCAAATTTATCATGAATGTGGGACACTCGAGTTTAAGATTTTCTGGAGTAGTCATGAGGTGCAGTCTGGTCATTAAGACTTCATCAGATGGCCATTCTCCTTACCTAAATTGTGTGACAACACTGTGGCTGAGTTTGAAACTGGAGATTGAATATACATTTTGTTTGATTGCAATAGACATTTTCATCAATAAATGTAAATCAATGGCTAACAAATACTATAAATTAATAAATAAAGAAGACATGGCAACAAGCAACAATACTTACAAATTTTTTACATTGAGACGCAAAGAATAAGCAACTGTTGTGCACAAACAAAGACTAATGAAACTATCATCTTAACCCCTAACCCCCTTAAACACTAATTCCCAACCCCTAACCCATTTAACCACCTAAACCTCTAAACCCCTAACCCATTTAACCCCTAAACCATAAAACTCTAAACCCTTAACCCGTAACCCATTTAACCCCATAAACCCTTAGTAAACCCCTAACCCATTTAACCCCCTAAACCCTAAACCTATAAACCCTTAACCCCTAACTCCTTAAACCCTATACCTTTAAACCCTTAACCCTAACCCCTTAAACCCTAATTCCTGACCCCTAACCCATATAACCCACTAAAACCTAACCCCATTAGCCCCTAACTTCTAACCCCTAAAATCCTTAACTGCTAAATCCCCTAACCCCCTAAACCCCTAACCCATTTAACCCCCTAAACCCTAAACCTATAACCCCTTAACCCCTAACCCATTTAACCCCCTAAACCATAAACCTCTAAATGCATAATATTAACCCCTTAACCTCTAAATGCATAATATTCCCTTAACCCCTAACCCATTTAACAATTAACTCATTATTCCCCTAACCCATAAATGCTCCTAAATCCCTTAACCCCTAAGACCTCAATCCCTAACCCCTTAACCCCTAAGCCCCCAATCCCTAATCCCTTAACCACTGTCTCATTATTCCCCTAACCTCTAAACTCTATTCCCCAAAGCCCTAAGCCCCTATTCCCCTAAGCCCTAAGCCCCTAATCCTTAATCCCTTAACCACTAACTAATTATTCCCCTAACCCTTATAATAATCCTTAAAACCCGTTAGGATTAGCCATTCCAAACGAGAGTAGGTTAATTCCCCCTTGTTGGCAAGGTGGAATACCATGAGCAAAACCATGGGTTGCAAAAACCTATCCTAAATTTATTATTTTATCTCAATTTTATTTTAATAATTAATTAATTTATTTATTTAAAAACTCTTATGGATAAATCACATCAAATTTTTAAGGTACACGCCTTTCGAACCACTCATTGTGTGGTTCGCCATCAATGTTTTAAAAATAAATTTATTAGAATGAAATTGAATTGATTTTTCAAGCTTCATTTTAAACCAATTGTTGGCATTACAAAGAATCACGGAGTGCGCTCAACATCCATAAGAAAAACAATGGGTATGATATTATAATTATATTTGAAGGCATAATATTAAAAATGATGTTTGGAAAAATGGAGGGTGGGAGTATTCATGAGCATGGATACTATGCCACAAACTGTCCACGAAAGAAGAACAATAAGAAGGAATGCTAGCTAATGAATGGTGAGCAAAGAAGTTGCACTCAGAAATGCATTGAGCTTAAAAGCAACAAAAAAATTAGCTAAGAGTCTTCATATGAATCTAGGGCACTTTAAGGCATGCAAGAGAACTTTCCTTAACATTGTATTGTCATTCATCCATTTTTGTAATTATAACATTAGGTTGTAAGCCCTAAAGAATGAAGGTGCATAGAATTTAGGAAGGAGGCGTGTTGGAACCCAAGTAGATAGATAAAGAAATGTTCAATTGAGAGGCAAGGCCTAGAACCAGACCATCCCCATCCTCCAAATGATCAATATTGTTAGATAACGATGACTAAAATTGGTGTATAGGTGACTCAATTTATAAGGATAAACTTTATACATGAGGTTGGAAAACATTCAAAAATAATTGAATCAAGAGCGAAAGGGAAAATATATCAAGGGGCACAAATATTAAGGGCCTATGTCAACCAAAGTCAAACCAATGGCCAAATGCTTTTTCCTTGATACCATCTCGACTTAAGAAAATGAAACTAAATATAAACATATATGTCAAACAGAATACTCCAATACCTACCATAATTAGTTGCATGTTGTTAAAAATATTGAATGAATGACATGCAAAGTCTAATTTTGTTTCATAGTGTCTCGCTTTTCGAGGAAAATACATGAATGTTGAAGGTCTATCATATGTGCTTCTTTGTATTCGGAAAAAAAGATAATTTATGGGAGAATTGTACAAGATGGGATGTCAAAGATAAAAAATCACACTTGCAAAACCAACCTTTAAGGAGTACGATAATCAATGCATGTAGCATAGTTTTAGAGAATCACATGGGCTAATGACTAGGCTAGGTACGATACTGAACCTATCTCATTCTAGACAAGGTATTAAGGATAATAAAATATGATTAATCAACCTAGCTATGGGTTGGATATAGAGCATTCCATGGGATTTAGGCTAAGTTTCTAAGGCTCATCATCATAACTATATCTTCGATAGAAAGGTTTGGATCGACCCACAACCAATAATCTAAACTTCCTTTAAGAGTTATAATAAACCCCTTCATTATGAGGAAGCATAAAATGTATTTTTTAGGGGTTGAGTCGTGTGTTGGATTCATATGTCCTAGAGGTTCCTACATGACAAATAAGCTATGAATATATAAGAGGCATATAGTAAAGCATAGAATGAGGGAAGTTGTGTGGCAGTCCTATCATTTAAGCATAAAATTGATATTAAATTGAGTATAAAATAGGCCTCTAATGAAGTGTGTACTAAAATTGGTCAATGGAAGGTGTTGGAGTTTCATTCCTAGACTAGATAGTTCTCAACAATAAAATGATTTTACATTTAATAAAGATTCTATATTTTTACAACTTGGTTTAAACTTCATTTGTAGTTTGCTTAAATAGGTGGCATTTTATAACATGAAAAATAAATTTTCCATTTAAAAGATTCCTTGCTACCATAACCACTTCATCCCCTAAAATTAGGGTTTCCTCTCACCTTTTCCTCAACAAAATACAATCTCAAACCTTCATTCTAATAACAACAAATAAATAGTGTGCATAATTTTTAGTCTCTAGCTCTCCCTTTCTCTCCCTCTCCCTCCTCCCCTCCCTCCCTTTCTTTCCTTGTCCCTACCTCCCTCTCCATGTCTCCCTCCATTTCTTCCTCTCTGTCCTCAATGGAAAAAATAGAATCCAAACCCCGAGAATTGGATACCCAAATATTTATGGCTTTCCATCCAACTTCTAAACCCCCTAACCTTCCATTAGCATCCAAGGAAATGAAACTCCACCCCTTTAGTAGGCCTTCTAGAAAACTGAAAACATAAACACCATATCTTGACAATTGTCACCAACGACTTGGAGGATGTGTTGCAGAGAGGAGTTGCACCATTTAGCTTTTCCTCAATGCCCAAAACCTTCAATCCAAAACCCTTTTCTAACCTAATATGTCCTTTCCTCTAGATGGATAGTCCTAAGCAAGAAAAGGGAAGCTTATAGTTTTTAGCCAGGTGCCCATACCTATGGCCCCGCCTACACCTAAAAGGTATTCTTTCATAACCCAATATCTGAATACACTCCACCCCAATCTTGATATCCATGCCTTCTATAAGCCCTTCTATGAGGTCCATATTAACCAAAATATGGGTGTATGTCTTAATCCCCATCTCTAAATATGTAGATTCATGGGCTAAATAAGATCCTAATGAGTTACCTATATATTTGAAAATTAGGGCATCCAAATAGGTAGGAGGGTGACTTGGAAGATGAACCTAGACTGGGGCCATATCTAGTCTCTCCTACTTTGCATCGAAGAGGGACATCTAGAAATTGAAAAGGATAGATGAATCAGTTTTCTAAACCATTTGTTGTACCTTCTGGGTGTCTGCTACATCTTTGAAGCACGAATGAATATAACCTTGGGCTAACAGTGACACCTATGGAGAAAATTTTACAATAGGTAATATTTCATTGTCCACCCACACATTTAGGGTTGAGGACATGAATTTTCAATCCCTTACTTGCCCCACCAAGGATTTTTGGGACATTTCCTTAGTATTTTGAATGGTGACGTTGACTCCCACAAATAGAGAAAGCAGGACTTTGTTCTTCTTCTCGACACTACAATGGATTTTCCTCTTCCTCGCTTTCTCATACTCCTTTTGAATCATAATTCCTTCTTATTCACAAGAGTGTTTCTTCTTGAAAACCACAAGACCATTCATGATGTTAGTTTGACCTTCTTCCGTTGTCGAGGCAAGGCTCTCCTTCACTAATTCACCGAAGGAGGGTGAGGATGATGGCACTTGAGATGAAGGATATACATGAAAACAATCTAGAGAGGCTTCTGAGAGTGAAGAACCCCCACTGTGTTCAAAATTTTTTGAAAACCCTAAGGAAGTAGTAACACATTGTATGTCTTCCTCCAATATCTGGGACAATAGGGAAACTAAACTTAGAGCCACACACCCCAAGAAGAGTTCTCTAGCCCCTGAAAAACATCCTCAGGCCCCAAGCTAGCCGAAACTAAAGGACCCAAATAGTGCATGGCTGGAGCAAGGGTTAGGGCCTTCGAACCGCGAGATAGTTGGCTATTGAATTCTTAAATTTTCTTTCTAAAGATCCGGTAGGCCTAGAAACTACGGTATGGTGACCTTCTAAGTCGACTTTGAAATGCGAATGGATAAAATCCTTGGGACTAGACCAAATTTGTTGAAAACCCCCCTCCTCTAGTTCATAATCCACCAACTCCTCCTCCTCCATGTGGGTCCAATAGTAAGCAATCAACATCTCATCTTAAAAGCATATTTGATGAGTAGTTGCATGTATTCAAAGGGTTTATCATGGTGACCATCTCTCTACAAAATATATATCACGTGGATAAAAAACTCATGGTTACTATTTAATCTTATCTTGCATTTTGACAATGATATTAGAGCCTAGCATTGTCTAGAGCTTGTTCACTCTTTGTCAAAACTACGACGCTTTCTTCGCCTGCGATTTTTCCATGGGCCTCTAGGGTTTCTCTAGTGTTGAATTCTTCTCTTATGGTAAAGATGTTGTAATGTTCTCTTTAACATTTTGAGTCCTTCAAAATAAAATTAAAAATTAAAAACATAAAATTAATAATTAAACCAATCTAGCTCTATCTTAACTCTAGATCTAACAAAGGTCTAGAGGGAAGAATCAAATCTCTTGAGGTTCAAACCTCTTTATATTTGATCTCTGGACACTTGATAAATTCGAAATGAAGATAAATCTAAATTGATCATATACAATGAAAAATAAAAATAAAAAACATAAAAAATAAGTTGATTTGCAAACTAAACATATAAGTATCCACCTTTCTTTTGAAAAATATTAAAATATTTACCATATTCAAATAACTTCTAAGAAATTAAAATATTTATTATATTGTGATAAAAAAATTTGACCCTTCCGATTAAAATGATTTGAGTCGTCTGAAAACTATTTTCCCACTCGATTAAAATTTCAAAAGGGTATTGTCATGGAGGATTGGCGGGCAAACTAAACACAGAGCATTCTGTTACCAAAACAGTAGAGCAGAGCTAGAGCTACATGAGGGGAGCCTTAACACCCTCTCATCGATACTAAATGTATTGAAGAGTTTGACTCGAGCAAAGATGAAGAAGCGATTATTCAGTTTCAAGAAGAAGGTGGGCCCTCCTCCATCTGTTGAGAGGCATACAAGAAGGTAAGAGTTTAAGAAATTATTGCATGTATAATGTAGCTTCTGTGCCATGGAAATTAGAAATCAGACCATCATCTGTACACTCTCGCAAGACAGGGCAAACTCCACAAGGAATGTTTGTAAATGATGACCACTCCTGAATTTGAACTTGGGAACCTCTATAGCAGCAGTCTCTGGTTCCCGTGCTTATCACTTCTTCCACATCACCATTTGCTTGAGCTCTTCAACGTTCAATTCCACCTTTGATATCCCTGATTTTCTCACAAAATCAGCAACACTCTCAATAGTGGTTGCACCCTGCTGCAAGGTGAACTGCAAACACTGTTGCTTAACAATGTTAGTGAACTCCATATCAAAGTTTAGCCCTGTGTACCATGCATCTCCATTTATCTCCTTTGAAGGTGTCAATTCTACTAGCATATACACCTTCATTGCTCGGTTAGAAACACACTCCACCCCTTTTATTAAGTCACGAGCTTCTATATTTTTCAATGCTTTGTTAACCTGTGGCTGCTGTAAATTTGTTTCTCTTTTCATATCTTTTGTCCATATACCCATATTTCCAACATTTTTTATGACTTGATATATGAGCATATCTTCAGATGAGAGGCCCTTAAACCTTACAGATTCTTCTTTCATCTGTTGCTTCTAAACTATGAAATCACCCTGCTTGAAAACCTGGAGTTGACGATTTTGAAGCAGGGCATTGAGTGCCTGAGATCTAACATTGAGATCAACATCTTTAAGATTTTACTCCATGATTTTATCTGTCAATCCATCAGAGAAAGTATTGTAAAGATCCAATATTCTATTGATGGTAGTAGCCATTTGCGAAGCTGATGTTGCGATCTCTAAGATCTTCAAAACTGTAATGGGCTTCGAATCCTAGAACAGTATGTGCATTTGCAGTGTCTGATTATCCCGATTTCCCCATTTAGAGTATGGGCTTCGAACCCTAGCCACAGTATGTGCAATGCGTGGCCTCAAGCAGAAACCAAAAATGTATGTATATATGCTCTGCATTTTGAACATTTGTGTGGCTATTACTATGTTTTGATCATAGAAAACAAAATTATGCACAACTGAATTTTGATAATTTGGATACCAAATGTAGAATTGAGTGGTGCCTGAAGCATTGTTTGGTGGGGGACAATTTCTAACCAGTGGATTCAGTTTCGAACTACTTTATGAACAGTCCTAACTTATTTTTCAGTTTTTTCATCTCAAACACATCAAGGTCCTTTTCCAACATATATTATTATCATTTACTCATGCAACCTGCTGTGCACAGGGTTTCAATGTT